>CM076576.1:434804015-435404015 GCA_034641835.2 Pinus albicaulis | reverse complement strand
TCCCAACCATTCATTATAGTAAAAGAGCATGGTGTATCTACATAAATTGTTTTCAAATTTACATCTACTAGTATTTGTTTCAAAATTAACATCTAAATATAAGAATCCATCTTCAAAAGTAACATTTAGTTGCCAAAATTAAAAACTTAAGAAGAGGAAATTCACATACTTATATCAAATGAATAAACCATTTGTTCCCATTCTACTTTTTCATAGAGAATTAGAAACACTGACTTGAAATATTAAGCAAGGTGTATTTACATAAATTGTTTTCAAAATTACATGTACCAACATTTGTTTCAAAATTAACATCCAAATATACGAATCCATCTTCAAAAGTAACATTTAGTTTCCAAAATAAAAAACTTAAGAAGAGGAAATTCATATACTTATATCAAATGATTAAACCATTTGTTCCCATTTTACTTTTTCATAGAGAATTAGAAACATTGGCTAATTTTTTCTTCTGGGAAACTAAGAGTCAAGTACTTGTATCCTCTTTTATTTGACACAACTTTTGCTCCTCCCCCGAGCAATTAGGCTTGCAATTATCTTCTCTGTGTTATTTTTCTTTTTTCTTCTTCTCTTCAATCTCTGAATGTTCCTTTTCACTGGAATTACGAGAAAAAAAACAGAAAATCTAGATATTTTTATCCACCAACCACTTTTGAGTGGTTATTAACTGCCCCCACTTGATCAAGAGGTGGCAAGTTGTTAGTTGCTCATTTATGAGCTCTACTTTCCCATGTCTAAAGACAACTTCTTGTCTTCGGGGAAACATTAAATTGGCCAATATAATAAATTCAAAATTAAATCTAATCACCCAAATTAGATGCCTAGAACTTGCTAATTGATAAAATAATTTCTAAAATGCATTGCAACATTTTTCGTCTTTCAACCATTTATACTTCAACCATTAGTTTCCTAGTGTTTTTTATCCATTAAATAAAACATAAATACAACTTTACAAACAACAATTGTACATCAATAATTATCAGTAAAATTACTGATAATTAAATATTTTTTTTGTTTATTTAGTGTAGTGTATTGAATCAAAATTAAACTTATATACATGTAATTACAATAAAATCCTTAAGGGGAGGACTATCACATCTCCCCACCTAGGTTTAATTCCTTCAAATGACATGATGGATGTTTTGAGAGTACAACTAGGTTCAATTCCTTCAAATGACACAATGGATGTTTTGAGAGTACATATATTCCTCATATGGAATATATCTTAATATATATCCTTAATTATAAAGTATTCATAAATTTAATAGAAAATTAAATTATTGTTATAATAATAGTGATGATTAACATCTATTAAGATCAATATGGTTTATCAAACCTTCTAGTTAGACTCACTTAAAAAATCAAAATTTATAATATAACAAATATTTGGAAATTTAGAAAAAATATAACTAAAAAATAAACCATTAAAAAAAAATTTAATTTTTATATTATATAATTTTTAATATAATAAAAAATATTACTTAAAAATTATATCATAATGTAGAAATTTGAATAATAGCTGAATTATTCACCGAGATTATCCTGATTACACACTATTTAAGCTTCATGCATAATACATAACCTCTTCTACAATTGATCATCAATATGCGGAAATTAGAAGCAGTCGCATGAGCACATTAAAACATAATCAAGCACACATATAACACAGTATGTAATGGGGAAAGCATACAGCTGAAAACCCCCAACTATTTGTATATTATAATGATAGAGAACATGTAACAATCATAGTACAATACTCCTCACAATTAAACAGTACTATCTCCAAAAGTTACACACAAACTAGCACGGAAGATGAACAAGTCACAGGTTCAAATCTCCTCCACAAGTCTGCCTGCCTCTACTGCGCAATCCAATATGGAAAAGAATGAGATCCAAGTTCGAATCCCACCAACTTGTACTGCGTAATCCTCATTGGCAATCTCAATCAATGTTTGTGAAAATCTCATGCACAACTATAGTCACAACTGATAGTAGACTCACCCTTTCACCCACCTCTAACACTGGTCTCCACTGAACTGTCCATGCATTGCAGTTAACTGATGTATTCTTTAGTTGATTTATGAGTTAATAATTAGTGAATTAATTAATAATTAATTCACACCACTCATCACTAGTGTATTTATCGGTTAGACTAAATACAACTAGTTCAACTAAGTTAAACCGAACACAACTCCATCAACTGTCTCATCAACTCCACCAAACTCTGCCACATGAGTTCTAACTGAAGTCAACCATGCAATAGCTCAACTAACCCCTAGGAAAAGCGTATTTCCTTCTGTCAGCTGCATGTGCCACATCCAAGCATCAAAATGAAGTGCTCCAAGAGGATAAGATAATGTTTATAGTCCAAATATTATTAAGAGCTAATAATATTTGATTGATCTATTTTTAGACTGGCAGTCTAAAAATAGACTTTGCCCAATGTCTAAAAATAGAGGTCCATATATTTTTACCAACTTTACCAATCATCCATAAATAGCATCCTGCAACTCATAGACCATGATCCATATGTCTAAAAATAGACTTTGCGAAAAAAATCACCTGTGTGGCCCCCACCTAGTTTATGTGATCACTTTCCAACTAGGATCAGGAAAGATGTTTCAGGATGCCTCCTTCACTGTTTCTTGTTGCAATCTTCAACACTCCCTCTCAACAAGAAAGGACTGTGTTTGCATGTGACATGCAACTCCATGCATTCGCCCTGCAACCTTCACAAGCACCATGCAACTCCATGCATCTGCTCTGCAACTCCTCTGAAACTGAATAGGCTCCAAACAACTAAATCAATCTAATGCATCTATCATCAAAATCTTCAACTTCTGCTGGTACCAACTGCACATGTCATCAGGAACCACTGCGTCGTTGAACTCTTGCAGCCATGCACTCTACACTTGCTGTCAACTTTGATCCGCGCTCCAGTACCTGACACTGTCACTTTGATCTGCCTGCATCAATCCAATTGATCATGCTATTGCTGCTCTATGGGCACCTCGTAGCCAGGTTCAATTCATGAGATCCACACAATCTCAATGAATTCTGCCCAGAAATCTCCTCTTGGGATTAATCATGCATGTCGCCCCACCTCTCACTTGGTGGTATAGCTGCATGCACTCCCTCTGCCCATCTGGCACGAAATTTCTCTGCATGAGTGGTTTCTTCCACTCCATGATCCTCATCTTGTGGCTGCTCCACATCCCGAGGTTTACTCTTACCTGCATGCAAAACTTGCTCCCTCTCAAGCATCAATTGCATGTCTTTCTTGCACTTCCCAACACTAGGAAGCTCCGTAGACATCCCATATACTTCAATTCTGTAGAGATTCTTTGCTCGAATCCCAACCTTCTTGACTTGTCCTATTGCCTTGTGCCGAAGGAAAATTTTTCCTTCACTGAAGACAACTTCATACCCTTTATCCTCTAACATTGCGACTGAGATCAAATTCTTTTTTAAACTTGGAACATGCACTACATCTTGTAAAAGAATGAGTTTACATAACTCCTTATGAAAGGTTATGGTACCAATTCCGGTCGCATTGTATCATCCATTGTCACCCAACTCAACATGCAACTGGAGATCTTTCTCCACCAAGTCACTGAAAAGATTCACATCTCCCGTCATGTGAAAGGAAGTACCACTATAAAAATACCACCCTAATCCCAATGCACTAGACACCATGCATGCGATCAATGAGAAGTACAGCTCAAATTGCAAGGTAAGAGCCTCGCCAGCTGCAGCTCCAACAGCCTGCTTGTTCTTCTTCTTCTGTGGACAATTTGTGGCATAATTCCCATGCTCGTGACAGTGAAAACACTTCACTTTGGACATGTCACGCTCTTTACCATCCGCACCGGATTGAGAAGCATTCTTCTTTCCCTTCCCCTTCCTTGCTTTGGCAGCCAAAGTGCAATCTTCTTCATCAGATGCCTTTGATGAAGATCCATCCCTGGTACTCCGCCTTATCTCCTCTTGCACAAGATCCGACCAAAGTCGCTCCCATCTTGGCAATTTTTCTCGACCATTGACAGAGTCCTGATAGGAGTGCCAACTCTTCAGAAGCCCAAGGAGAGCCAAGCTCACCAATTCCTCATCATCCACACTAACTCCTACACTCCCAAGCTCATCCCTGCAATGGATGAACTTCGTGAGGTATACCGGAATAGTGTCATTCTTCTCCATCTTTATTTTCCTGAGTTTATCCTTGAGCGCCAACTTCCTTTGGTCGCTCTTGCTTTGGAATAAATCTGTCAAAGCTTTTCACATCAAGAATGGCAAAGCTTTACCATGTAGGCTGGATACTATGTGATTCTTCACACCCTCCAACAAAATCCTTCGACACCTTGCTGTCTTCTTTTGCCAAGCCTCAACTTGAGCAGCATCAGTAGGCTTTGGAACTTCAGCATCTATGAACTCCTTCAGCCCATTATCATCTAACAATGCCTCCATCCTATCTCTCCATGCAATATAATTCGAGCTGCCTTCAAGAGCATACTCCAATCGCAATCCTTGATAATACATTTTGACTTTGACACCAAGAAAACTCTTCTACAAATTCGAATTCCACCAGCTCAAAACTCAACCGCTTCTGATCCATGAGAACAAAGTATTTCTAGCACAGAGATCGACTGTAGGGGCATTTACCGGATATATCACCTTTCAAAGAAAGGATGGATCCAGAGGCTACCTGGCCCGCTTACAGACTCTGTCTACCGAAATAAATTGTAATCACTGTAATAGATCCGATGATCAATTTCACTCCGATACCATGTAGAAATTTAAATAATAGCTGAATTATTCACCGAGATTTTCCCGATTACACACTATTTAAGCTTCATGCATAATACATAACCTCTTCTACAATTGATCATCAATATGCGGAAATAGAAGCAGTCGCATGTGCATATTAAAACATAATCAAGCACACATATAACACAGTATGTAATGGGGAAAGCTTACAGCTGAAAACCCCCAACTATCTATATATTATAATGATAGAGAACGTGTAACAATACATAGCACAAAGCTCTCATAGCTCTCAGCACTATCTCACATGCTACACACAAACTAGCACGGAAGATGAACAAGTCACAGGTTCAAATCTCCTCCACAAAATTACACTGCCTCACAGCAATCCAATATGGAAAAGAACGAGATCAGATTAGATCCCACCCAATTTATCACTGTAATCCCCTCATTAATCCCCAATCAATGTGTGTACAAATCTCATGCACAGCTATAGTCACAACTGATAGTAGACTCACCCTTTCACCCACCTCTAACACTGGTCTCCACTGAACTGTCCATGCATTGCAGTTAACTGATGTGTTCTTTAGTTGATTTATGAGTTAATAATTAGTGAATTAATTAATAATTAATTCACACCACTCATCACTAGTGTATTTATGAGTTAGACTAAATACAACTAGTTCAACTAAGTTAAACCGAACACAACTCCACCAACTGTCTCATCAACTCCACCAAACTCTGCCACATGAGTTCTAATTGAAGTCAACCATGCAATAGCTCAACTAACCCTTAGGAAAAGCGTATTTCCTTCTGTCAGCTGCATGTGCCACATCCAAGCATCAAACTGAAGTGCTCCAAGAGGATAAGATAATATTTATAGTCCAAATATTATTAAGGGTTAATAATATTCGACTGTTCTATTTTTAGCCTGGCAGTCTAAAAATAGATTCCGCCCAATGTCTAAAAATAGAGGTCCGTAAACTTTTTAAACAATAAATCAGCCAACAAATAGCATCCTGCAACTCATAGACCATGATACATATGTCTAAAATGAACTGCATTAAAATCACCTATATATTTCCTAGTTTAGGTGATCACTTTAAATAGGATGGAAAGATGTTTCAAGATATATTCTTGTTTTATTTATAAATCCTTCTTTCATTCTGTTTACTAATAAAAATACAAATTTAAAAAAATAAATTTATTTATAATAATTTTATTTTATAAATTATAAAACTTTAAATATACATATAAAATTTTGATAAATTAATTTGGAATAATGAGAAATTTTTAATTATTAATTTAATGATTAAAATATGATAAATTATATATGAAATATTTCCAATATATATGATAAATGATGAATCGATAATATTTAAATGTTCTCAAATCCATTGAAAAATATCTATTAGACATTTTCATTTCATGTAAGAAAAATCTAGCGGATATAGAAGTCTCTCACGTCTTCCTCATATGCATTCATTATTAAATGGGGATTTTTTTCATTCCTTATTAAATGGCCATTTTTTAATACACCATTCAAAGTTTAAGTTTTTGTTAGTGTTGAAATTTGAGATACTATAATTACACATTAATTAAGGACATTTAAATAGTCTCAGAACCATTGAAGAATATATATCAAACATTTTCATTACAAGTAGCACAAATCCAAAAGGATATAGAAATCTTTCATGACTTCTTCATATGCATTCATTATTAAAATTGGGATTTTTTTTAATGCACTTTACAAGTTTTTGTTAGTGCTGAAATCTGTCATCATTAATATTTTTAAAATAAAATTTATAATATTATAATTTTTATTACTTTTAATCTATGCCCCTTATTAATGTATTTGTCATCATTAATATTTTTAAAATAAAATTTATAATATTATAATTTTTATTAGGTTTAATCTAAGCCCTTATTAATGTATTTTTATATGCACTCTTCAATTCCATCTTGATGTTGAAATTTATGTTCACATCTACTTATTAAACAAATTTATGTTCACGTCTACTTATTAAAAAAAAAATTATGACATTTCAATATTTTTATTCTCATCGATTAACATTTATTAAATTAATACATTAAAAATTTGTGAATATAAAACGTTATAAATTTATAATAGTTTATATTAATGTTAATGTTATTAATAGTTTATCTAATGGATTGGTGGTTGATGAATGGCGTTTTCAGTGGCGTGGAAGCTCTGAGATTAGTTCCTTTCTAGAGCCAAATTTATGTGCAAGTTTATATGTCAAATTTGGTTGAAATTTTCTGTCAGATTTGAATGGCCAAGTGGTTTTTACAACAGTGGTTAAGTCTTTTCATATCCCTTTTCCATCTTTGAGATTGTATGTTACATCAAAAGAGAGGATGGATCAACTTTCGAAACTCATATCTATTTCTGGGAGAATATTTCTAGTCCCTATTTTTAGATTTTGAAAACACAACATTTAGATGTCGTATTTATCTTCAAACTTAATATCTTCAAAATTCATGCCTTTCAGCAAAGAAATATATCAAAAGAAAAAATAAACAAGCCCAAAATCCAAAGGGATCACAACTCTCAGATCCACATGAAGCCAAAGCATAGGAAGAAGAAATCCTAGAGAATACTACAAATATTGTTGAACAAAATTCCTAGGAAATCATAGAGGAGAGCGAGGTAGAACAGGAAACTTTGTTGGTTCCAATTTCGTCCAAAGTATCAATGTATACAACTCACCAACTATAGTGGAGACTTCCTTTGAAAAATAAGCAAGTGGCACAAAAAAAAAAAATCATGCATGAGAGATTTTTGACAATAAAGAAATTCATGTAAATGTAGACAAGAATCAAATGACTATTTTATCTACTACTCCCAACTTTGGTGGTTAGCCGAAAGTGGAGAAAAAGAAAGGTAAAAAATAGTAGATTAGTGTTATTTATCTTGTGAGTTCCCTTTTTTCTTTCTGGGTAGCGCTCAAGGTTAGTCTTCTTGAATTCCTTTTACCATATGCAAAATGAAATTTTTCTCTTTTTGAATAAAATTGTGATTTTTCCTTGGGGAAAAAAATGCTTGGATCCCCAATATTTGAAGTTCAACTTCTCATTCTTCATATGCATGAATAATTTTTCTAATGAATCTATGTGTGACTTTGCATGTGTGAGTTTAGATCCCTATAAGACAAGATCTAGAAAAGTAAATACAAGGTTTAAACAAAGATATATATATATATATATATATATATATATATATATATATATATAGATATATATAATAATAAAAATCATAATATGAGGAGCAAGTGTAAAGAGGTAGAATAGAAACTAAATATCGATTTAGTTCTAAATAGTTTAGGATGTAAAACCTAAATACAAATTTATCCCTAAATAGTTTGGAAAGTAAATTGATGATAATGCCTATCAAAAAGGGAACTGATGAGCTCATCAAGTTAGATCATAAGCATAAAAAAAGACCTTTGGGCCAAATAATTTTTGGTATAAAATAGGAGAAAGACAGAGACACATTGGTGATAGTCAATGAAGAATGAAAAAATAAATTTTAAATTAAAACAATTTTCTTCATAGAAGAAAGGATGATAAGCACATTAATCATGAGTAAAAATATATTAATTCATGTTAAGGTAAGATTTAATGACCATAAATATGATATATTAAGTAAAAATTCAAACTTTAATCACTGTAGAATATTTATAAATAAAGACATCATTCTAGAGGACTATGCTAAATTAAGGAAGGAAGTTCAAAAGGAAAAAAAATATAGAGGAAGGGAAAAGCACAATAATTAGCATTAAAAATACCAGTATTAACAATAGAAACCAAAATTGTATTAATATATAGTGACCTACATATTGTCGTGGATATTACACTAGACAGTTCATCACAATAGATCTGATAAAACTATATCTAAAAACAATCCAAAATCTACAAAATTAGGGTTTATTCCTCTTTTGTTTTATGGATATCTAGATTATTTTTTATTGTATATGCATTCAAATGAAAATTTATGCAAAAAATAAATAAAAGTTCACAAAACCATAGTTTGACACAAGATATAACTTTGGAAACCCTTTTGGGAGTAGACCTAGTTTGAAGGTGACACTACTTTGCTCTCTTTCTCAAAATAGAAAATGTCTACAAGTACAAAGAAGTATGGCTTGTGGCTTGTGGGATGATATTACGTAGAAATCCTCTCTAAGTACTCTATCCCCTATCCACCATGGTTATTTTGTTCATCTATGGAAAAAATGCACTCGAAAATAATGGAACCCATTTTCCTTCTAATGGCCTAGTTATAATACAATCTGAAAGCCTTTTAGTCATTAGGTTTGACTACCTCAACTGTTGAATATAGCTACAATATGGAATATTCTAGATTTTTAATAGCCCTTTTCTTAATTTATGGATGTTGACGTGGAATCCTTTTTAATTATGGTGGTGAAAACATGAAGGTCAACTTCTGAGTGACATCATTTTTGCATACGAACTTTGATTGAGGCAACTCTTACACCATTGGAAATGTATTTATATGTAGAATATGAAAAAAGGTAGTTGCACTAAATTAGAAAATTTTACCCCCAAAAAAATCATTTGATCCCTCAAAATGCTTTCAGAGGGTTTTTAGACCGCAATTTTCCAAACTGGATCTTGCTGATAAAACTGGCCTTGTGAGTTGATTCATCCACCTTTCCACTCGAAAAGAATTAAGGTGGATGAAAAAAAATATAATGATCCAATCCGGATCAAATAGGAATTTAGGAGACACTATATTTTCTCTTATAATTGTTTTGGTTTTCCATGGAGCAAAGGGCATATGTTAAGTTGGATCCTAAGTGAAATTGGTATCATATTTATCGTTGAAACTTGGGAGTATAAATAATTTTAGGTCCCTATCATATAAGGATTGTTCCTATGGTTCGTATGTAACAATACATATTATTGAAAAGTAATTGGGGGACTAACTTGTTACATCATAAAGAACATTCCTCCCTACATTTGGCTTCACAAAAAATACCCTTTCAATTAGCGCATGTGGATGGAGATTTTAGATATTAATGCTAAGAAGATTTACATAGAAATTTTTAAAATTTTCCTATTATTTATCCATGAAAATTTTCCTTATAATATATTAGAACAAGAGATTTAATAGTTTCAGAAATTAAGGAAGCCTCCTCCTACTAGGAGACTTTAATTATAGAACTGGAACTAATCCATGTATTACTTTAAGTCATGATTCCAACACTAATATTATATGGCTATATGAGGACCCTATTCTATTTAACATAACACAAAATAAACATTAAATACTTGGTCAATAATTTGTTTGTTATAAATCTAATCAATATCCATAGTTAATAAGACCTAATAATTTGTAATGGTCTAATAAAGTCACCAAAATTCAATCGAATAACTTGTATTCATGGGCTTGGTAGTAGAGTCATAGATTATGTAATATTTGATATCCCCATATAATGAAAAATAATAAATTTTGACCTCTTAAACGACCATCAACCTAACATTAATCATAAATTGTTAACCCTAGCTCTAAATTTTATCATGCACAAAATCCACTTTGAAGAGAATTACAATACCTAAAAGCACATTCTTTTTTACCAAAATAAATCTGATATATTTTTTAAAGATTTTTTTCATTGGTATCACTGTATGGACCTTTTAATTTTTTTAAAATCTCCTTAATATGTTTTGGTAACTATATTTTGAGCAATTGCATTGTATTGATAATAAAAAATATATATGCATAAGAAAAATGAAAGTCCAAAAAGGCTATATTAACTATGAATAGTTTGGAATTATCGTTCAATTCAACTTTTATGAAAATAATTGTGTATTCAATAATCTTTGTGAAATAGTGGTATTAATGATAAAGAATGAATGCATCATTTTTAAAAACTTAAGGAAAAAATAAAGATATCATCAAATGCTCCCCTAAGTGTTTCATTCCATTGATGAAGATGTATTTTCTACCTTTTGAGTATTTTAGCATCCCAAACAAACAAGATAATTGAATTTTGCATTTTCTTGAAAAATAGAAAATTGGAAAATTATGGGTATTGATTAGCTGAAACAAGGTACCAGAAATCTGGTATGCAATTCTAGACGATGTTGCAATACAATCATCTCTAACTTCACGTCATATTCTAAAAATAATGGTCATAACTTACTTTATTGAAAAGAAAAACTAGAAACAAGTCTAAAAAGAAATAATATTTGGGAAAACAAAGTAATAGTTGAACCATGTTGTTACTTTAAATAAGACTAAGTAACAATCTTTGCTAAAAAAATATGCACCTAAAAGAGACATCAACATAAGTATGCAATAGGAACATAGATCTCTCATTTTCAAATAGTTTTGTTTTTTAACTGTTAGCATTCCCACTTACACAAAAAAAATGATAAAGATGTTGCACTATATTTTTAGAAGTAAAAAAAATATTATATGCAACATTTATTTATTTACTTATTATCCTACTGTACATTAGAAAAATAAATCCATATCCTCAAGTATAGGGGTGTTTCCAATGTAACCATGTGCATAAAAGGTATAAAAATGCATTAATACTCAAGTTTAGAATATAATATTCAATGCATACCCAAGTATGAAGAACCAATTGTTTTAATGATGATGTCAAGAAGTAAGGAAGAATGAAGGAGTGGTATTTCCTTCTAATTTCTTCAAACCAACTTTCAACAAAGCCAAAATTCTCTTCATTTACCTATTTATTTGGATAATTTAGAATATCCTCCTTTAATGTGTCATGCATATATTCTAGCATTACATGATTATCCTCTTGTGTTCTTATAGGATCCACACATAGGAATGTAAAAAATTCTTTTTTCTTAGGTTCTAATGGTTTCTCTCCATTGGATGTGGTCCACGATTCTTCAATTTCCTTGACAATTTTGCAAGGGTGAATATCTTGTTGTGGATGTGGTTCATGGAATTTTTGTTAAGATAAGTTTTTGACTGTTGTCAAGATTTTTTCTTCCTGATAGATAGAAATCCCAACGACTGCTAAGATTTGAGAGATTTATTTGAAACTATTGATAATCTTGAATATTTCTTTGCTAGTTCCTAATCTATGTCCTCCACATGTATTAGTGTATGGAATTCTTATTAAAAATCCTAAAGAAATAATTAGAAAACAAACTTAAAACAAACACAACAAACCAATCATGTACTTAAAGTGCCACCATGCCACTAAGACCATGTTATCACCAAGTTAGTAGTTCACGCATGTTAGGATTCTCTTCTTTTCATGAATCAATATAAAAGGAAATACACTTGCAAAGAAAAAGAAGGAAACAACGAGGCTTTGGAGCAACCCCACCAAAGTGGATGTGCATGTTCTCACCTCTCGTCTTACCATTTTATCTCCATGCCCAAGTTGTCCCTGTAACTAAAATCATGCAAAAAAACTTGTGAAAGAAACTTTTCTCTAATCCTTTTAGCACCTCCTCGACAACAACACCAAAATTCTGGTGGAATTATATGTATTCTAATTCCAACATTTAATTATCGAATCAGGGATCATAAGACTTAGAGATGCAAGCACGGGAAATGCAAGATTAGAGCCTATTCTAATTTATGGTAAAAACTAACACTAGAAAGAACCAATCAATACAGATTACAACTTATCACTGGACTATGGGACTCTAATGCTCATTAGGTTTTGAAACACAATATTTCATTACTGACAAACATTGTTCATGTGGTTTTATTTGTGTAGTTTATTAGGTATTGAGACTTCAATGGTTCTAATCTATAGTGATGAATATTAAAACTCATTAAACATGTTGTAGAAAAAAAATCTTGATAACTATAAGAAAAAGTGTGTAAGGAAAGTAAAGAAAACAAGACGATAAACTACAAGAAATATGTTAATAAAATAACAAAAATAAATTCTAAATAGGCTTAAATTCATAATGATGTATTGTAGGTTCTTATTTGCTATAGGACACTTTGTGACCAAGTCACTTCAAAGCTTTTAATAAATTAAAGAATCCTAATCTAAAAACCACAAATTATTCAGTATCCATATGTAGAATATGGTTTCTGGTACCGAATTAAGTACCGAAGTTGTAGTACTGAAATCACAGTTATGGTTCTGGTATCGATTTAAGTACCGAAAATATGGAAATTAAAATTAAAATTAATGAAATATATTAAAAAATCATTTCAAGATATCTTAATTGCTAAGCCTAGAAAATCAATTCAAATTTGATCATAATTCATTGTACTTAACATATATGAAAATAGAGCAATAAATCTAATACTATGTGAAATACAATCTAATGAAAAATTGAAAACAAACATCAAATAAAATATGAAATAAATATACAAACTAAATATTACCCTACTCTATGAATACAAGCTAGTGTATTACCTAATTCGAGGGGCCTTTCTCAACCCAGAAACATGCCCAAAAACTAATTCAAATCATCTAGATGCTCAAAATTAAATAATTAATCTTCATTGCAACATTTTCTCTTATTCTTACAAAAAATGTTCAATTACAAAGTCATTATTCCCTTTATTAGTCCTATGAGTCTCTATTTATACATAAAAACTAGTGAATAAGGATAATATGCAATCCCCTAAATCATAAAATGAATTTACAACTTTAGAGGAAAATCACAGAAATCTGATTTTTTTGTAATTTTATACAAATTGGCATTAAATAACTAGTCATATCTTCTCGTCCATGATGTATTTTTGGGATATGTTTCTATGGAGCCTAATTTTACATATTATTAATAAAAAAAATCTCTTGTAATTTCCTGATTTAATTCCATGACCTCAGAAATCGTGCCTGAAGTTAGTTGTTTAGATATTTTTTCCAATCTAGGTTTTGCAAAAATTTTGAAAAAAACTGCTTCAAAGAACCAACTGTAAAATTTGAAACCATATGAAAATTTTGGGAACTATTTGCAAAAATCCATTTTCCATATTCTTGAGATTCACCACTATATTCATGGAAATTGAGGCAGAACATGACAATTTCAAAATTGTTACTTTTTTTTTTGCTCTAGCTTAAATCATGTTCTAGGATCCCACACGTGTGATATGGGTATATTCCAAGGATGTTACCAACATATTAATCCCATTTGGCACCTAATTTACCATTCTTTGAGAAAGAAAAATATATTTTATAATTTTGACTTTTTTCCTCCATTCGTGCAAGTCCAAAATTAAGTATCGAACTACTGAATTGATACAGAGAGAGAAATTTTCATAGTGGAACATGATCCTTGGAAACTTAACCACATTAGTAAATCATCATTGATAAAACCATATTAAAAACTCATTTAATCATTAAAAATAAAATAAAATATTAATAATTAACCACAAGGTAAAACAAAAGCATTTAGTGAAAATTGGTAATATAGTAGTTACGAAATATGTGTTAACGGTATGAATATGGCTTGTAAATGGAAGGTTTGGATATCAAATTCTATAATATATCTAAGTTATAACAAGTTTTGTAACTATTAATCCATTGGGTTTATATTCCCTTGGGTTTATAATATCAATCCCTCGTGTTTAATACTATAGCTATAAGGGATTTTAAACCCAAGAAAATAATATTAACCCAAGGGATAATAAACCCAATGGACTAATAATAAAAACCCAAGGAATTATAAAACCAAGGGAATAATATTAATACAAGGGATTAATACTAAAAACCCCAAGCTATATAATCCCTTGGGTTTTTACTATTAATCCCTTGGTTTTATAATATCAATTCCTTGGGTTTAATACTAAAAACCCAAGGAATTATAAATCCAAGGGATAATAAACCCAAGGGATCAATACTAGAAACCCAAGGGATTAACCGAAGGTATGTAACCCATAATATAAATATTAAAAACCACAAAATAAACATGGTTGGCCATGGTTGAAAATGGTTGATTTTCATTTTGAGACGATCCTTGTCACAATGAGAAGTTCAAGCATGGTTGACCATGGTCAACCATCTTTGTATAACTTAGGTATATAACATTAATTCCTTGGGTTAAATATTATTACTGTATATTTATAACCCCTTAGGTTTCATACTAAAAACCAAAGGAATTATAAACCCTAGGGAATATTATTAAACACTAGGGATTAATATTAATTGCAAACCCAATGAATGAAATTAAACCCTAGGAATATAAACCCTTAGATTAAAAAAACCAAGGAAATGACATTATAAACCATAGTTAATAATAAACCCAAGGGTTTAATGCTAGAACCCCAAGGGATTATAAACCCAAGGGAATTAATTGTAAACCCTTTGAATAATATTATACCCTGTGGAAATGAACCCTTATATTAATAAACATAATGAATTGATAGTATAAACCCAAGAGAATAATAAACCCAATAGGTGAATACTAAAACCCCAAGGGACTATAAACCCAAGGGAATAATATTAATCTAAGGGCTAATAAACCCAATGGATTAATACTAAAAATTAGAGTGTTTATATTCCCTTGCATTGATTCTCATATTCCCTTTAGTTGATTCTCATATTGAGACAATATCTATCACAATGTGACGTTGGACCACATTCAACCATGATTGAATTCATAAAACATGGTTGACCATAATTCATATCATAAACCAAGGGAATAATAAATCATAGGGATCAAGACTAAAAACCTAATGGATTATAAATGTTTGGAAATAATATTAAACCCTGGAAATAGGAACCCTTACATTATAAATCCTATGGATTGATATTATAAATCCAATGGAATAATAAACCCAACTGATAAAAATTATAATCTCACAATATATAAACCCTAAAATAAATATTATAAACCCTAAAATAAACATGGTTGACCATGGTTGAGATATTCCACGTTTATAAATGTGGTGTTTCACCATGGGTCAAAATGCTTCACCATGATTGATTTTCAAATCAAAAGAATCTTTGTCACAATGCAACACTGAACCATGGTTAACCATAGTTGATTCTCATATTCATAAAATATTCGTAACAATTTGACGTTGTGACCATCATTGATATTATAAAACCAAGGAAATAATAAACCCTTCATATTAATACTATAAACCGAAGGGATTATAAACGTTAGGGAATAATATTGAACTTAAGGAATATGAACCCTTATATTAATAAACTAAAGGGATAGGTATTATAAGTTGGAGGGAATAACAAACCCTATTCGAATCAAAATATACATAGGTTTATTAACCATTATACAACAAGGAACATTTCCATTACAAACCAATATTAAGCTGAAGGGATAAATATTATAAACCCAAATAATAAAAAACTCAACACAAACATCGATAGCCATTGCAGACCATGGGACTTTATTTTTGTATCAAGCCAATATTTTTCATAATGGGATAACCAACCATAGTTGGCAATATTGGACCGTTATCCATTTCTATTTCAATAAAATATTATTGAGAATGAAAAAAAAGACACATTTGCTAGGAAAATATTGGAATTAGACAAAAAAAAAGCCATCAAAAATTGAAGAACATCCATATACAAATTATAAGATAACAAGGAAGTGAAAAATAATCGATTCCAACAACATTGAAACCAAAAAAGACAATTGAAATAAATCAATAATTATTATGTCTTTACATCAAAAAAACCCACAATGACTATGCACCTCAAATACTTCAACACAAAGCATTTAGTGATTTTCATCTTCTAAAACACAACCAGACTGATGATAAAAGAAACACCGATTCACATCAACAATGTAATGTTCATGATACTTAACACTTTCTAGCCAGTCCCTTGATGTTTTTATCCCTGATTCTCTTAAATGTACATCCAACAAGTATTTTACATCTACTTTCATTCTTTCCAACACACAGACATGCTCATCAACAAAATCAGGATGGAACCCAAGCTTTTAATTAAACCGGTTGCAAATATATGAAAAAAAAACTTATTTCTTCGGAAATAGAATGAACCACCATGTCATACTATTGAACATCATTATTTTCCATATATGTAATGCAAAAAAAAAAAGTTAGAACAAACATAAACACAATAAAATATGTATGAAGATGTCTTTAAATGTCGAATAAAAATAAGAACCACGAATTAACTAAAAATAAATAAATAGATCCAATTTTAACATCGACATAAATAAAAAACACAAAACAATATAGTAGGAACAATATAATTGGTTAAATATAAACAAAACCACATCAAAGCATCCACCCATGTGCTTATTTCCAAGCATTCAATATTCCAACTTTAATAGAACATGCCAAAAAAAAAAACTAAATTACGACAGGAAGAAATAAAAATTATCAATAAAATTGTCAACCACTCTACCAAACCACTAAAATTAGTTGAAGATAAGAACCTCAAAATGATATAGACTTCAATCGCTCCTCCTCTTTTTTCCTAAGTGTAACATAAGAATTGTTTTTCATTTTTGCATAACGATGACAAAAAAAGGTGGTAAAATCCACAAACCACCAATGGATCTTACTCTTGATATAGTTGTAAATATCCAACCCTACCTCTCTCTATCTCCAATATATATAGTGCCTTGTTGCAAATTCATCCCTTGTGACTTGTGTATAGTCAATCCCCATGCCATTTTTAAAGGAATATGTCTAAGTTTCTCTCTAACAAAAAGCGTTATAGGCACAAAATTTGGACAATCCTGGTCAAATGGAACACCAACTTACTTCTCAGAAATAATTGTAGCAAATTGTGGAAGTTGTGGCAAGTGTGTAACCGGTGAATAGAAGATATCTTCTATATATCAAAGAGCACCATTAACCAACCCATATTCTACCCACAAATTGCACGTAAGCATCAAATGCTTACTGGGACACAACAACACCTCACACTCCAAGTCATCATCATCACTTTCAACAATCTTAGATCTTTTAGCACATTCTGCAACACATCTTGCAACTGGGAAATTCAATGATTTGATAATTTTCCTTTTGTGCAAATTAATGAGATCATTTGTTGCAAACAAGTGAACTGAAGAATAAAATAAAACCTTTTCATGACAATCCAAGCAACTCTCAACACACGTCATAAGAAGATACTAATCTTCCAAATAAGCTTCCTCTTTTCTAATATTCATTAAAATTTTGTGAAAAGATGTCTACCTAGCATCATCTCCCTGTTGCCTATAAATTTTATCCAAAGTGACAAATATGTTGAAACTTTGCCACAACAATTTCCCAGTTGCTCTCCCTACATAGAGGGATTTATCCTTAACTATAGGTATCTGGTCAAGATCACCCATAAGAATCATGGACCAACCACCAAAAGGAGAAGCTTTCTTTTCGGGAAAGGTTTCTCACAAACGTGAATCTATTTGCATAAACAACCTTGTCTCAACAAATCTCATTTAATCAATTAAAATATAATGAAAATGCCTCATTTATTCTGGGAAATTTGTTAGAGATTGACCATTCAAAAGTTTCATATATTTAATAAGTATTTCTAAAGCTTAATGTATTTTTTTCCATGTATATTAAAATCAACTATACCAGTTGGAGCAAGTAATAATATTATACTTCTTTCACCCATTGTTGAACCTAAAATAGCATGATAAATACAATGAATAATGTTAAACACCATGTTGAAGCACACACATGGTGTATGAAGAAGATGAACACACACACACAAGAGACTCAACACAATGAAGGATAAGCGTGAGGCTTTCTTATTTTCCATTACACAAAGATGTACATTTATAGTACAATGGTGTGACTCTTGGTTTCACATTCCAAGGTCACTTGGACTCCATTGTGACTTTTCATATTCCACACCTACCCATGTAGGATTAGGTGTTCCAACATCCCCCCTTAATCCGAAGGGGTATGTGTGAGTCCAAGAAAAGAGTTGTAATACAAATCTGCAAAGTATACATGGCAGCACTTGGGCTGAATCAACTCTCCGAAATGTTGGAAAAAAGAGGTGGTTTTAGGATGACCACAAACACTGGAACGCAAAACTTGTTGCAGTTCCCGGAACTCTTCCAAAACTGGCAAGAAGCTGAAGGCTTCTGCTAGAGGAATTGTCCCTCATAAAAAATGGAGACCTTCGACCTAAAAGAAGGGAGGTCTACGACCTGTGGTGGTTTTAGGTTGTCCACCAACCAAAGATGATGGTTTTAGGTTATCCACCAACCGAAAATGATGGTTTTAGGTTATCCACCAACAAAAGATGATGGTTTTAGGTTATCCACCAACCGAAAATGATGGTTTTAGGTTATCCACCAACCAAAGATGATGGTTTTAGGTTATCCACCAACCGAAGGTATGCTCATGGGCATCCGTATCTCTGGCTACATCTCTGAATTCGGAATGACGAATTGTGGCTCAGGCTCGCTTGAACTGCTGGCTACAACTCTGAACATGGAATGAGAGATTGTGGCTCAGGCTCGCTTGATCTGTCGTCGAAGCTTGTACATGACCACCATTTTCCCCCCTGTCAGGGACAAGGTGAGATGATGGCAAAAACTCAACTGCAAGTTTGCTCAATATTCGTGAACATGTTCTGACATGCGACTTAAACATCTTCTTGGCTGCTGATGCCCATTGCCAAGAAGCGATCCATCCAAGATGAATCTTTGTTCTTGCAGGAGGCTTGTTTCTGAAACATCTGTCTAAATAATGGGTGTGCCGACCACGGTGCTTGCATGGATGAAGATCAAAACAGTGATCTTTCATATGGAAAACTCGATCACAGTGTTGGCATTTCTCAATCTGTTGTGGAAGTGGAGCAGGATTTGGAACAGCTGCAGGTGAACTGTCATACAAGAATCCGGCACTCTGAAATATGATGGGCTTGGTGTAGTCTGGAATATGAAAGGATAGATCCTTGTCATATCCAAGACCAGTTAATACTATTGTGGAACTGGCTCTGAGTCGATGATGGGCTGAAATCAAAGGTTGAGATCATTCTGCATCTGCATGTAAATATATTTTAATGAGCGAATGGGAATCATCTGGAACTTTATCTTCTTGCTGCTGATGGGAGTCAATCTCAATCTTCTGAACAGAAACAGGTTCAGAATGGTGACTCTTTTGCTGAAGTTCATCTTGCTGAAGCTGAGTTTCCAACTGCAAAAACTCAATATTTTCTTGTGCATCTTGTAAACAACTCTGAATGTTACATAGAGCATCCTTGCTCATTTTTATCATATCATGAACATTTGAATGAATGAGGTTATTCAAAAACACTAATACCTCATTGATTTTAGCCATTTTCAACAACTTAGGCTCAAAAAATGAAAGGGTGTCGGCTACAACCGAAAATGCACACATTTACAATGTGATTCAACAAATACAAATGACTCCAAGGAATTCTCAAAGTACAAGGTGTGCTCCTCAAATGATGAAGGGAAATCAACAATCCAACAACTAAAATACTGATTATGAATGAAGAAGCAATATTAATACAATGTCAATATCTCTGCAAAATATGTGCAGCTAAAAACACTATGCAAGAGGCCTTTAAGGCAGCTGAATTTTCTTTAAATCGTTGTTTTCAAATGATGGGAAACTTGTCTTCAAAAGGGGAGGGGATTTGAAATTTAGAAGTCGAATTAAAAAATGAGATGGTATTGGTTTTTGTGCAATCGAGCGGGAAAAAGGAGAGAATGTCGATGGAGGAGGGACGGAGGGAGAGCCGAGGCATGGGGAGTCGAGGAGCCGCCTAGTGTGAGAGGGTTGACGTAGGTTGTAGAGGGGAGATGGCGGGGTAGAAGGGAGCGGGGACGGGTAGGATAGAGGGAACAGCGCTGGTGCAGAGTCGAGTGGTAGCGGGAGTAAGGGGGAGGAGCAATAAGGGGCGAAGCGAGTGGTGAGGAACGGCTGGAGGTGAGGCCGTGAGGGCCGAGGGGTAGGGGAGCGTGCAGTGAGAGGAGGGCATAAGGGGTAAGGCAGGTTGGATTAATGAGTGGAGCGCCGCACTGAGAGGTGCAAGGTTTATGGAGAGGGTGAAAGGAGATTGGCGTGGCCGGTTATGGGGAGTCGTGTTGTGAGAGCCGTGGGAAATGTTGAATGCGTAGAAGGTGGATAAGGGAAACGGTGAAGGGGAGTGAGAATTTGAGCAGAAGGGAGAGGCATAGTCGTGGTGCGTTGCAGAGGGGTATGGGAAATGGGATGTGGGAACGAATTTAAAAAGGGGTCGAGCTGTAGGAGGGTTTGAGTGAGAGTTGCAGGATTTTTTTTATTTTTTATTTTTTTTATTTTTTATTTTTAATATAACAGCAGAGAGGAATTTAAAGCAGTAGCAGAATTTCACTAATATATAACAGAGGTTGGCAGAATTTTGCAGTGAAATGCAAGTACAAGACTCAGAAATTTTCCAAAAAATTGCAGAAATTTCACGACATATAGCAGCAGTAGAATACTTTCTTCTTTCAAATATAGAGCAGAATTTTTCTAGAACTTATAGCAGTAAAAAATCCAGAATTTTGTAGGAATCTTCGAATGAAAAACTCAGAAATTATTTTTCATTAAAACCAGAAACCTCTTCAGAAATCAACTTTAAACAATTTTCAGCAGCTCTTTCAAAATGATGTAGATTTTAATGCAGAAATTGCAGGAAAACATTAGCATGAAAACCTTCAAATGGGCAGTGCTGCCTTCTTCAAAACCAATGCTGCCAATTTCTGAATGCTGCTCTGGATTATGAATGCTGCTCTTTCTTCAAACCAATTTCTGAATGGCGGCAAAAACTCTGCTGCAAAAACTTTCTAAATGCTGCAAAAATGTCAAAATGTTTTTGCAGATATGCACAGGCCATACACAAATGGCTCACTCAATTTTAAGCAGGGCCAGCAATCGCCTGCTCTGATACCATGTTAAACACCATGTTAAGGCACACACATGGTGTATGAGGAAGATGAACACACACACAAGAGAAAAAACACACAATGAAAGATAAGCGTGAGGCTTTCTTGTTTTCCATTATACAAATATGTACATTTATAGTACAATGGTGTGACTCTTGGTTTCACATTCCAAGGTCACTTGGACTCCATTGTGACTTTTCATATTCCACACCTACCCATGTAGGATTAGGTGTTCCAACAAATAAGAGAAGATTTTATTGTTAGTTCCTTGAATAATAATTAGCATAGGATCATCTTTCTGACCATTAACTTAGTACCAAAACACAATTTCAAAAGCGACACATTGTTTCTCCAATAAAGATGATGGAAACCAAATTATCTCTCTAGTCGAATTCACATTAAGAACACCATAAGACTTTTCATCTTCTATAAAATGGATTTATTGTTCAATAATTTCATCTGACAACATTGTTTCATACCAATTATGGTGAATATAAAAGTCCCTTCTACCAAGGTTCTGAAGATCTGAAATCTCCACATTGTTAAGGGGAACTATTCGAGAATTTTTTTTCACTCTTATGAATCCTGATCAAAATTTTCCACATGTACAATGAGCTCATCATATTCTTCCTTATTCTCATTTTGCAAAGGATTTAGATCAACATGCCACACATTATATATGAAATTCCTCTTGTTATCAATGATTAATTCTCTTATGATCCCAATATCTAAAGAAATGTCATTAAACGACTTGTACAAAAAAAACTCCGTCCAAAAAATGTTTCAAACTCTTATGACTCTTCATTAGGAACAACCAAAAAATGTGGCTATACATGAGAAAAAAATGTACATCTTATTCTTTCCATTGCTCATGTCTATGCCCAACATCAAATCTCCATGATCTTTCCATTTCAATCAGGTACAAATCGCTCAAAATTGGGGTTGTGTTTGATACATCTCGAAAAAAATGTTCCTAGAGGAAATATCATTAGAATGTAGTATAATCCTTTAGAAAAAAATATTTCCCAACATTCAGAAGAAATAATTTATGATTACAAATAACAAGAGGAAACTTTAACAACATATGGAAACTTTCGTGTGCTCCAATGTCATGCTCAACAAGTGTTCAACAAGGAACTTTCTATATGCAGATAATGTAAGAGTTTCACATCCACTGCCAAAAGAAACTCTTGTCAACATTTCATGAAAACATTTATATCTTCTTTCTGTGTTTGAATCATATTTCAACACCGCATGCCGAGAAATAACAGGTTGAAAATCAACATTTTATCGCTACATGGTCAAAATATTTGTATTGTGACATTTAAATGATCATTTTTTCAAGCTGGTTCAATTTTTTTTCTCTTTCTCATCCACGTACAAAGTTGAATCTACAATAAAATCCCGTGGAGCATCATACCATAATTAAAGGATTGACCCCTTTTTCCATAAACACGAATCAACACTGCATTTGGTGTGTCTCTCCACTTGATTGACCAAGTGCTCATAATCTTCTTGAAAATTGTAGGAAAGCAATTGTTGGGTATTTAAGAGCCAAGGATCATCATTCACACTTCTAGGGATCATCACATTTCAGTGATGTATGTCATTCATATTCCAAGCTATCACATATTTGTCAAAATACTACTTCGTCGCATAGAAACTCAAAGGGTTTGACCAATCCATTCTCTCCATGTTTAGAGCTCCGGTAAACCAAAGGAACCCATGGATGTGTGAAGAGCCTCTATGTTTCCACTCATATCTGAAAAAACCATGCATGAAATCAATAAATATAAGAAAAAAATAAAGCCAAAAATTCTATTGAAAATCATACTTGACATAACATAAAGATATGAGAATAAACTTGTACCAAAAATCTTTGGTCCCAAGATATTTCTACAGAACTACCTCACGAAAAATATCAGATGTTTGGTGTATATAATTAGCAACAATATGTTGATACTGAATAACATTAGAAACTTTTCTTGCATTCTCATTTTGACGTCCACATTGGTTTCTAAGGAATGACACTATGCAATTCAAGCCACTTTGTATAAGTTGCAGCTAACGTAAAAAAAGAAACATGGAAACCCAAGTGGGTGATCATGTCAGTGAGCTCATAACAACACTTTTTCTAATATGCATTTGTAACCCTAAGAGAGGAACCAAGATGCATTAATTTTTCATCCAATTTATTGTTTGGAAAATCATTAATTTGTTGACATGATTCTTGAACAATAGAAGGTGCATTTTCATGAATACCCTTCTTAGAAAAAAATTAGTCGTTCTCTAGCTACAATGCCACATTATCATATTGAAAAGAATTTACCAAAATATAGGATGACTTCCAAATATTTGATCATAATATCTAAGTAGTTGCAAACCATATTCATCCATTTCATTGTTGCAAATATGTGAATGCAAGGAGTCGAGAACAAAGTGGGTAATTCCATATCTAGCAACCCTTTGGTATTGTTTTTGTTCATGGGAGATGTTCCAATATCTAGCCATTATAAAGCCTCCTCAACTGTATAATATGCAGTTACAATAAATATTCTTAGATTATTGACTTCCCTACAATACTTAGACAAGGGCGATAAAAATTATGATGAATGAGACCACAAAGAATTATCACCCTCTCTTTCTATGTCCTCATCATCCCTACTTAATTAATATATATTGTTATCGATGTGGTGCAACCCGCTGGACACATCAGTTGACCTTTCAGGGAGAGATGCAACTGAATCCATATCAATTTCAACATCCCTCTAATATTTAGCCATTTGGATCTTGTAAAGAAAGTACCCATGACATGTTTTCTCTTCACATAGGATTCATAATATCTCGATTCAACACCGCGTTTTCTCACAATAACATAATCAAGTTGTGTAACAAGTCAAGGAAGTTTCTTTTTAATCATAGATATATATTGTGGAAAAATTATTGTATGACCACTATATTTATATTGACCACCACGAGCATGTGACACTTGCAGTATTGGATTGACCCTTGCAATTAGAATTTCTTCCACTTGTGTCAAAACCCTTATAACGTATAGTTTTTCACCTGTATCCATGCTGTTAAAATGAGAAAAATGATGTGAGCCTGCCCCCCCCCCCTCCCCACCACACCTTTTACAAATGGGCCCCTCATTCCAAATTACAACTTGTATAAAGAGATAGTATTCATTGCACACTTGGCACGTTTGAACAACAAACATATTATCAATCCTAGAAAAAAAAAATTATGTACTTCAATCATGTCACTGCTTAAATTAAAACGACCAGCTTCGTTCCCCCCACCAACAACCATTCTAACCTACCAATGATCATTAACAACTGTTGAAGTAGAGACATGATCAATGTCGTTTATTCCCATAAAATGACAAAAATCCATTACCCTTAATTCGTTACAAATGAGTTCATTATGCACAATAAAATATAAAAACCATTATATTAAAACAAGGTATGTTAACAATGAAAACTCATGTTTTCCATGTGACCAACCATTTCCAAATAGAAAAAATATACAATTTGGTGGTTACTGCATTCTCCAACCACAAGTTGAGGAATTGAAACAGATTTCCCTCCCTGCAAATATGATTTTCATCCAAAATTCAATTCAACGTTGTTATAAACAACATATAATAATGAATGAACATAAAAAAACTAAATTCTATATTGAAATGTAGAAAGTATTTGAAATTAAAATTACACAAAGCACTTGCACATTCGTGAAACCAAAACTTTGCAGCCTTTCTCTATAGGGAACACAATTGGAAGTAGAGGCACATTGAGAGACATTAGACCCAACATCCCCAACAAATTGTTGCATATTTTTCACAAACCTAGCAAGCATGCTAATAGAAACAAACAACTTAGATTTAGACACTTGTTCAAGCCCTTCATTTCATGTAACTTCCATTATATCAATTCTTCCATCGATTCCAAACTGTCTACGATTCTTAGTTCTTTCAACGTGACCTTTGTAAAGACAATCCACCCAAACAACACAAAATCTATGCAAAACCTCTCAAGAATGCACAAAAATTCTCACACAAAGCATGCAGCGAAATGTATATTCAACAAACTATATTTTCCACAAACACCAAAGGTTCCATACTCATGTCATTCAACACCAACAACCTCACAATTTCTTGCAGTTTAACAACTCAACCTGTGAGATTGAAATCCAACTAGGGATGCAGACTGTCCTACCTTTGAACATAGGCAAACACCAACATCCAAAACAAAAAACATTTTGCTATAGGAAATACAACAAAATAAAATTTATCCACAATAAGTATTTTTTCATCAACACCACGAACCGGAATAAAAGGAAAAAATATTAAACTACCTGTACTTCTCCAATAGAGACAGTACAAAAAAATTTAGGAGGGCTGACACAGTCTATGATATATTTTCTACTTGGAATACCCCAACCCACATTTCTAGTAGATTGTTCCAAATTGTCGAACATGGAAGGAACCATATCACTATCAACAAACAAACGAGAGGTGACAAATTGCCTATTTCCATCAGTCTTTTCATCTCAAAATTTTGCATTTCTTCCATTGTCTTCATATGAGTCTTGGTTATTCATTGTATTGACGCTCTCTTAGAGAATAGAAGTTGCATAAAGAATTCAATGTTAAGAAAAGTTAAAAAGATTTATTTTTTTAAAATCAACATCAAGGAAAGAAAAAAATCGAACAAATTATCATTCCAAATACAATTTTCCTATTGAGATACTCACAATTGTCAACCCCACCACCTCGAAGATTTTTTGAAGCTATTTCCTTTGTTGGTAAGAAACCCTTATATGGGCATTTATAACTTCCTTGTTCTACTGATACTAGTATCAAGGATATTCATTTGTTCTCTCACGAAAGGTAGGTGAGCGAGATTTTTTCTATGCATGCTTACTCATTTCCTCACTCAAAATTTCTATAGGAAATTAAAAATCTTGTATTTCACATTATTTTTAAGATCCCCAATGACAGTAAACAAAACCCATATTCACACGAAAATGAACCCCTATATTTTCCAAATACTAATCTAGAAACAACAACAACAATTCCTACCGACATAACAAATAAAACAAGGAAACTATGAAAGAAATGGAAAAAATAAAACATATATTAAAAATTTTAAAAACATAAAGTTTGTAAGATTTTCTTTCCAAACACCAACTTCTGAAAAAATAAATGTTTCTTTCCAAAAAAATATTTTCTTATAACAACATGAAAAACATTTCCATATTCGCAAATCGCTATAAAGGAGCATATTTGAGGGCAATTGTAAAGTGTCCAAAAGAACAAACAAAGTTTTATTTCTATCCAAAAGAAAAAACAAAGTATTATTTCTCTCTGAAAGAAAAAAAAGAAAGAAAGTAGTATTTCTCTCTGAAAGAAAAAAAATTAGTCTCAACATAAATATGTGTTAAATATAACATCACCATTCACATTGAAAAAGATCTGAAATTGATAATTGAAAATATTGGAGGAACTGAACATTTCCAACAATGTCCAAGAACAAACATCTCATAGCCTCAAATGATATATAATGATGTCTGGAGATAATGGTGCTATCTATAAAATAAAATCAACATTTGGAACAATCGAGAATACATTTCCATTTTCGACGTATTGATTGAAACCATCAATAGAGGGAGCATGGAAACTTGATGTTTCCAGCATGGAGACACCATCAAAAAATTTTGTTGTGTAGAATCTCACCAAATCATATATACCTTTAAATGGACTTCCATGCAACCCAAAACAAACACTTTCTCCTGGACAACATGAAAAGGAAGGTACTGCAGGCATTTACTGTGTATATCCACAGATATGTTTTCATGCAACCTCCAACTAAACCCACAATCATCTTCAAAATATTTGAGGCTTCCTTCATTGGAATGTTTCCCAATTTCAAAATTATCTAATTCTTTCAGTGACCAAACTGACATTCCACAATTATTCACACTACAAACAAGTTGGTTCTTGTATTTCCCTATTTCCATACACTGTATGTATGAAATAGATACAATGTAATATCCCAATTGTTCCTTTCTAGATCCAGCCAATATATAGTGTACCCATATGTAGGATAATCATAATAATCTTTGTCCAAATACAACCAACTATTTTTTTCTCCATAAAAGGTAGTCTCCTTCAATAGTGGCATGCCACCATAAGGAAGTATTGTTCTCCTCCAAACCATGTCATCAATACTACAGAGTAAAAAATGTGGATCCATCTCATTGGACACATGTCCTAGTACAACCCAAATATATTTTTTTGGGCTAGATTTTTGTAAAACATATAAGAATCCATGCTACCCAATACGAAGAAAACTAATTTTCCTAAACATCTTTGTAAAAGTGTTGACAATAAAGTGATTCTTAAAACCCATACAATTTGGAGGCGAACCAAATAGAATCATTGATCCAACAATGCATTCAATTTTGTACCCATATTGAAGAAAAGGGAAAAACATGGAAGATATTAGTCCCTTTTCACTAAGGTAAGACCCAACAAAGTAAATAGGGCCCATAAAAAATTGTAAAGAAATAAATGCAAACTCTTTAGCAGTAGAATGAGAAAAACCAACAAGAAACATTGGGTCTCCCAAAAAAATAAACCATTATTTTCAAAACAACTTAAATGTCATCAACATGGAAGAAGGAAGTCGATGAAAAACAAGTGCAATAATTTCAAATGGTAAAAACTCCCAAATACTGATGCCTATGGTTATATGAACAATTTTGCTGAAAGGAAAGAAGACGACGTGAATTTTATAACATGGAAAAAAAAAATCTCAAATAAATGGTCAGAATATTTAACATTCAAACTTCTTAAAACAATTTATCAATATTCTCCAAAACATTACATATGCATCTCCTTCAATATAGCTAGTGTACAGAAAAAACCAACCACATCAAAAATTCACTCGACAGCCAAACATTCTCAAAGGAAAACATAATGTTGAAGAAACAAAATAGTAAAAAAAATGAGGCAAATCGCTCATTCAAAGGAGACCAACACCCACATTTAAAAAAAAGCAACCCACCCACACAAATGTCCACACACACAATCTTTTCATTACATTCTATATAACATTTTTCTCTATGACATTGCACACTTCTTCATTGTTGATGTTTTTAAACTCAATATAAATTAAACTATATATAAGGTAAAATAAAGGAAGCCAATGAAAAAAAAGGAAAAAGGAAACCATTGAAAAATAATATCAATAATCTAAAATGGAAAAAAATGCCAAATAGTTGCATCCATGGTCATAACAACGACTTTGCGCAAAAGAAAGAAGACACTATATATTTTATGGATGGACAATGAAAAGAACTCCAATACCAGACATTGCACATACAACTCCAAAATCATAATATTTACACATTGTTACACAGTAATTTGTCACCGTCCCTACCATTCCCCGTCCCGCACAATGGAGGACCCATTTTGTGACCTGTGAACATTGTCATGCCTTGAAACCATCATCAAAGCATTCCTCTAAGCATGAGCTTTAATTGCCCTTAAGACATCTCCTTGCAAAAATCATGAAAAACATCTCTTTTTGCATTGGCGCGGGCAGACAGTTCATCACTCGTGCCAATGGGGGAAATCCTGCAAAGAGGCCGCGCCACCTGGCGCTCTGTCCCAGAGAAGTGGTCGCGCCAGCCAATTTAAGGAGTGTTTTTTAAATAAAGATGGCGGAGGTTGAGTTTCAACAAACTCAGAACCATTGCCTATCTTGAGTTGGGAGGTTTGGCTGCGGGAGTTCTATGGAAGGGAAGTGGTTTTGCCACCTCCCATGGAACCTTCCTTGTTGATAGGGCCAATCCCACAATAATAGGGATCCCAACTCCCTCCTTCTCCATCTATAAAAGCCTGCTCAAATCCATGGCAAGCTAGTCTTGAAGTGCCTAAGCTTTGAATCTCCATATTCCCAAGAGCCTTTGTGCTGTAAAGAGCCCTCTTTCTCCTTTAAGGCCGACTCAAGTAAGGAGACTATCGTCGAGAGACTCTGGAGAGGTTTTCCCTTTCCCTGGCGAGCTTTGCGAGGCGTGAATGACTGGAGACCCATCCGAAGGAGACCACGACGTCAGAACTTGGTTGTAATCTCTCTTCGTTTGTTATTTAGTGAATGATTACGATTATGGTTCCACTCTGTTTTCCATCATGTTAATATGAGTAATATCCTTTCTGACTGATATTTAGTTACGTATGCCGGATTTTATGCTTGTATATGTTTGTTTCTTGCTTGTGCAGGTGTTCATCCGCGGAGATCGTGGAGGGATCGTGATCTGCCGAGGCTGAGGAACGAGGATGCTTCTTCTTCAGATCATAGCATTGGATTCCAGGTAGGCTTCTATCTTTAGTATTTTCATTCGTAACTAGGAACCTGCGTCGTAACATTTCTAATTGTTGCTAGACCCCTGCTGGGCTAGTAGGGATCGCCTCTGTCCGCAGAGGGGATTTACCTCCTCAACAATTTGGCGACTCCGCTGGGGATCGTCCAGATTTCACTGTCTCGTTTATGTTGTCTCGCTTTGATTGTTTGATGTTTTTCCTTGCTTGATCAGCCTTCTGGGTTAGGTTCTTTCGTTGTTTTTGACTTCTTGGTTTGCTTAGTTTACATTGATTTGCTTCTGGAGTAGCTTTTTTTTTTTAATTTTTTGCTGAGAAACTCAACTGGCGTGGTTTTTAACCTGACAGTAGCGCCAATTGGCACATGTTGCTTTTGTTTAGCCCGCGCCAATTGCTTTCTGGCGCTAGTTTCATCATTACAGTCGTGCCACTCCTGTAGGATTTTTGAGTTTCCTCATTTTTTGAGCTCTCTGGTTTTGATTAGTGTTTTTCTTCTTGATTTTCCGACTGCCTGAGTGTGTTGGAGTCTTGTTTGACTGGGAATTCACCTCTGTCCTTTGGTTGTTTTCTTTTATCTATCGATTTCACGATTCAAGCCCTAGGACAGAGGTGAATTCCCCTAGGCCTGAAAATTGAAACTTAATTGAAGATCAACTGTAAAATTTATTCAATTAACCTAAGGAAGCATTGGAACTTAACGAAACATATTTAGAAGGTCTAGGCTAGAGACGTGTTCCGGCGTCGTTAAACCTAGCAGCTGTCGCTCGCCTTTTGGCTTTAGACAGCGCTAGTACGGACTTGTGCTCCCCATACCGTCGCGTATATAAAGGGAGACCCCTCTAGGTTTTCAATCCTTTATCCACAGGAAGCCGAGTCTGCCGCCCTATACCCGTGATACACCGAACACAACATTCGGGGAGACTACCTACACGTACGGAAAGTCCTTGGTCGATTTCTGTTTCAGTATTGAAACCAAGGTGTATATTGCAGTTCACGGATATTTGGTACACCCTTTGTGCCTAGTTTTTTCCTGAGCAGTGATTTGGTCTTTTCTGACTCCCTAAACTTGAAAAGACCATCGAGCGCTTGTCCTTTCACGCTTGTATCAACTCTGAAAGAGATAGAGTCATCTTTTTATCGTTTCTCGACTCTTAAAATATGAAACAGTAGAATTTCTTACTTTCCAATGTGGTAAAATTAATCGCCCACGATCACACACCTGTTTAGACATTGCTTGTTGACCGTTTGATCATGTGTCTTAACTCGTTTTCAGCCCGTGTGTGTGTTTGCTCTTTTCTTCTAGTCTTTTGCCACAGTGGCGGAACCTTCGGTTTCGTCTACTGGTAGTCCTTACACGGACGATTCTTCAGAAGCTTCTCAGCCTTCTGTTGAACCACAGCAGCCTGTTGTTTCCGAGTTTCCTGACGGGGGACCGGTTCTCGCCGAGCAACCCTTTGGAGGACCGGTTGAGTTCAATTGGCCCTCTTCGGACCCTGTGTCTAAAATTGAGATAAGGAGCTGGTTTCCTTTCTCTTACATCGGGTTCGCCCTTTCTTGCTACTGTATTTCCTCCTAGTCCTCGCCATCTCTTGCATGATTTAATGGCAGGATCAACCATGAGTGATTCTTGTGAGGAAATCCCAATGTCTGGTGAAGACTATCAACTCTTCCCACGAAGATTGTTTCAGGGAGACAACTCTGAGTTGGCTGCCATGTCAACAGCCAGTCCTTCTTTACCACGGGGATACAGATGTCTGGGTCAGATCATTGTTTGCCCGACCTCTGTGAATATCATCTCTTGCCTGAGGCCGGTTGCTACTACCCCGGGGTGTCTCTTTCGACGCCCTCACTTTTGTTCCGTCGCGGCCTTGTTTGTGTGGCCGTCTCTTCTCATGTTGTCTCGTGCTACCAGGGTTGGGCCAACTTCTGAAGATGTTTATCTAGCTACTGCTATACCGGAGAACATCTCTCCGGAAGAGTATCGGTTGTCTTTGCAACAACCGAACGCCGAGGCTGGACCGTCCGCCCAAGATCCCTACCGATCTTACTTTTCGCACTATGCACAGGATGGTACTCCCGTGTATGCTTTCCCAGGTCAGTATGACGAGCACGGGGAGGTTTTGCGCCTACCCGCTCCTGAGGCTTATCTTTATGCTCAAGGTTTACCGTACAACCAGGCTTACCAGCGAGACGGCCCTTCAAGGCCAGCACACGGACGACGCTATTTGTATGACCCATAAGGCGGCTTTATCGAGTTACCACAACGGACGACAAGGGCCTTTGTACAATCTACAAGCGCAAGGACAATATTATAGCCCTTCTAGTCAACTTGTTCAGCCTCAGCCGGGGTATCAACCGGGACCGGTCTATGGTCCTGGGTGGCAAATATAGCCTTCTTTACCGATGCAACCGCAGTATCCTGTCGTTTCTAACGTTGCATATCAGCGGGGACCATCCTATGGTTACGCGGAATCAGCGGTTCCGGCCAAGCACACCGGTCTGTTCCACCAGAGCCAACCGGTTCATCAGGGTACAATGATGTCACGCCTCAGGCCTCTCGTACTCAAATTTTAACACAGGAGCTCAAAACCTAACCAGTCCAGCACCTTACTTAGCGCCGCCTGATTTTATGCAGGTCGACTGGTCATTCGATCAGCCCTCTCATTCGAGTCAACTGTTCATTGGAATGACCCTCTCATTAGTTCACTCTTCTCGGCGACCTAATCATTCGGTAGGCGGCCAAATCAACGGTTGCGCCCTAGTAGGCTCATGAAATTCCACTTTTCAGCAGCCTACTCATCCTCAGGGTGGTTATTATCCTCATGGTCAGTCTCAACCAAACTATAACCACCCCAGAGGCTCTCAGTATTATCCTCCTCCACCCGGTTTTACCTACGCTCAGCAGCCAAATCCAAACGCTGCTTATACGGGGCCGACGCCTAATCAGGGTCCGTATCCTGGTTATCAAGCCCCGCACTATGGTTACCAGCATCCAAATCAGTCTGGTTATACGACCTATGCCCCCTACGGTCAGAATCCTGCAGGACAGAACCCGTGGGGGCAGGGATATTCGCAACCATCGTGGAGTATGGGTACCGGACCTCATCCTGGGCCTGGCATGGTAGTTAACCCTCCATTGCCGTTCCTGGCTACCTTGGAACTGCCGGACGTTTCAAAGTTGACCAATGATCCGATTTTACATAATCCATATTGGCCTCTGGTTCCCACCAAGATACCAGGTGATTGTCCCAAGTTTGAGGGAAAAGCTGGCGAAGACCCCCAGGCGCATGTGATGACGTATCACCTCTGGTGTTCGTCTAACTCTTGGGTCGACGATTCGATCCGTTTGCGTCTTTTGCAGCGTACTTTAACAGGAGCTACTGCTAAATGGTACATAGAGCTATCCCGTGGCATTTTCCAAGATTTTAACTCGTTGGCCATGGCTTTCCTCACGCACTTCCAGTTACCAGTCCGGTATGAGGCCGGGACGCACCTCCTGACTTCTCTGAAGCAGGACAAAGCCACTCACATCTCAGATCACATTCATGAGTGGCGGCACCATCGTCGACTGATCAAGTTTCACATACCTGATCAGATTTTGACTCACTGGTTCACCACCTCCTTTGTGAATAAAATCGCTCAGGATATCGCGATGGGAGCGTGTGTGACGGAGGAACAAGCTATCGCGCGTGCCCAGTACCTGGATCTTGTCTATTCACAGTCTGGCACTCTTTATGACATCTTGACTGATGCTCCACGGCCCGGAACCTCTAAGGCTCCACCTACCCCTGTGGTGGATGGTGTCATTGGTTCCGTCTCTCAAAATTCGAAGAAGTCTTCGAATGGGAAGCAGAAGGCTAATTCTTCCAACAATACCTCTGCTAATCCCGCCTCATCTGATTCTGGTAAAACCATGGAGGTAAATGCCGTTCAGGCCAATCCTGCGGATAAATCCTCCAAGGGGAAGAAGAATGGCAAAGGAAAATCAAAATTTGATGCCCCAAAACCAGAATCTAAAACTCGAACTGAGGATGGCTCCCAGCGCAAACCGAAGTTCCCTTGCCTCATCTGTGAAGGGGACCATTATACTAAGGATTGTCCATGAAGATCCGAGGTTATTCAACTTCTTAAAGGCCCTAAAGGGACTCCGGCTATTTTGAAAGAGCCATTTCCATCTCAGTAGACCCAGATGGTCGAACAGGCATCACCATCTGCACCGTTTGGGTCTCAGGTTTTCATGATGAAGAGTAATGCACCTATCACTGTCGCTACGCGGTCGAGGGATTACAACGAACCGCGGCAGGCACCCAGGAAGGCAGTTGCGGATGGGCCGCCTCCCCCACCTGTCTCTGGTCCATTGGAAATCGAGAAGCCGACTCTCGAACCCATCGTGAAGCCACCTCCCAAGGGTGTTCTTCGGAGATCCTCTTATAATCCAAACGCCCGTGCCGCTCAACATTACAGTATTGTTGAGGATCTGGCACAGGCGCCATGTGCTATGTCTGCACTTGAGGTTCTTCAAAGTTGTCCTTCACAACGGAAGGCTTTACTGTCTGCAATCGGTGGCATCGATCCCGCCGACTCAAGCCTTCTCACCTTCGATCTGGAGAATTTTTCTCCCCGGCTTCCACATCAAATCGCTTTGGTCATTCAAGTCGGGATTAACGATCTGAACATTGATAGGGCCATCGTAGATGAGGGTGTATCTACCTGCGTTATGTCCTCCACTTGCTGGAAGGCCATCGGCTCTCCAGCTTTGTCATCATCTCCCAATGCCCTTGAGGCATTTGATGGTCGGGAATCTAAACCCCTGGGCGTTCTCGAGAATCTTGCGATCACATTACAGGGGAAAACTGTCAATGTAGAAGTGGAAGTGGTTGACGCTAAACTCAACTACAATATACTTCTTGGCCGCAGCTAGACCCATGCCATGCTCTGTGTGCCGTCTACCATCTTTCGATTCATTAAGTTCCCTCACGAGGGCAAGATTGTCACGGTGGATCAGTTGTCATTTTTCACCTCTAACTCTGAGAACAACATGCCATACGTGGATCAAATTCCGAATCCCCCAGACAGTGTAGGACCTGGTCTCTTCAAAGACCCAGTCCTCATGGGTATATTCCCTGCACCACCACCGAATACCGCTCAAGTCAACATGTTTTCCATGTCCGATGACCCCTGGCTTATTCCTACACCTGAGCAGGTATATGAGTTTGGAGAGTCCATGCCTTTAACGCCAGTAGAGATCAGCTACTGTGAGATTGTTGCTGCATCGGACCCTCCACCTCCTCAGCATGCTCCGATGAGCATGGCTCTCAACGTCTACTCACAAACCCCCTAGCTTGGTCAGGTTGATTCACCTGATCCTCTCAGAGAGACTTTTCCTTCAGATGAGGCTATCATTGAAACTTTGTCTCTTGAGGAGCTGCCCTGGGGCGATGGACATCATCGCTCCTCGTTTATGCCCAGCTTGGGGGCAATGACTGATTGTCTGGAGCGTTATGCTACTCAGGTTCCTTCCCCTCCTCTTCAAACACCGATCTTGACACACGAGGTCTTTTCGGAGGGTAATCTGAGTAACATTACTCAAACGATTCCAATCAACATCTCTGTTAAACCGGGGATTGTTGAGAATATTCATGTGGGTGTGACTTGTTCTCCCGATGAGATTCAAGTCTATACAGAGCTTTTCAAAGAATTCAGAGACGTTTTCGCATGGTCTTACGAGGAAATGCTGGGAATTGATCCTAGTATTGTCGTGCACGAGATTCCAACCTATCCAGGTGCGAAACCCGTGTGCCAACGCTTACATCCCATGCATCCTCGGAAAGCCGCCGCCATCAAGGCAGAAGTTGAAAAAATTCTGAACGCGGGTTTTATTTATCCCATCCCCCTTATAGAATGGGTGTCCAACATTGTCCCTGTCGATAAAAAGCAGGGTACAATTCGAGTCTGTGTGGATTATCGCGACATCAATCGCGCCTGTCCAAAGGATAATTATCCCACTCCGTTTATAGACCAGATCATCGATGAATGTGCTGGGAGTGAGATCTATTCTTTAATGGACGGTTTCTCAGGATATAACCAAATCAATATTGCACCTGAGGATCAACACAAGACCACATTCATCTGTCCGTGGGGTACTTTCGCGTATAAAAAACTCCCGTTCGGCTTGAAAAACGCTGGAGCCACTTTTCAGCGTGCGATGTCCTACGCTTTTCATGACATTCGCCATATCGTTTAGCCTTATCTGGACGACTTGCCAGCCCATTCGGGTAAGCGAGAGGACCATCCTGAGCATCTCCGCCAGGTCTTTCTTCGTTGCAGACGCTACAATATCAGGCTCAATCCTCATAAGTGTGTCTTCTGCGTTGATTCTGGCCGTCTTTTAGGCTTTATAGTCTCGAAAGACGGAATTCGCCTTGACCCTCTAAAGGTCGAGGCCATCGTAAATCTCCCATCACCCTCCTCCCTGTATCAGTTACAGAGTCTGCAAGGGAAAGCGAATTTTCTTCGGCGCTTTATTCCGAATTATGCCGAGGTGGCCAAAGGATTCACTCGTTTGTTAAAGCAGAACGTTCCCTTTCACTGGGACGAAATTGCTCAGGAATCCTTTGAGAAGTTGAAGACGTTGCTTGTCAATGCTCCGTTGCTTCGTCCTCCGGACTACCACCGCGACTTCACTTTATATCTAGCCGCCGCATTTAGCACCATAGCCATGGTCTTGGTGCAGGATGACGATCATGGTGATGAACATGTTGTTTATTACCTGTCTCGGAACCTTCTCGACCCGGAGACGCGTTATGCACATGTCGAGAAGTTGGCCTTAGCAGCAGTACACGCCGTACAACGCTTTCGCCGTTACATCCTTTTGCGCATGATAACAGTGGTTTCAGACTGCAACCCTATGACGTATATTCTTTCTAGACAATTATTAGGGGGTAAGTACTCCAAATGGATTGTGATCCTGTAGGAGTTTGACTTGGAGTTCACCACTGCCAACTCAACTAAATCACTGGTCTTCGCGGATTTGATATGTTCTCTCCCGACAGACTCTGTTCCCTCACACTCTGAAGACCATATACCGGACAAAACACTTTTTCTCATTGATACTCGTGATCCTTGGTATAGTGACATTATAGTGTATCTTCAGACCGCGACATTTCGGTCTGAGTTGGATAAAGCTGCCCGCCGTCGGATTCGGCACCAGTCCCAACCCTACCGTATAGTAGGAGATACCTTATATCGCATTGGAGTAGATTCGGTGCTCCGTCGATGCCTTACCTTGGAAGAAGCTGAAAAGGTTCTGAATGACTGCCACAGTAGCGCCTGTGGCGGACATATGTCTAGGTATGCTACTGCCCAAAAGATTCTGCGGGCAGGTTATTTCTGGCCTTCCATATTCAAGGATTGTATCACTGCAGTCCGTAAATGTCATCTGTGCCAGATTTTTCAACGTAAGATGCGCGTGCCGCCGTTGCCATTGCATCCCGTTATTACCGTCAGCCCTTTTGCGAAATGGGGCATGGATTTTATGACGTGTAACCCTCACTCAGCCGGGGGGCATGCGTATATCATTGTCGCCGTCGACTACTTCACTAAGTGGGCCGAGGCGATGCCTACACTAGCTGCTGACGGGAAAACGACTGCTCAGTTTATATTCAACCACGTTATTGCACGGTTCGGGGTTCGTCAAGCCATCGTCACTGATCACGGTACTCATTTCCGCGATTATATGATGGCGGAGCTGACTTCAACGTTGGGCTTGCATCACGACAGCTCAACACCATACTACCCTCAAGCGAATGGTCAGGTTGAAGCGGTGAACAAGGTTTTGGTCACTATGCTTCAGCGAACAGTTGGGATTCATAAATCCAGTTGACATCTCCAACTGTTCTCAGCTCTCTGGGCATACCGAACATCTGCTAAGAGTGCAACCAGATTCACACCATTCCAATTGGTGTATGGTTTGGAAGCTACTCTGCCGGTTGAATGCGAGATTCCTTCGCTAAAATTAGTTGTGGAGCTCTTACCGGATACTTCTGCCGAGGAAGAACGTCTTCTATATCTCGAACGGTTGGATGAAACCCGTCGTCTAGCTGCTTTGATCATCGAAGCACAAAATAAGAGGGTCAAAACTCATTTTGATCAATCTGTTTCTCCCCGTTCTTTTATCGAAGGAGACCTCTTCCTCCTGTACGATCAAGCGCATGATAAGCTTGGAGCCGGTAAGCTCCAACCTATGTGGCACGGGCCCTATATAGTAAAGCGCGTTCTGAAAAATGGGGCCTACGAGCTTATAGATTATGAAGGAGTCCCGCTGGCACAGCCTAGAAATGGGTTGTACCTTAAAAAGTACTATGCCTGAAGTGATTTCTTGGTGTGGTGTGTGTACATAGGTGTGTGATTGTCATTTGTGTGCATGTATAGTGTGGTGTGCTTTGTAAACATCTTTCTGTTGATCGGGTCTTCCTGGTTGTGCAGATGTCTATTCATCCATTTGTTGGTTTCGCGAATGGTGCCTCCCGCAGTACCAGGAATCTGTCTTCTGCAGCCTGGGTAATCTATGATCCTGCTGGTGAGTTGATCAACCTGCAAGGAGTGTGTCTAGGACGTACCACGAACAACATCGCGGAATATAGTGTCGTGTTGGAATTATTAACCGAGGCAGTAACCCTTGGTATCCGTGAATTTCTCGTGTATCTAGATTCACATCTTGTAGTGTTACAACTGAACGGACACTATTCGATAAGGAACCCGTCCATCTTACGTCTGTATTTGCGTATTCGATTACTGGAAAGGAATTTTGACTACATTACATATCATCATATACCCAGGCATTTGAATACATTAACGGATGCAGTAGCAAATTTGGTATTAGACAGACATTTGCGCAATTTATAAATCATCATCACATGTAAAGAAAGACTCATCCAGAAATAGATATGTATATATATATAGATATCGAAATGTTTACATAAGAGTGTGTCACATAAAACTCAAAAATATACATAATCGTCTTAGTACATCCAGAGACGGTATGTCTCTCAAAAAATAGGTGTGGTATAAATCCTAAGGACTAATCCGCATGGTGCTCATGATAGCATGTGACTGCACGCACTAAGCGCCTCAGGATTCGGTGGATCCGACTCGGAACTCCCACCGTGTGGCGCTGGTATGCCATAGGTACGTCTGCCAGCCGAGCATAGTCTGGGATCCCATGGGCAATGCCCTCGAGATTCTGAATCAGCTCCTCTCCTCCGGTGCCCTCTCCCTGGATCTCAGGGGCGAGTTGTGTCCTCCGGGAGATTGGGGACATCCCAGCTGGTCTCTCAGGTCCCACATCTGCATACATATGTGATTGTGTTAGGACGAATGTGTATTAACAAAAAAAAACATAAAACATAAAATCAAAAAGATGAGGTCTTACCCAACTCCTCGTCCCAGTCATCTCCTTCTGGCAGTGGGAGATCTGGGTCCCCGGTAAAGTCAATTCCTGCATAGGGCCAGTCTTCCACGACGATCAGCTGGCGCCGTAACCACCTAAATAATTCTGGCCTCCAGGACATCTGTTGGCCACCGCCAGATCTGGGCATCAATGCTGCCCAGCGAGCCATTCTTGGCTCTCGTGGTATCGGATCCGCCACTGCAGCCCCTTGGCCCTGGAAGATTGATAAACGTTCCACAATGAATGATACCAGGATGGAACCATAACCGAACTGTTTCAGTTTCCCCTGTTTGCACTTTGTGAGCTGCCTTTTCATGTTGATTGTCACTGCTGTTGCCCAGTCAAACAGTAGGGGACCCATGCATTCTGAGGCCAGCATGAGTTGGGCCTTTGTGGCCTCGTGCGGTGCCTGCGACCCTGCAGCCTACGTGATGGTATGAAAAACGACTCTTAACGCCAGATCAGGAATAGTGCGGATATCCACTTTCTTGCTGCCTGGTCCCGTTTGTGCTCCTGGGCACACTCGTGCCATCGCTTCTTCCATCTTTTCCCCAGATGGTCTGCTTCTAGTCAATACAGGGATCGGACCTCTGCGAGATAATCCAGTGATAAAATAAACATCAGATACCTCCAGTTCTAATACCTGATCTCGTAGCTTGAACACCTGTTCATTTTCATCCCAGATACTGATCAAATACTGGAGAAGCTCGGGCTGAGCTCGTAGACAAGGTGTGAGGAAGAACTTTTTCAACCCGCAATTTCTAAGGGCATTCATGCAAGCTTGACTTTGCATGGCTTGTTCATCCTCTTCTCCGTGCTCTCGTTCTTTCCATTCAATTTCCATTTTGATTGATTACCTGCATTCATATGGTCAAAAACCCTTAGTTAGATCTCTGATGAGCCTCAATTTCCATGCAATTTGGTTTAAATATCGAAATTTTGGGCGAAATTTTAGGTTCGGCCACTGGCGCGGCTGTTTCGTGAACAGTCACGCCATGTGGCGCGAGCCCTTTGTATAAAAGAGCTCATTGGCGCAGGTCCGTGCCCGATACCCGCGCCAATGAGCGCAGCCCTAAAATTTTAAAAGTGGCCACATAGAAATGATTTTCAAGGGAAAATTATCAAAAAATGAATGAAAATGAAGAGCAAGGGAATGCCTCTTACCTGTGACAGACGAGAAGTTGAATGGTCGCCTGGATTTGTCACAATCACCGACAGAAGTTTCTGCTCCAAATGGACCACTGTTGCTTTCTACCAAGGTAAATAGTAAAAGTAATTTTATTTTTACCAATTTGACATATTTATAACTTTTTCGACATTAAATGAGTTTTGAAAGTTATTTTTATCGAATATTTGCATATGTTATGTCGAAAATGGATTTTACGCTTGCTTGGTATGTGCAGCAGCAGGTTTTTGCGACTTAAACGATGGAAACGAGTTGTATTTTATACTTTTTCGGACTCGGTAAATACACGAAAAAATCACTTTGGAGTCATCTTTCAGCTCTTTTCTGACTCTCTAAATATGAAAATATTGTCGAGGCCCTTGTCGTTTCGATCTCGTTAAAATGGACACGAATCGACATCCACCCAGTATAAGTTTAACCCTTTTTCGGGCTGGGATGGATTGATTATGAAAAAGGAATACCCTAGCCTATCGCGACTAGGAGGTTTTCCCGGATATTATTTTCTACCTTTTCGGATCTGGGGAACTATTTACGAAAAGGGACCTGTGGAGTTTTCTTTTCCGCTGTCTTTTCAAACTCTCTAAACATGAAAAGACGCCGAGTTCTTCCTTTGTCGGACTCGTTAAACCCTGATGACATTGGATTCCGTCGAAATGACGTTCTCCGAGTTTCTCCTTCCTAGTACTCGTTAAATGCACTAGGATGGATTCGCCCGAAGGGCGGACTTATATCACAAGCATATGCTATCCCCTTCAAGCTTGTTATCAAAAATAATTGGGGTACTCGCCAGAAATGGTGGGAGAAAAATGGAACCATCGTCGTTGTCGTCGGCAGTATGTCGCTCTTGAACATGGCACTTGTCTGCATTCGTGTCGGGTTGGGGACATCTCATCTCGTTGCTTCACTTTGCTTCCATGGGTTTGGGTAATCTCTTTTTGACCTCTCATCTGTTCACTGCCTCGTCGCCATGACCTTTGATCTGTTGATGTCAAATACTGCCAAGTCCATTGTCGTGCCATTTATATGTTCAAGAGAAGTTGACCTCTGCAAATATCAACCTTCCTCTGTTTCTCGTATGGTCCTGATTCACAACAAAACATTATGTTCCTCTGTCTCGTGTCGATGATGTGGGAATCATTATGGCCCACCTTCGATCAAGGTCACTTCCTGTCGACATCAACTCATTATCCAGGAAGTTGGTCTAGAGACTCCTTATGGTACCTTGGAACCTGCATGCCTCAATGGCAGGTTCGTCGCATTCGACGAGAGGTTTACATCATTGGCCTCCGATCGAGTGATTCTGCGGGTGTTCGACGTCAGTTCATTTATTCACACGCCGTAGATTGTACCTGTAGTACCTTGGGGACCATTGTCATTATTGGTGGTTTCTCTCGCGTCGGTTAACAGCTTTCATCATTGGCTGGTAATCCGACGATGTTCTTGCATGTTCGACTTCAGCTCACATATTCGCATGTTTGAACTTGTACTCTGTTGGGTCGAGATGGAGCGCAAGACCCTGGATTGTGTCTGTTGTAATCCAGGCTGCGATTGTGGATTATTATCATTATGTACATGACTCACTGATTGGATGGCTGCGACCATACCTGAGTCTATTTTTTTGATCCTAGTTGGATGGCTGCGCCCATGCCCTGGATCCGAATTATAGCATACTCTGTTTCGGATGGCTGCGTCCATACCACATATGCATCATGTACTTGAGATATCAGTTGTATTTTCTGCGCAGGTTTTCCGACGGCGGGCCTTCAGTTGAACATGTTCTCGTAAAGCATTTCACCCCTCTCTCTCTCGGGCCTCATACTTTAGGGGGCATCTGTTACACAGTAATTTGTCACCGTCCCTACAATTCCCCGTCCCGCACAATGGAGGACCCATTTTGTGACCTGTGAACATTGTCATGCCTTGAAACCATCATCAAAGCATTCCTCTAAGCATGAGCTTTAATTGCCCTTAAGACATCTCCTTGCAAAAATCATGAAAAACATCTCTTTTTGCATTGGCGCGGGCAGACAGTTCATCACTCGCGCCAATGGGGGAAATCCTGCAAAGAGGCCGCGCCACCTAGCGCTCTGTCCCAGAGAAGTGGTCGTGCCAGCCAATTTAAGGAGTGTTTTTTAAATAAATATGGCGGAAGTTGAGTTTCAACAAACTCAAAACCATTGCCTATCTTGAGTTGGGAGGTTTGGCTGCGGGAGTTCTATGGAAGGGAAGTGGTTTTGCCACCTCCCATGGAACCTTCCTTGTTGATTGGGCCAATCCCACAATAATAGGGATCCCAACTCCCTCCTTCTCCATCTATAAAAGCCTGCTCAAATCCATGGAAAGCTAGTCTTGAAGTGCCTAAGCTTTGAATCTCCATATTCCCAAGAGCCTTTGTGTTGTAAAGAGCCCTCTTTCTCCTTTAAGGCCAACTCATGTAAGGAGACTATCGTCGAGAGACTCTGGAGAGGTTTACCCTTTCCCTGGCGAGCTTTGCGAGGCGTGAACGACTGGAGACCCATCCGAAGGAGACCACGACGTCAGAACTTGGTTGTAATCTCTCTTCGTTTGTTATTTAATGAATGATTACAATTATGGTTCCACTCTATTTTCCGTCATGTTAATATGAGTAATATCCTTTCTGACTGATATTTAGTTACGTATGCCGGATTTTATGCTTGTATCTATTTGTTTAATGCTTGTGCAGGTGTTCATCCGCGGAGATCATGGAGGGATTGTGATCTGCCGAGGCTGAGGAACGGGGACGCTTCTTCTTCAGATCATAGCATTGGATTCCAGGTAGGCTTCTATCTTTATTCTTTTCATTCGTAACTAGGAACCTGCGTCGTAACATTTCTGATTGTTGCTAGACCCCTGCTGGGCTAGTAGGGATCGCCTCTGTCCGCAGAGGGGATTTACCTCCTCAAAACACATATAGTTAAATACCAAGAGCACATTTTACAAATTAAATATAGAAACAACTTATTACTAATTATGTTTTAACAAAAACAACGACATGTAAAATTAAAAAATTAAGTATGGAAATAACTTATTACCAATTTTGTTTTAACAAAAACTATATCCACAAGGAATATGAATATAGGGAAAAAAATAATATTACATAACATATATACCATAGATAGATTAATAATATTAATAATACTACTACTACTAATAATAATAAAAGATAATAATTAATGATCTGTTATTAAAGAAAATTAAAAAATATTTATCTAGGTAATTTAAATTAATAATTTTGTACATTTAAATTAATAATTTTTCTATTCTTTGTTATAAGTTAATATTTGATACTCATTATAATTTTTGGCTTTATTACTAAAATAATTTAAAAATAGAGGTAGATCATTAATATGCCCCAACATTTGAACCGCTTGAATAACTAAAGAGTGAATATTTGGATGCAAATTACCTATACAATATGTTCAATGTTCAATGTCAAAGGTATACTTAAATAAATTTAAAATGAAAGTTTGAAAGAAAATTACCATTATATTCAAGAATAGGTTTGTTTCCAATACTTCATTGTCCAAACCCCCGATCATGGTGTGAGGAGGGGAGAAAGCTCGCACACTGACCAAGGGGGTGACAACAAAGCGCTAGGGAAAGGTAGGTGGGTGACCCACCCAACGATGCCACATGTCTTGATCAATAAATTTTGGGTTAGTCCGTATGTAAGTGGGTCGTAGTGCCATTGGTGACAGAGAAGGTGGGTGGTATATGGCAAGTTTCATGCCTTGCATGCAAACAGTACCGTGTAGCATTCTGTTATGCAGAATTATGATCTAGGGATCAATAAAATTCCTTAAGTGTGGTGCTAGGCACTTAGAACAATAGATGAAAGACTTTGCTATCACTTTCTCTAAAATAAATAGACACACAAAAATATAGAAGAACCTACTTGCAATCCAAGCGCTTCTCCTTCTCCTTCTGTAGCTTTTTTTGTTGCCTTCAATCCAACTCAGATCGCCAGATTGATTCCTGCAAGTATAAACAGAGGACAACAAACAGATTTCAATATATAGATGCCTACTTATCTTAATCACTCAAATAAATTAGATGTGAAACATATATATCATTCAAGAATCCATTGCGTATACATATATGGGAAAATGAACAGTAATCTTTATTAAAGAGTAGAAGGGGGAGGTTACAACCAATGATTGATTTGATGTCACTAGCTCCAGCTTCATCCCCACCTCATCACATCCAAAATCACACCAACAAGATATCAATACTTTCACTCTCTCAAATGAGAATCCAACAACATTTCTTTACCAAAATTCTTCCTTCCCTAGCACTAGGATCCATGTTCAATTTATAGGGAAAATGATGGTAGTTTCTCAATGAATGACTTTCTAAGAATAGGCAAGACATTTTCCCAAGTTTAGAGGTGTTATATGGACACTTGGATTTGAAGTTTGACACATATGGACTCTTCTAGAAGGCACTAGCAATGTGGAGATTCTCGGAACAATGAGAATTCTGCTCCCAAGTGACCAACACACTCTTGAATGTTAGGAAGTGCATTCCATTACACCCTTGAATGAAGATGTTCCATATGAAACACAGCTAGTCCCTTTAGAGGCTGCATTAGTGAGTTCATAAGTGATATAACATATACTTCAAACCTTGGAAATCTCACAATAGAAGCCATGAATGATTTGTTCTTCTCTTAGGGCATATATCAACTGAAAGGTAAGGGGATGATAGACCATATTTCATTGGTCTTGGGGATGATGTCTAATTTGACCAAGTCATGGGGAATGATGCCAAAATTGACCTATAACAACTACCCCCTAAAGCATGAAGTTGAAATAATAATAATATTTTTAAATGAGATGCTTTATGATGTGATAAGTTAGAATTGAAGCAGAGTGGCAACATGCATGAATCTTACAATACATTACATCATGATATTTTCAACTTTATCAAGAACTGTTGAGGGAGGCATTCCCATGCTGAGCACATAAACTATCTAATAACATGTATATAGTGTAGAAATTCATCTACATTGGAATGTTTCCCAATACAAACATTCCTACAGATATAGGCCCATGTTCGGATGACGATTGTATGTAAGGTCACTGTATAGATGATGTGTACAAAAATCCTGAAATCATAGCCCAGATGGCTGAAACTAGATATAGGGTCTTCTTATCTCATTCACTCGATCGTTTGAGTACAAGTATAGCCATGCAAATATATGATTTGTAGTCGAACATGGTAAGACATCGTTTGATTACCAGCCAATGGTGTGAGTTGTTAACAAACATGAGAGAACCTCCATTGATGTTAATAGCTCTCAAGGTACTGCAATAGATTTTGCAAGGCGTGATTAGATGATTTGATGTCAAACGCCAAAAAAAATCTTTTGGTCAAAGATCCGGAAGCGAGGATCTTGTTGATGCTGTAACAAGCCTCATGGTACTCAAAGATGATGTTTCTAGTAAACTTCCTAGATGATGATTTGATGTCGATAGGAAGCCACTTTATCGTGAAACGAGAGTTACCAATTTCAGAGACAAAAGGTGACTTGATATAGCAATATTCCGGGATTACTGTTGTGAAATTGAGGGTTTATAAGTATTGCAGAAGGATGAGTATTCACTAGATGACTTCTCTTGAACATATCGGTGACACTGAGATGATTTGGCAGCATTGACCCAAAACCGAAGTGAAGGTATGCTGAACCATAGGTATGAATGAATAATCAAGAATATTACCCAACCCAAACAAACACGATAATGGAGTGAAGTGTCATGTTCAAGAGCGACTTGCTACCGTAAAATTTCTGTTCACTTTCCCAAATTTTCCTCGATCATTTGTCGATCAGTACCTCTTTATTTTTTAACAAGCTTGAGGAGGATAACATATTCTTGATCTATAATTCAACCCTTCGGGCGAATATGCATTACTATTTAACAATTTAACGAGTCTAGCAATAAATTAAATTCGATTCTTGCCATGATTGACAAGCCTGTCACTATTTTATGTTTTAATGAGCCTAACAATAGTGACAACCCTGTCCTTTTTCATATGTAGAGAGTTTGAAAAAGAGGACAAAAGAAAACTCCATCAGTCCTTTTTTCATAAAGTTATCGCTTAGATCCGAAAAAGTGTAAAATGATATCATGTTAGATTAAGGTTTTCCTTTTTCGTAAATAATCTATCCCAGACTGGAAAAGGGTTAAACTTATACTAAGTAGATGTCAATTCATTTACCTTGACGAGATCAAAAAGACAAGTGCTTGGCAATATTTTCACATTATCGGATTCTGAAAAGAGCTAAAAGAAGACTCCAGAGGTTCCTTTTTCGCTATTATTGAAGCTCGAAAAAGAGATAAAAGTGTGCTTCAAGTCCTTTTTCATTTTTATCAAAGCTCAAAAAATAAGGATAAAAGTATGCTTTGTGGTCAAATCATTCTCGAAATAAGCGTGCATGAATTAATCTACTATATCCACTGTAAACCTATTTAGAACAACATCAAATGGATTAAAAATACCTATTTCATGATAAAAAATGAATAAAACCATAGTCAAAACAATAAATATGATTTGAAAAGAATCAAATGACTAATTAACAAAGTTTTACTATTCATTTTTACCATTTTCATTTTTTAAGCTCTGAACATGTTTTTCCCTGAACTTCAGCTATTGATTACGATCAATTATGTGGACAGTTTTCCTCTTCGTTTGATCCAGGTTGGTGCCATAAACCTCCTCTTTCCTTCAGTAGTATTTTTGTTTCATTTCATTGCAATTTTTTAGGGATTTTGGCCCCTTAGGGTAAATTTATTTTTCAAATAGAGCATTGCACCCTTGAATGTCAAAAGGTGCACTGTAGTGCACTGGAATTGAAGGCCAGATGCACTTGAAACGCACTGCCTCTTGACTAGGGGTGCGTTGGGTGCAATTCACATTTTTTTTCTTTGCAGTGTGCCAAAATGTTACCTAGTTTTTTGCATGAAATGGGCCCTAATGAGTCTTATGGTTGTATTTCAGGGATTCAATAGACCAAAATGACAATTACTTGGAGGGAAAGATAACATGAGGAAAAAAATGTTAGGTCCCTATATTATTAGTATATACCCCTTATTGTTATTAGTATAGACCACTTATTGTTATTGATGTAGCCTTGTAACCCCAATATTGTTATTATTGTGCCCTTACATTATTATTGTTAGGTCAGCTAGGATTATATTGTGGCCCTGTGGACTCGTATATATAGAAGGAGGTTTTGGTTATTTGTAGCATCCAAGAATTATTCATTTATGTAATTATTGGAGGTTTCCCCCTCGAAGTGGCTAATTTCTAAGGCGTTGATCTCTCTTTTCTTCTATTTTTGGAGTTGGTTTTGTTAGTCATCAGTATTTTTCACCTGTTTTTGATGAATAGATTCCTAGCTGAGTTTCCTAGCAGCCGATCTCAAATTTGTCAAATTTTCCAGCTGGAAAACACCCATAAAACATTTTATCCCTCCAACCTCTTCAAGTCTTCCCATGATGAGATAAAACCTCATTTTCAAGCCCTATCTAGCCTCAGCCATACTAGCTTGTCCATCAGCTCCAAAGAAAACAATCCAAATCTATCCAAGAAGTCTCCCCTTAATTTAGGTAGTGGCGCTTTAGTCATTTCTCCCTTGGAAAACTATCCTAAAGCCAAATAACCTCTATCTAATATCATCCAGTCCAAACAGACCTTCCTATTCTGCAAATAAAGTTTGGTTACACCCTTAAGTCACACCACTAACAAGCCTTGAAGTCTCAGCAATGCATGTGCCATAGGTCAAACTGATATTAGGTAGTTTTACAGTGTTTTAATGGATCTTTCAAGAGAAGAAGTGTACCAGTATTCCAGAAGACAATATTTAACTCAACATGAGAAGACAGTTGCTTCTCATGTGGTTTTGAGCCTGGGATGCAACTATAGGGCAGAAATTTGTTTCATTAAGCTCTTGCAATCGCAGTTAAAGGTTAGTAAATTATGAATGACAAGAAATTCTTAGCAGATACTAGCCAAATTGCTTGTGATTTCTAAAGAGACATAAAGGTATTTGGAAAGCAGAATTACATGTCCCAGAGAAATGCCCATCATGAATTATTCACAGTTTGTCATCTTCATTTTGCTCAAGTATGAATAGGCAGTGAAAGGAAAGATACCACTGTTTTAAAAGCTGATGAAATGGCATAACTGAGAAAACCTCCTCCATACATGAGCAGAGAGTTCAAAAACTGAGAAAACCTCCTTCATTTTACAAGCAGAGGGTTTGGCATTGTGATAAGGGCCTCCTTCATCTATAAGCAGAGGGCCAGGGATAGAGTTTGATTTAAAGGTTTTCACTGATTGAAAGGAAAATTTTAAGAGCAGTGGGAGACAATTGAAGGTTTCCAAATAGAAAATGGTGTTAAAAGCAAAGGCAAAGAAGTGTTTCTTTTAAAAGTTGTTTACATAAGTTTCACTGTTATTGAAATACAATGTGAAGCTACTGGGGTGATTATCAATGAAGAAATATTGCTAAGCAAATGGCCAAAGAAGTCAAACAGTCTTGGTCTCAACCTGACTTCTGCCATCAAGTACAAAGAAAAAAACTAACATTGTGTTCATAAACCTTCTTCACTTGGTTGAAACAGGGGTTGAAAATAACCCAAGCATTTGTCAAAAATAAGCCTCCCTCATGACAAGTAGGAGGCTCACCATTGTGTAAAGGTAAAGAGCATTCAGTTTTAGTATGACTTAGATTTCAAAGGGACTACTGTCAAAATGGTAAAATGAATGAGAAATTCATTATTCTTACAGACCTTCCTCATAAAAGAACAAAGGGACAGTTTCTCAATTTTACATTTTAAACTTCAACTTACCATCCCCGGCTATATCGCTGTAAAAATTGAAGACTTGATTACTTTGTCAATCTAAGGTTAGCCAGTTGCCTTGATGATAGAAGATATTTGTAGCAAAGTTTTTCATTTACAATTTCAGGTGAGGTTCTTCACCCACAGTCAAGAGAAAGGCTTGAAGCAGCACCTGCCAGTTCAATCACCCTCACAGTGGGCATGACCACCTTCAAAACATCAGGAGCAAAAACTGTCAAATTAAGTTTTAAGATGATGAGTGATCTCCTTGCAAGAATGGAAAAGGATGCTTAAAAAATCATTGGTATGTTTTTAGAGCAGATTTTACTTTTAAAAAGGTCATTAAAAAGGTCAGTAGTGGCAGAGATTCTTCTTTAATAAAGAACAGTGAAAAGGTAGTAGAGGAGATTTGCAGTTCCTGAACAAGGCCTTTTTACTTAAACAAAAACCATCACTGTGTTACCTTTTCAAAAGTAAAACTCAGCATCTTGTCAAAGGATTAGTGAAGAAAGCGTCTTTATAGGTTTTAAGTGATGAAATCACAAGGAAAGTGCCTCACGTTTTATTTAAATCCGAAAGCCTTTTCAAAGGTTTTAAAAACCCTCACTAAGAACATATCAAAAGGACATTGACTTTTTCGCCTTCAAAATGGATTTAGAGACTGTTTCAAGGCCTACTGGGAATTCAGAAATGTGAGCAACACATCCCCCTAGCTACTCTCAGACCGAAATGAGAAATTCAAGCGAAAAATTGCAGAGTTTGAAGTTTTAAGACTGCGCCGCGCCTGGAAGAGCGTGCGGCACGTTTAGGAGAAAATTTACAAAGTGGTTACATTACAGTGTGACACACCTATAGCGATGCACGGCGCGCCTGTAGGTGCCGTCACAACTGCCCGAAGGCCGACCCGACACCCTGTCTATTATGCGGCGCTCTTCCATTTCAACGTGTCGCGCATGTTCGAACAATCAAAACGCCTCCAAAAGAGTCTTGAAGGTGCTCAACTCTTCAAGCAAAGGCCAAAAACCATCTTTGAGGTATTTTTATTTGCCTCCTTGCTACATTCGAATTTATAAAGGGGTGATTGTTGCCATGTTTTCAAGACTAAATGGTGATTAAAAAATGGAGGTCTTGGTAAGAAAATCAAGGTGATTTGTTAAAAATATTGACGGAGATTGTTACAGTGGGGGGCTGGTGGAGTGTTCATTTTATTTTCAAAAGGCGTAAAGCTACCCTCAACATAGTGATAAACCATAAGACTACTTGCAAGTCAAAGAAAGCACAGTGTTAGAGGTTTTTTTTTTTTTAATTGGTGAAGGTGTCCTAGCTATGATAGGACAAAACTAACCTCTGTCAGCAAAAGTATAAGGTGAAAACAGTGTTATAAGGTGGAGGCAATGTTTGAAAGGAAAACACAGTGTTTAAAAGGTGACATCAATGAGCCTATTTTGAAAATAGTGGTCTTAGTCCGAATGCCTTGTCACTTCAAAAATATCTCCTTTGAATAAGTAAAAAGAAAAACTAGTGCTGCCTCCTTCGTTCCATGAAACAGAGTGTGTTATGAAAAGCTTTTAAATCAATTTGAAAGGGTGCTTGTCTACCTATGCATGTGAAACAGTGAAATACAAGAGGAGTTCTTTTGATTGGGAGGGGTGTTTTGTTTTTAAAAAGGCTGTCTTGCTTATAACAAAACACAAAGGATCCTTGTAACCTTACCCAAACATAGTAACAATTTGACTGTGTGCTTGTTATTTTGATAACTATTTGTTGTTTGGCACAAAAGAGACAAAACAGTGATTTGTAAGGAGCAGAAGGTTTGTGTTGGGAGAATATTTCACAAAGCATTTGAAGCAGTTGTCTTGGTCAAACAGTGATTGATAGGCAGGATAAAGGTGTTTTCTTGAGAAAAAACTTTCCAAAAGCCATTTGAGACAGCTTGGTGTTGCAGAGAGCATTCAAAATAAGATGCCTCCTAGGCAAGATAGTAGGAGTGGCCTGCACAAGAGATTTGAGCCTGTTTCCATTGAAGAAGTGAATGCCCACCCATCAATCTTATTCAATTTCCATGAGGTTGGGTGTCTAGATTTTTGCCAAAGAGTGCAAGAGGTGAAGAGTTTTTCCCCTTTAACACACCTTTGTGCTTTGAGTTTTCGAGAGAAGCATTTTCAGCTGGCAGGCCTAGATTTCAAATTCTCTCCAAGGTCCATCTCCAAGGCAACTAAAATCCCTTATGTCAGGGAGAAGTGGTTTAAACAAAGCCACCTGGACTCAGAAGAATACAAGCCCTTTCTAAAGCCTGAGCACAGAGATTCATGTCCTTCCATTTTCCCCTTCTCATATCTTTTGACTAGCTACGCCCCCCTCATGAAGATCATCATGAAATACTTCACTTGTGAGGGAAGATTCCCCCGAGTCTATGCCTATCACATTCGATTTCTCATGCATTTCACAAGGGCCAAATTGAAAAATCTCCATTTCTTCCTACATATAAGCATTGAGAAAATGGCCTCCACTATTAGAAAAAGCCTCCTTCACAGTAGACAGCCTGCCTCTTCCATCACTCCCTCATCAAAGTCATCATTCTTCATCATCTTGAGAAGAGGGAGGTCTCTTGGGATACTTTCATCACCCATCTGTATTTCTCCACTGTCCCTCTAGTTCATACATCTCCTACACCTCCTACTCATAATCCTTCGCCTTCTTCCAACAAACCTATTCCCAAGAAGCTCAAGTTTACCATAGAACAAACAAAAGAGCATGATGAGGAAGAAGATCATGAGAAAGAAGAGGAAAGTGATGATGAGCGGCAGCATGATGAAACAGGATAGCAAGGGGATGATGAGGAAGATGATGGTGAGCAACATCACAGTGAGGTAGAACAGCAAGGGGAAGAAGGGCATGATGATGAGCAACATCATAGTGAGGCAGAATAGCAGAATCCTAAAGATGATGAAGGGCAAGAGCATGAAGATGTGCAACATAGTGAGGGTGAGCGGTCCCATGATGAACAGAGGCAGTCACAGCATGATAAATAGGGGTAGCCACAGCATGATGAACAATAGCCTCATGATGATGAAGATCAGCTCCTTAAAAAGGAACACCAAACTCATGAAGAAGAGGGGCAGCATGATAAACAGGTGCAACACAGTGAGGAGGACAACCCTCAAAAGGAAATGCAAAAAGATAGCCAAGGCATCCATGAAGAAATCTAAGACAGTGGAAAAAATGAGGAGCAAAGTGACAAGGGTAAAGAGCCCATGGAGCATGTGCTAGCTGCCTCTCCTAGGCAAGGGGCCATGCTCTCTTCTCCGAAAGTGGCCAAGCCCCGGACATCAAGGAAAAGGGTGCCTAGAGTTGTAACTCCAAATGCGACTAGGGCCCTCCGAAGCAAGGGAAAATTGCCCAAGAAGCCCATGATCGAATTGCCCAAGAGGACGAAGACTAAACAAGCCACCCAAAGCAAAGGGAAGGACAAGGAAGAAAGCAGTCATGAACAGGAAAGGGAATTCGAAATCATCCAAATCCAAATTGATGATAGTGATAATGAAGCCCGGATCCTAGAAAATATCTTAGTCCATAGAGAAAGACAAATTGATTCTTTGAGGACTGATCTTGATAGGGCTAGGAACTTCAATCACTTTTTTCAAGTTCAAAACAAGAAGATGAGTGTCCATATGGCTGTATATGAGACACGGGCCATCAAATACAGAAAGGAGGCCTCCAAAGCACAAGTGAGATTGGAAGAACTCATGGGTGAGTTCGATGAAAGCGAAGGCGAAGATCAGCCCAGGTGAAAGAGGCCAAGAACCATGGGGCTCAAAAAGGCCCTTGAGAAACAAAAGGAAGAAGAAGATGCCCTTCTCCAATCTACCCCTCTCACTGCATTGTTCGAACAAGAGATAGAGAACAATCAGGAAGCATGGCTCGAGAGAGTTAATGATCACTTGGAGAAGAAATTGGAGAAGGAAAATAAGGACTTGGACCTTCAACGGAGGATGACCGGGCATTATAAAAAGCGCAATCAGTTTGCTCGGCGGAAATTGAAGGCTACTTAGGAAAAACTCAAGGAGGCTAAAGGGAAGCGCCCGACACCAAAATTGAGGAAAGACACCTCAAGGCTCCAAATTTTTGCCTCTTATTCACAACATGTTTCTGAAAACCCTTGAGGGTCATGCTCGCGAAGTTTGGGCGAAATTCGACAAATTTTGGTTTTTTGTCATTTTTGGGTTTTTGGCCAAAACTCATGAGCATCACCATTTCAGTTTGGGGCATCCTAAAAGGATGAAAATGGTATAATTGGATGCCATAATTTCAGGGGCACATACTTAGTGATTTTCAGATCAATTTAAGATCATTTTCTCCCCCAAAATGGCGAAAAATGCTAGCTTTTTCTACACTTTGCCCCGTTTATCAGCAAGGCCTATTTTCTGGTTTTTTACACACAGGAATGTTTTTGGAGGACTTCCAATGGTCATTTGGGAAAAAATTAAACATTTTCAGAAATTATACACTTATAGCTTTCCAACGAGCCATCATGAGCCTCGTTTTGACATCGGCAAGGCTTCCAAAATTTGTCGGCAAGTCAGGGGACCTTTTGCTGATGTATTTTTTGAGTATTTTTGTAAAAATTGAACCTTTCAAAAGTGACTTTTCTTCATGTGCATTTAGCTATTTTTGTACATGATAATTTATGAAAATTCAATATATTTCCCTTTTTTAGCATTTTTTTATATATTTTATTAGATATTTTGTGCCTTGGGCTTTGCAAAGCCTTAAGGACAAAATCAGATATTTTGGATAGGCCAATGAGATTGCAAGTTGAACCAAGAGGTTTGCCTCACTTTGGCCTATATATTCCAAAGGATTTCATTGTAAACAAGGCTGAACTTTATGAATAGAAGAAATATATGGTCATATAAGCTTTGGAATAAATACTTGTCTCATGCTTTTTGATAGTTTCTTGGATGTTCTTGGATGATGAAAGAGGATTGGTGTTGGATTCCATGACTCGGTAGAATGGTATAGTGTCTCTCTCTCTGTTTTGTTTTCTAGTTTTCATTCATAAATCCATGTTCTTGCTTGCTATAAGACAGTAGAGAATATATTTGAGACATTCCCTTGGAGGCACCTCCAATTTCATGTTTCTTTATAGCTTCCATGTTTTCTTCATTCTTAGTCACATTAAAGAATTCTTGATTTCTCTTTAATAACTTAAGAATATTTTTTTCTTGTTTCATTGATGTTTTTATGCATGCTAAGTATGATTTATGGTATGCCCTTCTTACTCATGGCTAGCCATAGCTCCACCTATAAAACTTCTCTTTGATTGATTAGATTGTCATTTGTTGAACCAAGGAGGTCTTGTACTGATCTTGCCCTTTGCCTAAAACTACGCAATCTTGTTTTCAAAGTGCCCAATAGCTTGAAGTACTATGTTTAGGCATTCCGGCATAGTGATTTGAGTTTTTTGTCTATCTTAAATGTATTTCCCCAAAGTCTGATAGCCATTTCCCAAAGTTAGAGAGTCGTATATCTCTATGCATGGCTTGAATGTTTATTTTTATGCGTTTATCATCTTATAGTTACATTTCCCATGATTAATGGTTTGCCCTACCATGTTTATGTTAGCTATTAAACTATTTTTGCTTGAAATCATTTTTTATTCACAAACTTGATGTCCATCTCACTCCATTTTTCCCAAAGATCCATTTTACCTCGAATCAAATCGGCCCTTCAACAACCTTGTATCACCATCTGAAAGCTTTCTTGACCTCTTCGACCCCATAGCCCAGTTGATCTGACATATTTTTACCTATCTTATATTTTTTATCAGTTTCATCCCTCACAACCTAAAAACCAAAATCAAAAACCTACTTCATAACTAGCCTAAAATCAGAACACAATAAGCAAACACACAAATATCCTTTACACAAATAGAGAGAGCCCTCTCTGAGTCTAGGAAGGCTAGGTCCTTGGGCTCCAAATATTGGTTTGATGTTACACTATCATTTGGCTTTCCAATCAACCAAATCACGGGACCCTAACAGGTTACACAACATTTGGTTTCAGAGCTTTGGATTCTAGGGTTTCACTGCTCCAAACAGGTCATCGTGGAATTTTCCCTATAATTTTTTTTCTACGAAGGTTCAGAAGTGGAAATTTTTAGAATGTGAAGATGAAATCCTGATATATCTCATCACAAAATTTCATAGCTTCGTTCACAATAGTTTCAGAGATATGGTCTGTGGATGTTAGGGATTTTTCAGGCTCCTGAATTTCATCTCAAAGAGGTGATCATGGGAAAATATTCATAACTCTTTCTCTGAGCATCAGATTGGAATTCTATAAAGAGTGGACACAAGTACACGGACTGTAGTTTCCTTTCTATCAATTTCAGAGCCTAAGGAGAAAATAGTGACACGTGGCAAGTCGTACAAGTTCGCTCTACTGAATTAGTCCATAATTAGGTCATCGTGGGAGATTTGACATAACTTTGCCTTGAAGATTCCAAATTAGGTCAGACCTGTGGCTTCTGAAAGAGGATTCAGAGGGCTACCGCAGGGCTAAATTTCAGATATTGAGGATCTGAAATCACAGAGATCCCATTTTTACTGGAAATTTTTGGACGTAGTTATTTTCTTATTTGGGTACTCAACTAGCTCATAGCTCATCTTATCATCCTTAATCCGATGGTAAACCTGAGATAGTGAATAAATGTTTAGAAGGATATATTCATTATTTTTTATTTGATAAAAAAACAAAATGGGTCAAGTGGTTACCTCTCGCTGAATGGTGGTATAACACTTCCTTCCATACTGCAGCAAAAGTGACACCATTTATGGTACTTATGGATATCATCCACCATCCATCAAATCATATTTAAGAGAAAATTCTAAGGTTCAAGCAGTGGAAGATCGCATCGAGCATCAACAAGAAGTTCTCCAACTCTTAAAGGATAACCTAAGTTTGGCACGAATCGAATGAAACAACATGAAGATCAACATCGCAGCGAGAGAAGTTTTGATGTAGGAGACTGGGTATTTCTACAGCTACAACCATACAAAAAAATGTTCCTAAAGCAAGCTAAGAAGGATAATAAATTATCGCCAAAGTAATATGGTCCTTACAAGGTGTTTCAAAATATTGGTACTATGGCAGAAAAATTGGAGCTTCCTGCTTCTTCGTGATTGCATCCAGTTTTCCATGTTTGATGCTTAAAGAAGGTTATAGGTGAAAATCTTCCAGTTCAAGAAATATTGCTAGAACTTGATGAGGAAGGAAAAATCATATTGGAACCTGAAGCGGTTACAGACAAAAGAACTTGAAAACTATGAAATCGATCAATTTCAGAGTATCTCATCAAGTGGAAGAACTTACCCACTGAAGATTATACATGGGAGGATGAGAATTTCATATAGAAGCACCCAGAGCTACTCAAGCGTTGAGGACAACACTTTTTTGAAGGAAAGGGGCATTTTAGGTCCCTATATTACTAGTTTAGTCCTTTACAGTTATTATTATAGCCCCCTTATTGTTATTTGTGTACCCCTGTAACCCCAATATTGTTATTATTGTGCCTTTACATTATTATTGTTAGGTCGGCTAGGATTATATTGTGGCCCCATGGACTCCTATATATAGAAAGTAGGTTTTTTCATTTGTATCATCCAAGAATTGTTCATTTATGTAATGTATTAGAGATTTCCCCCTCGAAGTGGTTAATTTCTAAGGTGTTGATCTCTCTTTTCTTCTATTTTTCGAGCTGGTTTCAGATCATTTGGTATCAGAGTTTTGGATTCTAGGGTTTCGCTGCTCCAAACAGTTCATCGTGGTATTTTCGTTATAAATTTTTTCTACGAAGGTTCAGAAGCTGAATTTTTTACATAGTGAAGAAGAAATCCTGAGGAACATCGTGGAACAATTTCAGATCTTGGTTCATAATAGTTTCGAAGATATGATCTGTGCAAGTTAGGGATTTTTGAAGGCTCCTGAATTTAACCTAAATAGGTCATCGTGGAATTTTCTCTATAAATTTCTTTCTACAAGGGTCAAAATTTGAAATGTTTACAGAGCGAAGCTACAATCCTAAGGAATTCCGTGGAAAAATTTCAGAGCTTTATTCACAATATTTTTGGAGATAGGGTCTGTGGAAATTAGGGATTTTTGAGGCTCCCGAATTTCATCTCAAAGAGGTAACCGTGGGAAAATCGTTATAAATCTCTCTCTGAGCATCGGATTGGAATTCTATAAAAGGTGGCCACAATTACATGGGATTTAGTTTCCTGCATGTCAATTTTAGAGCAGAAGGAGGAAAAAGTGACACGTGGCAAGTCATACAAGTTAGCTCTACTAAATCAGTTCATAATTAGGTCATCATGGGAGACTGGGCATAAATTTGTATTGAAGAATCCAAATTAGATCAGACCTGTGACATTCAAAAGAAGATTTAGAGGGATAATATAGGACTAAATTTCAGATATTGAAGATTCTAAATCACAGAGATAATTTGGTTTCAATATAGAGCTCCTCGAAAGCTAGAAAAACGTGTGTATTTTTTTAAAAAGTTTGCATAAAATTTATTTGAAAACAACATGCAGATCAACATCACAGCGAGAGAATTTTTGATGTAGGAGACTGGGTATTTTTATGGCTACCACCATAGAAAAAAATTTCCCTCAGGCAAGCTAAGAAGGATAATAAATTATCACCAAAGTACTATGGTCCTTACAAGGTATTGCAAAAGATTGGTACTATGGCATACAAATTGGAGCTTCTTGCTTCTTCGCGAGTGCATCTAGTTTTCCATGTTTCATGCTTAAAGAAGGTTATAGGTGAAAATATTCCAGTTCAAACAATATTTCCAAAAATTTATGAGGAAGAAAAAATCATATTCGAACCTGAAGCAGTCACAGACAAAAGAACTTCAAAACTACAAAATCGATCAATTTCAAAGTATCTCATCAAGTGGAAGAACTTACCCACTGAAGATTCTACATGGGAGGATGAGAATTTTATACAAAATCACCTAGAGATACTCAAGCATTGAGGACACCACTTTTTGAAGAATAAGGGCATGTTAGGTCCCTATATTACTATTTTAGTCCCTTATTGTTATTAGTATAGCCCCCTTATTGTTATTGTTGTACCCCTATAACCACAATATTGTTATTATTGTGCCCTTACATTATTATTATGAGGTTGGCTAGGATTATATTTTTGCCCCATGGACTCCTATATATAGAAAGAGGTTTTGGTCATTTGTAGCATCCAAGAATTGTTCATTTATAATGTATTGGAGGTTTCCCCCTCGAAGTGGTTGATTTCTAAGGCGTTGATTTCTCTTTTATTTTATTTTTGGAGCTAGTTTCACAACACAAAACATGATTTCCCTAAATGATTCGGGTATTGTAAGAGCCCTCAGAGACTGTGGGTTGCTGAAGTACTTAAGATTATCTGGTATGAGGCAACAGATGAAATTTTGGAGTTCCTTGTTCACGCATGGGATCCAGTGATTGAGGCATTTAATATTGGGGAAAAAGAGGTCCCAATTTTAGTGGAGGATATCTATTTTCTTACCGTATTATCATGAAGTGGCCTACCCATTTCTCTCTCAGGGTCTGCTCTCGGAGGAGAGATGGTGAGAGACTATATATTGAATTATTGCAATCCAGGGGCAGAGCCTAGCAATGATGGGAAAATAAACATCCACGATGTTCGTGATTTTCCATTGAGAACCATATTATTCATGATTGTAAAGCTTGCTGGTACCACTATACTACACATAGGAAACAAATCTTACATGTAGTATGCACTAGAGTGCATGGAACCAATAGTTTTCAGTTGGGCTAAAGTTGTACTCTTTCAAATGAAAGAATAACTGAGCAAGACAAAGGGAGGAAGGAAGAAAATTTTCAACTATGGTTCGATCCTCATTTATTTTGCCTTAGAGCAGATTCCACTGATGCAGCCTCTGCATGTGATGTTGGGTATATCTAACCCTAGAAATCCAAGGATGTAGAGATGGGTAGAACTGATGGCTAGACATTTTGGTCAATCGACCATCATGTTCTCTATTGCATTCTTCGCCTGGTTCAGGTGACATATTATCACCATTGATGACTATGCATATGCAGGCGTCAACTTTTGAGGAGATCCAGATTTAGTTTTACCAGAAGGCGCTCAGTGGGGTGCGATTGGTAAGAATTTTTTGACCATATTTTTTATTTTTCTAAGGTTTATACATGTTTTTGTATTTTAATGTTCTAAAAAGACTAAACTAAAGTTTGATGTATGCAAATGTAGGTCAAGTTCGGCCAGTGGGAGAGCCCGAGCATGGAGCAAATGAGCCAGCAGAGAGGGTTGTTGGGAGATAAATCCTTCATTATTTGGATATGGTTGAGACTCTTGTTGAGCTTCAACAACACATATAGGTTATTACCTTCATCATTCTGGATTTCCAGATCGAAGAGATACCCATGCGTCTATGGCGCCATAATATTGGCATTCCTAACTGCTAGATGCGGTTACTGCGTAGGATAGCTAGATTAGTAGCATGTTATCATGAGCACCACTAGTTTACTATTGACATGTTGCATACATTTTGAGGTTAGATGACCAATGTATCTTGGGCACAAATTTTGTAAAAACCTATAACTATCTATCTATTTTTTTCAGTGTTTTCCTATGTTTATTATGCAATCCTATTCAATTATGTGAATGTATCTTTACATGTGTTGAAAATGTCTATTTATAATGTAATCCTCTAAAGAATCATTTAATGTGTTCAATTTTATGGAAATGTGTTGATATTTACTGAAATAAAATTATCTTTCCAAAAGTTGAACTCTTAGGAACATACGTGTCGTGTTGGATTTCTAACCATATAAACACTAGTAACTTGCAGTACCACAAGTTGTGAGTCTAACCTAATAATGATACTACTATGACTAGCACCATCAAGATACCCAACGAATGGTTCCAAATATTCAGAAATATATGATGAAATTTAAAGCAGATTACTAACTTCAAGAAAAATTTAGAAAAACAAACTAAGACAATAAATGCAAATGAACAACATATATACAATATAATACAACAGTTTACTATGCTCATGTTTAAGCATAGTAACTTTTTAGATACAACCCATTTCGGAGCTATGCCAAATGTAACTCCATCGTATCTACCAACTCAAAGACACCCTTAGCAAGAACTTTTTTGACAATAAAGGGGCCATGCCATAATGGCTCCAATATCCCGATACTTATTACATCAGCTTCCTGATCATAAAGAAGGACCAAGTCACCCTCTGAGAAAATGCGAGGCTGGACATGCTTGTCGTATGTAGAAATTTATTAATACTGATGTACTGTCAGAATCTCCTAATCTAACAATATTTATCTTCTTGCTAAATACAGAATCCTTCCACTGTTAATCTTGCGGAAATTAAATTGCCAATTGCAAACACTTGTGAAGAAAATCAATCGCACATAAACACAATTGTTTAACGAGAAATATTAAAGCTAAAAACCCCAACTATAATATATTATGTCTATCAATGGATCATGTAATAATCTCATACAAAGCTTACTACATCAAGATCTCATTACAATCAAAAATCATTACACACTGTCATGCAGAAATTTTCATATCTATGCACCAATTTCTTGCCTCCTGATAGCCTGCATCCACTGCATAATCCCTGCTGAAGAAGGCCCCTGAATGAATTCGAAATGGCCTTGCCTTGACTGCGCAATCCTCATTGGAATCTCCAATGTGTGTCAGATGCATTGAATGCATCACTATAGTCACAACAGATATTCCATCTCACCCTTTCACCTATCTCTCCACTAGGTCTCCACTGGAACTGACATGCAAGTAGTTAACTGCTGTATTTTTTTAGTTGTTAGTGCATTATCAGTTGTGAATTAATTCAATAAACTCTCACTAGTGTATATTTCAGTTAGACTAGATACAACTAGCTCAATTGAGTTAAACTGAATAACAACTCCATTAACTACTCTTCCAACTCTATCATAACTTTGCCACTTCAGTTCTAACTGAGTCCTCCATACATGAGTCACCAACCACCCTAGGAATTGTGTAATTCCTTAAGCCCACTGATTTTTCAAATTTGTTCACTGAAATAAAGTGCTCCAAGAGAATAAGATGATATTTATTGTCGGATTATTATTAAGGGCTAATAATAATCGACATGCACCTATTTTTAGATTGATGATAGATAAATAGACTTCGCGCAATATTATAAAAATATAATTTCATCTATTTTTCACATTTGATCGACAATCTACAAATAGCATCCTGCAACTTATAGAATATGCTTACCATGTCTAAAAATAGACATACACCAAAAAATAGCCTGCGGGCCCCACCTAGTGAAGGTGCTTACTTTTCACTAATTTCATCATCTTGTTGAATCTCAACGCTCCCTCTCAACAAGATAGGGATTATGCTTCACCCTCTATGGTATTCGAATTTTCTCCTGCTGAGCGCCTTCATCAGAATATATGCATCCTAATATTCCATAGGAATGTATTGAAGCAACATGATCTTTTGCTACACACAATCTTTGATATGATGATACCAGATATCAATATATTTAGATCTATCGTGAAAAATAGGATTAATTGAGAGATTAATGCAACTATGATTATCAAAATTTATCATTGTAGGATCTAAATGAGAACCGAAAAAACTGACCAGGATCTTCCTCATCTAGATAGCCTCACATGCAGCTTGAATTGCTTCCATGTATTCTGCTTCTGCTGAACTAAGTGCCATGGATCTTTGTTTCCTACTGTACCAATAAACTGTTGTAGATTCGATACTGAAAACCCTTGCTAATGTGCTCTTTCTATCCATTAGGCTGCCTACCCAATCTGCATCCATGAAGCCATGCAACTTCACCTCATCTTTCTGTCTGTACCATAAGACATACTCAGATGTGCCCCTGAGATGCCTCAAAACATGCTTGTCTGCCTTCCAAAAGAGCTTGGTAGGCTTAACCATCACTTGACTAAGATGGTTCACCGCATAGCATATGTCCAGTCTTGTATTAACTAAATACATGAGCGAACCCACCAACTGTCGATAAATAGTGGCATCCACTACCTCTGCCGATGTAGCATCCTCTTTCCTCCAATTTCCTGGAAGAGGAGTATCCATGGGCTTGTAGTCCTGCATGTGAAACTTACCAAGTATCTCCTCAACATACTTTCCTTGAGACACAAATAGTTCACCTTCTCACTACCATATTTCTAATCCAAGGAAATAATGAAGGAGGCCCAAAGCGTTCATCTGAAACTCCTTTGCAAGATCTGCCTTGCATGAGTGTATCAACTACTCATCACCCGTTAGTATTAAATCATCAAAATAAAGAACAATGATTAAAAGCTTTCCCTCCACCACAATTTGGTATAGGTTTTCATTTGCCTCACTCTTGGTGAAGCCAAGTCTAGTGCAATAGCTGTCGATCCATGTGTACCAAGCACATGGTGCTTGCTTCAGCCAATACAACACTCTTTTGAGTCTGCACCCATGCGACTCGCTACTGAAGATCTCAAACCCTTTAGGCTACTCAATGTACACTTCTTCCTCAATGATCCCATTAAGGAATGCAGTCTTCACATCCATCTGATGAATGTGCCAACCCATCTGCGCTGAGAGAGCAAGGATGGTCCTTATGGAAGAATATCATGTGACAGGTGCAAAGGTTTTGTCATAATCAATCCCCTCAATCTGTGAAAAGCCCCAAGAAACAAATATTTCCTTATACTTCTCAACACTCCCATCAGTATCTTGCTTTACCTTGTAGATCCATCTTGAACCTACCACTGATTTACCCACCAGCCTTGGAACAATCTCCCAAGCATTGTTTCTGACAATGGAGTCATACTCTTCCACCATGGCATCTACCCATGTGGGCTCCTTCACTTCTTATTCAAAATAAGATGGATTTTTCACGATACACTTTCTCATAAGAGCCATGTATCCAGTATATCGGTCAGGTGACTGCTTCTGTCTGCACTATGATGTAGGGACTCCTACGTTCTCTGCTGCATCAAGCTTCAGTCTCTCAGCTTCTGTGGTATGCTTTCTGCCTGTTCTCATGTTTGGTTCTACATGAGTGGACTCCTCCACTCCATGAATCTCCTCCCATGGCTAATCCACATCTAGAGGCTCATCTTTGGGAACAAGTAGCTCCTCCTCTGCATGCAAGTGTAGCTCCCTCTCAAGCGACAAATTCATGGCTTTCACCTCATTGAATTTTATATCCTGTCGCACCACAGTCATTCGACTATTTGGAAAATACACACAATAATTATGGGGTGTTTCTGTGTACCCCACAAATATCCCAACTTCTGCAGTCGGCTCCAGATTATTCTTGGTGTACTTTGTCACATGAATGTAAACAGATGAGCCAAAAATCTTCAAATGAGAAATATCAGGCTTCTTACTAGTAAAATCTTCTTCACGTGTACTCATGCCAAGTACTCTATGAGGACAACATTTTTGCACATAAATCGCAGTGTTGCATGCTTCTGCCCACAAGTGCATCAGTAGGCCTTGGTCATGCAGCATATCTCATGCAGCACCCACGATCACTCTGTTCTTCCTCTCTGTGACCCCATTCTGCTGTGGGTTATGAGGCGCTATGAGTTCTCTTTGAATTCCTTCTTTTCTACAGAAGTATTTGAATTCGTTCGAGATATATTCACCACCATTATCGCTCCGCAAAGCCTTCACTTTCTTCCTTGACTACTTCTCCACCAATGTTTTAAACTCACAGAACTTTGAGAATTCTTTTCTCTTCTTCTACATGAAGAAGATCCAGCATCTATGAGAATATTAATAAAAAAATATAACATAATACCTGTGTTTTACTGTTGAAGCAACCGAGAAAGGTCCACACATGTCTGTGTGAATTCTCTCTAGGATCATCGAAGCACGGTTCTCCTTCTCATGAAAGGTGGTATTCACAAACCTACCCATAATACATCCCTTACACTGATCTAACTGCGCAAGGGTACCCTTGGGAAGTCTAGTAGAAATATGCTGCAAAATCTTCAAGGCACCCTGGTGAAGATGGCAAAATATCCTGTGCCATAATTCGCCCTCATCCTAGCTCACCACTTCTTCTTCTTTTCCCATCATTGTAGCGCAACCATCTACCTCCAGCTTGTAGAGATTCTTAACTCGAATCCCTATCCTCTTGGTTTGACCCGTTGTTTCATGTCACGGGAAGGCTTTTCCCTCACTGAAAACAATGTCATAACCTCTGTCTTCCAACATAGCGACCGAGACCAGGTTCTTCTTCAGACCTGGAACATGCATAACATATTTCAATAGAAATGGTTTACCTGACTCCCTCTCAAAGGTAATGGCTCCAATTCTGGTCGCACTGTATCTACCATCGTCACCCATATCTATATGCATTTGGATATCCTTCTCCTCCAAGTCACTAAAAAACTCCTTGTCTCCTGTCATATGGAAGGAAGCACCACTATCAAGATACCACACCGATCCCATTGCACTTGAAAAAAAGCATGAGATCAAGGAGAAATCAAGTTCAAATTGTGAGGTTAAGGCCTCACCCACTGCAGCTCCAACAACCTTCTTGTTCTTATTTTTCTGTGGGCATTTAGTGGTGAGATTCCCATGTTCGTGACAGTGAAAACACTTCACTTTGGACAAATCCAGCTTCTTGCCTTTAGCCTCAGATTTTGGATGGGATTTCTTCCCCTTCCCTCTCCTTGCTTTGGCAGCCAAAGCACAATTCTCTTCATCATCATTCTTCAATGAAGAGCCATCCTTGGTATTCCGCCTTTTCTCCTCCTGCACAAGATCTGATCAATGTCGCTCCCAATCTGGTAGTTTCTCCCATCCATTGACAGAGTCTTTGTAGCTGTGCCAACTCTTTGGAAGCCCAAGGAGAGCCAAGCTCACCAAGTCATCATCCACAACTTTAATTCCCACACTCCCTAGCTCATCCCTACATTGGACAAACTTCATGAGATTTTTTGGAATACTTTTTCCCTTCTCCATTTTGATTTTTCTGAACTTATCTTTCAACGCCAACTTCCTATGGTCGCTACTGCTTTGGAAATGATCTTTCAAATCCTTCCACATTTCAAATGGAGTGGCTTTCCTGAGAAGGCTTGACACAATATGGTATTTCACACCTTCCAACATAATTCTTCTTGTCTTTGTTACCTTCTTTTGCCATGCGTCAAGTACTGCAATATCACTAGAAGTAGGCTTAGGAAAATTTCTATCGATGAACTCCTTCAGTCCATTATCTTCAAGCATTTCTTCCATCCTATCCTTCCAGGCTATGTAATTTGAGCTAGCCTCAAGGGCATACTCCAATCACAACGCATTGAAAGACATTTCAATGAATACTGAACTATCGCACCAAGAAATTTCTGTAGCAAATTTGAATTGTCCACCAGCACAAAACTCAGCACCGCTTCACAATTGCAATCTCTAGTGATTAACACTGCTTTGATACCATGTATAAATTTATTAATACTGATGTATTAATATATTCTTCTCATCTACAAATATTTATCTTCTTGCTAAATACATAATCCTTCCACTGTTAATCTTGTGGAAATTAAATCGCCAACTGCAAACACTTGCGAAGAAAATCAATCGCACATAAACACAGTTATTTAATAGGAAATCTTAAAGCTAAAAAATCCAATTATCATATATTATGTATATCAATTTATCATGTAATAATCTCATACAAATCTTAGTACATCAAGCTCTCAGTACAATCAACAATCATTACACACTGTCATGCAAAAATTTGCATATATATGCACCAATTTCTTGCCTCCTGATAGCCTACCTCCACTGCATAATCCTTGCTGAAGAAGACCCCTGAATGAATTTGAATTGGCCTTGCCTTGACTGTGCAATCCTCATTGGCATCTCCAATGTGTGTTAGATGCATTGAATGCATCACTATAGTCACAACAGATAGTCCATCTCACCCTTTCACCTATCTCTCCACTAGGTCTCCACTGGAACTGACATGCAAGTAGTCAACTGATGTATTTGTTCAATTTTTAGAGAGTTATTAGTTTTTAATTAATTCACTAAACCCTCACTAGTGTATCTTCCAGATAGACTAGATACAACTAGCTCAACAGAGTTTAACTCACTTAACTGAGTTAACCTGAATAACAACTCCATTAAATACTCTTCCAACTCTATCATAACTTTTCCACTTCAGTTCTAATTGAGTCCTCCATGCATGAGTCACCAACCACCCTAGGAATTGTGTAATTCCTTTAGCGCACTGATTTTCCAAATTTTTTCACTGAAATAAAGTGCTCCAAGAGAATAATTTGATATTTATTGTCAAATTATTATTAAGGGCTAATAATAATTGACATGCACCTATTTTTATATCGACGATATATTAATAGGCTTCATCCAATATTCTAAAAATAGAATTTCATCTATTTTTCACATTTGATCAACCATCTACAAATAGCATCCTGCAACTTATAGAATATGTTCACCATGTCTAAAAATAGACATACACCAAAAAATAGCCTGCGAACCCCACTTAATGAAAGTGCTTACTTTTCACTAAGCTCATCATCTTGTTGAATATCAACATCGTATTGCGCCTTTATACATCTCTTATGCGCTTCATTGTCCAATTGGGCTTCATGACATGTTTCATTAAGATGGATGAGGTTAAAAAGACGTGCTTCTTTAGTAGAGGTGTCAGGTAACAAGTTGATAGCAAGTTTTAACGATGATATTTCATATTGGATTGGAAATATAGTTTCCAGACCATACACCAATTGAAAGGGGGAAATCCGGTTGCGTTTCTCACCGAGGTTCGGTATGTCCGCAAAGCCGAGTATAGGATCAAATGCCAATTTAATTTATGAACTCCTATCATTCATTGAAGAATTCGTTTAAGAACCTTGTTAATAGCCTCAAATTGTCCATTTGATTATGGATAATAAGGAGAAAAACTATCATGTGACAGTCCTAATTTGGTAGTCAAATCATTCATCATATGATTGCGAAAATGTGATCCATGATCTGTGACTATAGCCTATGAGACCCCAAACCGTGAATTAACATTATTAAAGAAAAGAAATTTAATTATTTGTCTTATGTTGTTGAATGTAGGCATCTCTTAGACCCAATTGGTAAAGTAGTCTACTACGACAATAATATAACCATGCCCCTTGGACGAACAAGGGTTACATGTCATGAAGTCAATGCCCCATTTTGCAAATGGTCCCACGGAGAGAACAGGATGCATCAGCACTGGCGGTTTACAGATTTTATGGTAAAATATTTGGCATGCAAGATAACTTCTGATGGTGAGGATGTAGTCGCGAAATATGGTAGGCCAAAAGTAACCAGCGCGAAGTATCTTCTACGTGGTAGCATATCCAGACAAGTGTCCACCACAAGCCCTAGCATGAAAATCATATAAAACCTTTTCATCCTCCTCATGAGTGAGGCACCTTCCTAAAATTGTATCGACACCATGATGATAAAGTGTATCGCCGACGATCAGATAATATTTGGGTTTGTATCAAATATGTTTCTGGTCAGAGTGAGAGGTATTAGGCTGAAAAGTCTGGGTCTGGAGAAACATGATAAAATCCCCATACCAAGGATCAAATGATCAGATCAAACACAGAGACTCATCAAGAATAAATGGTTCTGATGTAGTAGCAGTATTATTAGAGGTAAGGTCACAGAGAAGCTCAGCCAAAACTAAAGACTTCTTTGACTTGGATTTGATGAATTCCAAATCAAATTCCCACAAAATGACAATCCATTTTTAATACTTGCCCACCATAAATTGACGTAATAAGATGTAAGTCATGGGGTTGCAATCTGAAATGAAAATGGTCTTCTAGAACAGGATATAGTGGAAAAATATTTGGATAGCTTGAACAGTTGCTAAGGCAAGCTTTTCTATGTATGAATACTTCACTTCTGTATCATTGAGATTATGACTCAAATAATAGATTTGATGTTCTATCCCATTTTCTACTTGGACCAATACCATAGCAATGGAGCCATGGCGATATATAAGAAATAATCACTCTAATAATTGGGGGGATACATTAATGACACCTGAACAAGCGTATCCTTGACATCATCAAAAGAACCTTTCACAACCTTATCCCAATGGAAGGGAATCCCTTTTTTCAAGAGAAGAGTAAATCCTTTAGCCATTTTAGCGTAGTTGGGTATGAACCTCCTTAGGAAGTTATCCTTTCCATGAAGTTTCTGTAACTGAATCAAATTTGATGGCGAAGGAAAATTAAGAATGGCCTGGACCTTCAATGGGTCTATTCGAATTCCTTCTTTTGAGATGATGAACCCTAGAAAATGACTAGAACCAACACACAACACACATTTATGTGGATTGAGGCATATTTTGTAATGTCAACAGTGTAGAAGGATAGCTCTCAAATATAGTGGGTGATCAGTCTGGTTTTGTGAATGCGTGGGTAAATCGTCTAGATAGGGTTGAACAATGTGACTGATGTCATTGAAAGCATAATCCATTTCTCTCTGAAAATTTGCGTCAGTGTTATTTAAAAAAAACAAGAGTTTTTGATAAGCGAATGTGCCCCAGGGATAGATAAATGATGTCTTATATTGGTCCTATGGGCGGATATTGATTTGATTGTAGCTAGAAAATCCATCCATGAATGAAAATATTTCGCATCTAGCAAAATCATCTATAATCTAGTTGATGAAGGGAGTAGGATAGTTGTCTTTTGGACAAGCAAGATTGGCATCCCGATAATCAACGCACACTCTTATGGTTCCTTGTTTTTTCATAACAGGAATGATGTTGGAAACCCACTCAGTTAGCGGAACAGGGTAAATGAAACCATCACGCAAATTTTTTTCAACTTATCCTTTAATGGCAGTGGCCTTCTTCGGATGAACAGGATGAAGGCGTTGATGTATCAACTTGACATTAGGGTACATATAAATAGTGTGTTCAATGCTACTAGTATCTATGCCTGGCATTTCCTCGTAAGACCAAGAAAATACTTCACAAAATTCATGAAAGAGAGAGCGATATGGTTCAATTTTTGATGGAGAACAGGACACGTTGACATGAATATTTTCTACAACACCGGGTTTGGTCAAAATGTCGATAGAAATGGTTTCTTCAATATTTGATAAATTTCACTCGAATTCAATTGCATTAATAAGAAAAAAAATTGAAAAGAATGTTTTGATCGATGGGTGGTATAGTTCACTAATATTATCTTCTTCATAATCTTGGAGATGATAGTGATGATGATGATCTTCCCATGGTTCTCATTCTGAAATCATGGTTTCCATAATATTCTCATATGTCAAGAAAGTTGAGGAAAAAGGATCAAATGGAGTACCATAATCTAATGAATGATCAACCCAAACGACCAGCGACAATGATTTCAAATTTGTCGCCCAAGCCATGTAGATTGATTGCTATGCCAACTCAATGGGGCTGGGCGACAGGAACTCATCCAATGTAAAAATTTCAGAATCACGTGTAATCTTCCTTAAACCAGATGGAGTGGAAGATATCATGTAGTAGGTCTCTATGCTATAAATTTTTGTCGACGTCATAGGTGGCGGTAATGTAAAGGTTCCCATGAGAGTGGAATCCTTTAATAGTCCTACACCAATGGTTTGAAGTGATTGTTGGGGTGCGTGAACTAATGGAAGGCTTCCAGTTACCTGAGAACTGGAGGCAAAGAAGGATAGTTGATTGATTGTTGTGATGACACGTTTATGTGGAAAGGCGATCATTCTAAAATATGTAGAAACGATCACATACATAGCATACACCCATGGCCTTCCAAGTAAAATGTTGTAGTCAAGGGGTCCATCAACAACCTTGACTTCAACATTCACTGTCTTTCCTTCCATTTCAACATGTAGGTTATTGATAATACCGCGAGGCTTATATGTATGTCTGTTGAAATATTTCAACATCGTAGATGATTGAGATAGGCATGGCAAGCCAAGTGATTTCCAACAGTTTAGAGACATAATGCACATAGATGCTCCCTCCTCAATAATAGTACGATGAAAAATGTGATTGAGAAGATTTAATTTGATGGAGAATGCCAATTCTGCTGTTAATTGTGGCACATAGCCTATATGGTTAAATACTATGAGATTGGAATCTGTCAGATCAATTCCACCAATTTCTGACAACAAAGCCTGCTTCTGGGAGGGAAAATTTTGGAACACCTCAAGTGCTAACATAGCTAAAGGGGATTGAGCCAAATATTGAACTATATTATAATTTTGAGCAACTTGGGCTCGAGGATTAAATGTCAATTTATGAATGACACCCTTTGGTGGCTTGATTGTCAATTCAGGAATAGCAGTTAGCGGTATTGATTCCGTAGACGGATCCGTGGTCGAGGTAGTAGGTTGATTAGAAGCCTGACTATCGTAATCTTTACTATGCATTGACACCAAAACATGATTCAATGGCTTCGTGACAAACATCATAAGCACTTGGGAACTAGAAGCTAGATCCGTAGCAACCAAATTTATGTTCGGATTCAAAAATGGATTTGTCAACACTGCAGATGAATGTGAATTCTTAACCAATTTTGAGACTTTGGCATGGTGAGGAAAGTCACGAACAAAGTGTTCCTCATTACAAATTATGTAATGGTAATGAGGTTCTGATTTCCAAACGATTGATTAGATGATCTTTCCTGCGGGGTAGAAGTTTTCTTTTTCTTTTATTTCTCCTTTTTCTTACTTCCAGTTTGCTTGTCACTTTTGCCCTTATCAGATGACATGACACGAATTTCGGAAGAAGGCCTAGGATTATATTTAGTAGAGTGATGTGTTCTTGCAGTACCAATCATACCGTCTTCGACATGAGAGTCCTTATATGGAGAAGGAATAGTAAAATTAGATCGCGATGCATTGGGAATTTCTCGTAGAGCGTGCCAGACTAAGTGTAAATCAAGTCTAAATATTGAGCATGAGCAATAACCTGCTCTTTACTGATGACACCACCCTTATCCACATCCTCAATTATAGATGGTATTAGGGACTTAATGAACCACTGATCAAGGAGCTCATCAAGAACAAATTTCTTAACCATTCTACGACAACGATGCCACTCATGAATATGATAAGAAATGTTAGTAGCATTAGTTTGTTTAAAATTAGTCAGGAGTTTTGTTTTAGTTTCATATCGTATGGGTAACTAAAAGTGGGTCAAAACGACAGTAGCTAGGGTAGTGAAATTATCAAATGAAGCTCTTGGTAACTCAATGTACCATTTTGCAGTCGGACCAGTGAGTGTACGCTAGAAAAGACGTAGTTGGACAGAGTCATCATTTAGGGAGTTAGATGAATACCACAAATGATAAGTCATGACATGCGTTGACGGGTCTTCCCCAAGGATTCCATTTAACTTGGGAATATTCGAGGGTAATTTATAAGGTATCACCAGCCACCAAGGAGCGTAATTGATTGGATCATTGGTAAGCCAGTTTAAATATAATAACTCTAAAGTTGCAACAAAGGGAAACTGCCGATCTAGGTCAGGTTGACCATAGCCAAGGTATGATGGAATTGCTTGGGCAACAGGCCTTTGAGCACCAACACAAGGAATCTGTTGTTGGTAACCCATATAGGGGTTTTTTTGAAAATCAAATGCTTGAGGATTCTATTGACCAAAACCTGGGTACACTACTTGTTGAAATAAAGGTTGTGGAATTTGCACTTGTGGCTGCCAAGGGATCTATCCACCAACATTATAACCAAAACTAGGATAACTTAGATTCAGTTGCAGATAGGTATAACCTGGTTGCGGCTGTGACATTCCATAATATGGTAATACAGCTTATGAATAAATAATTTCAGATACAGGTGGTTGTTGTAAACCAGCTGAAGGAGTTGGAGTCTGAGGGCCCAATACTTGAGGGTATTGGGTTGAAGGACCTACTTGAGAATTTGAGGTACAATATTTTGAGTCTGTAATAGGGCTAAAGATGTATTAAAAAGTGGAATTGATGTGGGTGAAATAGGTTGAATCGGTTGATACGAGTGTACAATCATTTGTGGTTGGATGGGTAGAGCGGGTTGCCATTGACAAACATTCATTCCAACATTAGGATGACCAAATAAAAATAGATTACTGTCAATATGGGTGACCATATGTTTCCCCCCAGCATGAGAAGTATAATAAGATGGAAAATATTGTTCTCCAAATGCAAGGAGACCAGTTGAAATTGTACTGGATGGAATATACCCAGATGGACCAGCTTGATATTTCCATGATGATGTATATAAAGGATCAAGTTATTCAGTACTCACTATAGATTTACCAGTTAGAATATCATATGATGATATTGCTGAAGTCCATGGGTTTGAGGATACACCAGAGAAGGTTCCAGATAAAGATTCGTAACCAAGTAGGATGGAAAGGCCACCATATAAATGTGACTCTGGTGAAGTTGTGAAAATAAACGGGGTAGCAAGAGCAGGTGCTGTCGCAACTGAAATAGATGGTCAAGTCGAATATGTTGGCTAAGTCATGGTGATTCGACCAATTGTATACCCTATTGGATCTACATGAACTCTAATAGACACAGGATCAACAAAACCAGAGGTAGGTGATTGAGGAAAAGACTCATACATGTAAATCTTTGCCCCAAAATAAGTTGGAGTTAAAGGTGTTTCGCCTTGTGGTATTTCTTAAATTGAAATTAAACTAGGTGGAAGGATTTCGTTGTCAGGCCCAAAATATATTTCAAGAGGTTGACTGCGCGATATGGGAGACTCAATGGCTACAATAGATTATGGGGCGGCCGATACCGGAACAACTTCTAGTCGCTCGACTTCGGGATTCAGATGTTCTGGAAAAAAAGTGACAGGATCAGGATCGACTTCTAGTTGAACAACGTCAGGTTCAGGAGGTATGGTCTCACTCATTAGATGGATCATTACCATGGGTAGCTGTGAGGACTCTGTCTCGACAAAATTAGATGAACCAGGATTTGTAGAAATAACTTGTGCCGACTTTGGTATATGTGAGGATGATGTCGCACTAGAGGTACTGATAGTACTAGTTTTGGTAGATTGATGTTGCCTTTGCCGACTAGAAGTGGCTTCCGGTGGTAAAGGTGGTTTCAGTGTTATTCTAAGTGAATGACGGGGAAAGGGGTGTTCTTCTTCCATGATGACTGATTTATTTTATAAAAAAAAACAAATAAACAAAATAAAAGGGGTAATTCTAGGAAAAAAATTTACCAAGTAATTGTGAAATGCAGAATACCTCTTGGAAAACCAAGAAGTATGGGCAAGCAATCTCCCCAAATGATGTGTTCGGTGTATCACAAGTTACAAGGTGGACGAATCGGTTCACTATGGATGGAGGCCAAAGTCCATATTAGCGTTGTCTAATGCGAAACCGCATAGTGAGAGCACCCCTTTATACTTTTCGTACTAGAACACCGCCCGATATACCCAAAGGTGCGTGGACAAGCTCCGACATAATTACATACGTGGAGTGAGGTATAACAATCGGAATGTATCACAGAAAATTTAATGAAAGATGCTATCTTTAATGATGTCGGGACATGTCTCTAGCCTAGACCTTCTAAATGTTATTGTTATGGTTCCAATCATTTTTTAGGTAAATTGATGTAAATTTTAAAATGATATTGTTTAAAATTTTCCTTTGAGTTTCACCATGTGATGTGATGGAAATTCCTAAAAATGCAAACTAAAATGATAAGCAAACTTTTCAACTTTATCTTTTTCAATAAAAATCCTAGCTACTAAGGGAAAGAGCAATCAGTTTTGAGAGCAAACAACAAAGAGCACAAACTAAAATGTAGCTTTCCTAACTTGTTCCTATGAAACACACACAATTCACTATATACACATGCATGTTTTTCTTTTCAGCTCCCTTAATGTGAATGCAAGAAAGGAAACTATATGCATCAAATCAACAAAAAACAAATGTTTTATTCTTTGAGAAACGAGGAATTTAACAACAATTTATCTTTTAGGAAAAAAGAAGAATGGAACTACAATTTTTCCTACAGGAAAAAAAGAATTTAACGACAATTTCCTTTACGAAAACAAATGGATCTAATGAAAAAACAAAATACTTTGAATTTGATTTTCCAATGATAAATAAAAAAACTAAAGAGACATTGAACAAATTTTCTTTTCAAAGGAGGAAGAATCACACAAATTCACTGGTATCTAAGATGTATCACACAGTTGAAAATGTAGCAAAAAAATGGCTGAGAATGATATCAATGACAAATTTAAATGGAATTTGGTTGGCTAAGGGGGAAACATAGTCTCTAAGGGGTTACAATGCATTTCAATGCACCCCTGAGTGGGAGACAGTGCACTGCAGTGCATTGTGTCTTGACCAACAATGCATTGGGCGCAACAGTGATTGAAAATGCAAGCTATAGAAGACACTTCTAATGCAATTATTTCATTCAAAAATATAATAATTGAAAGTAGATTCTACTGATGAGGATTAGCAGAGGAAAAAACACCAGGAATGAAAGGAAACTCCCCAACAGAGTCACCAATTTTCTATGCATAATTATGATCTACAGATAAATAAATTCCCTAAGTGTGATGCTCGACACTTAGAAAAACAAATGAAACACTTTTCTATCACTTTCTCTAAAATAAATGGACACACAGAAAGATAGAAGAACCTACTTTCAATCCAAGCGCTTATCCTTCTCCTTATGTCACTTTTGTTGTTGCCTTCAATCCAACTCAGATCGCTAGATTGATTCCTACAAGTATAAAAAGAGGACAAAAAACATATTGCAATATACAGATGCCTACTTATCTTAATCACTCAAATCGATTATATGTGAAACTTATATATCATTCAAGAATCCATTGCATGAGAAATAGAAACATAAACAGATACATATATGGGAAAATGAACAACAATATTTATTAAAGGGTAGAAGGGGGAGGTTACAACCAATGATCGATTTGATGTCACCCGCTCCAACTTCATCCCAGCCTAATCACATCCAACATCACACTAGTAGCATATCAGTACTTTCACTCTCTCAAATGAGAATCCATCGTCATTTATTTACAAAAATTATTACTTCCCTAGCACTAGGATATGTGCTCAATCTATAGGGAAACTTATGGTAGTTTCTCAATGAAAAGACATGTTCCCAAGTTCAGAGGTGTTATATGGACACTTGGATTCGAATTTTGACACATATGGACTCTTCTAGAAGGCACTGGCCATGTGGATATTCCCATAACAATGAGAATTCTGGACCTAGGTGACGAACACACTCTTGAATGTCAGGAAGTGCATTGCAGTGCACCCTTGAATCGAGGATATTGCATATGCAACGTTGTTAGTCCCTTTAGTGGCTATGTTGGTGAGTTCATAAGTTGTATAACATATACTTCAAACCTTGGAAATCTCACAATAGAAGCCATGGATGATTTGTTCGTCTCTTAGAGAATTTAGCAACTGAAATGTAAGGGGATGATAGATCCTACTTCATTGGCCTTGGGGATGATGTCTAGTTTGAATAGGTCATGGGGAATGATGCCAAAATTGACCTATAAGACATTCAGAGCTTGAGGGAGCAGGAAAGGTTGGCGAGCATGTTTCAAAACTGGTGGCATAGGAAGAACAACAACTCTGAAACAACTAGTGTGATGGCAAGACACAGGCTTTGGCATGTAGTGTAGACCCTCTCCTTTCTTTCAATGGTAGTCAAGAGGCATGAAATAATGGAAAAATAGGAGGGCTTACTAGTTTTTATTCATGGGGTTATAAGAATAGTGATAGGGATGTTGATAGTCTTTCTAGGCATGCCGCGTGTAGTGTGTAACAAGAATCCATGGCAATATTTACATGGGGGAACTGAGTCTAAGGGAAAGATGTTTTCGTCAATCCTTGTGTTTTTTTCCTATGCTAAAATTAGTAATTGGGTGGTCTGGTTAGGAGAATATGGGGATTCAGGGGCTAGAATGACCGCCCTAGTTTCAATTTCGGATGTTGCTCTAGGTAACGGGAGTCTTCGAAGGTCGATAGGGGTTAGGCAGTGATCTGAAAATGGAATGTACTTGTTTAAGGGTGCAAGGTATCCATTTCCCATAATTTCAAATTGAGCTATACACTCCAAGTGACCTCTGAAAATGTGAAAATAAACTATTTCCTATACAGAGATGGACTGTAGGGGCATTCACTGGACATGTCACCTCTAAAGAGAGGATGAGTTCCAGAGGCTACCTGGCCCTCTACAGACTCTGCCTAAGGAAATAATATGTAAACACAAATAACAAGATCAATGAAAGTATTTTGTTTTTAAATTCAAAGTGTTCATTGATCTGTTTTGAGTGTGAATAAGAAAGAGCATATGTTCTGCAATTGGTGTGTAGAGGTTTGATGTTAAAATAACAAGTTTTGATTACTGTATAAACTTGTTTTGGAAAAGTATGCTTATGAAATTTTACTGTTTAAACTATCAGAATCTGGAAATAAACAGCCAAAATACACAGATGAACAGCAGATATTTGTTTAAGCGGTTCACCCCTCTCTTGGGCTACCTCCGCTGGTCCAAAAGCCTCTAATTAGGCTCAGTCCTCTTTTGATTAAAGGCTTCAAATGAGATTACATCTGTATAAACTCCTCTAATGGAAAAATAGACTGCTAAAACAGACTCAGAAGATCCAAATCAGTATAAATTAACTACAAATTCACCTCCATTGGAGGAAGGTAGCCCAATGCGGCACTCTTTCCCTTTAGCTCTGATGGCTCCACTGTCAAAAGCGCTGTAAAATTCGCAGATAGAATGCCCTGATGGCTCTGCAGACACCTCCAACAGCTCCAGAATGCTCTCTACACCCAAAATAAAAAAAAAATTCGTCTTCAAAGGCCTCTCCTAGCAGAAGTTATGCCACATTTACTAAACTGCCAGTTTCACCTTGAGAAACTCCACTAATTGTGGAAAAATTGCAGATAAACCCACCAAATAAGGCGGTGGCGCCAAAGTGGGCGGAGGCCGCCAACTATCTGCACGGTTAACTGTCTGACAATAAATGTTATGGTTTCCGCGTTCATATGCGTCCACATAGTTTGGGGTCTTTGCAACGGTTTTAATAAATATAAACGTTTTATATTAAAACCCACCAAATAACACATAACCAAAGTTTGAATCCGCCACTTTCAAATGCGCGCCGATGGTCTTGGGAGAAGGTTCCGCGCCGGAGGTTTTATGGGAAGGGGGCTTGCCCTTAGGGGCTGGCCCCCTTTCGGGCCCCGCCCAACACAAACACAAACCTTAAATAGATATCCGTTTGAAATATAAACCAACGAATAAACATTGGTCCATTGGTTAAAGCGCTTGGTTAATATACAAGCGGTCCTGCGTTCGAATCCGGCCGACCCGAAACAAATTTTGAAACGCATTTTCCAATTCCGTCTTGGGGCCACGTGGCGGCCTCCGGGCTAGCCACGTGGCGCCCTTCCATTGGCTGCAAATGGAATATTCCCCAGAATATTCTGCGAAATATTCCACGGAATATTCCCAGAATATTCTGTGGAATATTCTTTTTTTAATAAAATTTTCCACAAAGTCAAATTTGGCATTTTTTTATGGAAATTGAGAAATCTTCAAACTTGAATAACTTCTGCATACGGCGACCGTTTTTCGAACCATTCATGGCGCCGGAATCAGGAAGACGAGCTCTATCCGGTCGTTCAGGTTCAAACTAGTTCTGAGCACCTTCATTTTTGACCATTTTACGACACTTGGTCCTGAGCTCCTGATCAGGCAGGGTCTGGAATTGTTATTAAATTCAACAGGGCAAGTGGGTAAGAAGTGAGGACTTAGGGCCGATGGGTAGTGTTGCGTTTGTGGAAAATAACCCCGCAAGGAGGAGTCTAGGGAGTCAGAGTCTGGACTGGATTTCATATCAATTAGGGAATTTGGGTGGGGTTATATTCTTATGTCAATCGAATTGTCAAGTAAATGTGGGGTCGGTTTCCAACCTCAAGGAATCGGCTAAGAGAAAATCGGTTCTCAAACCTATCTAAGGTCAGTCCAGGACATATGGTTGTGGAATGTATTATCTCAAGGAAAAGGCACGAGGTGATGGTTATATTTCAATGGATGGTATTAACGATGCTTCTGTCTATGAAATCCTTTAAGGTCACTCTAATTCGCTTTCTACTCTGCCTCTTGCTCTGCTAGTGATAGCCTCAGAGAGGGCACTAAAGGAACTACAAATATTGGCATTCTTTGATTTTCAAAGAATGAAATTCGAGGCCATGGATGGTAGGAGGGACTACTGTGGCAGTGGTAACCTGAGCTGAAGGAGAAGGAAGGCCCAGGCCTCCACCATTCATCCTCAAAGGAAAAGATGTAGAAGAACTAGGGAGGAAACTATGCAGAGCGTGTTGCACGCTTACAGTATAGGATCTCTAGTAGAGGTGAAAGTGGAAATTTTGAGATGGGAAATAGAATTTAATGCAAGGGCAGTAGAGGAGCCGATCTATGTAGAAGACTGGAAACCCCTGGTAGTATACCTGGGACATACTTGAGGCAAGCTAGCCTTTCTGAAATAGGTCATCCAAACCTAGTGGATTATGAAAGGCCTCCTAGCGAGAGCAATGATGGACATGCAACAGCAACAAGAAGTACCTCACCATCCATGCCATCACCAGCCACTCCAATAAGAGTTGAGGCTATCAGCCATTCAAAAGGAAAATAAATCAGTGTATTTGCAACTGTTCCACCAGAATGTCTGTATTGGACACACGGAAAAGAAATTGTAGAGTATGCAGTAGCACGAGATTCGAGGATCGAGTGTTAAGGACATGACCCCGGTCAATTCATTCGAAGATTGACTTCTGCAAGTCATGGAAATTTGGATTTTCTTTTTTATTTTGACTCAATGATTTTGGATAGCTTTTACATTTACAATAGAAATAATAGGTGGACAATAGACATGGTAGTTTTGAAAGCTTGGTTGGACATGCTCAAACTATTTAAATTTTGGATGGCTTCTAACACTAATTGGTGGTCAACAGACCTGGTTTCCTATGGGCAGGTTGAGGTCACCGAATACATATTTTGTAACCTGCTTTACATATGATAAATAGAAAAGTACTAGTAAGCTCACAAAAAAATAAAAAATTACTTCATTGTTCAAAGAAAAGATACGATTTATAAAAAAAAAATGTTATATAATGAATAAAAAAAATTAAAAAATAATGCATTCCACAAAGAAAGTAACTAATTCTAACATCAAACATCTCTTTGAACCACATCTTTACCTCAACTTTCAGAGTTAACCAAATTTTTTTTTGTCTTTCTTCATTGTTGATATAGGAAATTATTGTTCTTAAGCTTCTATGTAATGAATTTAATGAATTCAAGGCCTACATATATAATTTTATTTTTTCAAGAAAATTTTAATGTGATATCTATGGGAAAACTAATAATATTATGTAAAATTATATATGTATTATTGTTTGTCTAAAAAATTAATTTTGATCATTAATTATTTTCACCTTGTTCACTATTATTAATATATATTATTTTTTAATCTGAGTTTTTTTATCATAGTAATCAAAAGAAAGAAGATATTAATCCTTTTTTTTATATATAAATTTATGAAATATGAGATTCAATTTGTATTGTTACATATTATATGTTATTAAAAATTCATAATTATTTCTTTGACTAACAAATGTTGATGCCCTTTCCTCATATCAAGCATTTTATTTATTGGTAATGGGAAGAGTTGGATCAATAATCATTTCCTAATTTAAATATATTTATAAATATGAAGTTCAATTATTAGTGTTTTATGCAACACTTCACTAAAAATTCATGAAGGTGGTGTTGGTGTTGTGTGTGGAAGAAGTTTTTTCCTAACCATGGCTTTATATTAAGTGATGTTTATTACTTAATCATCAAGTTTTATACCTTCTACAAGGAATATGAATATAGAAAAGAAAAAAACAAGATAGAGAAATTTCAAAATGGTTTCCAATGTGTAAGGCTTATATATATTTTTAAAGTTAATGTTATTTTCGATTCATTTTTAATTGTTAAAGTTATTATTTTTATTTTTCACATTATTTATCAAATTTAAATACAATAAAAATTTATATTTAAATTCAATAAAAACTTATGACTTACTAAGAATAAGACATAACTTAACAAAAGATTTTTTTTGTCAATGAATATCAAATTTCTTCTATTAAAAAAAAACTATATACATATTTTGAGTTACCTAATTGTAGCTAAAAAATATTACATTTTTTTTACTTTATAATCATAAACAAATTTCATATTATATGATGCCAAACTTACTCAACTTTTTATTCTGAAATTTCCTTACTGTAAATTATAGTTTTACAAAATTGGCACTATGTGATTAACAATAGAGTAAGTTGGCATAACCCTAAGGCGTTTTTTTACAAGTTTTATCATAACCTTTCCATTCATCCAATATATATTGTAGATTCTTCTGAAGAGAGAGGTGTATTCTAGTTTATAACCTGATCCACAATCAAAGAAAATGGGTAGGTATTTCACAAATTATTACATCAAAAAATCAAAAAAATCAGTTCTTTGGAATTCAATTCTTTATTAATAAAGTTGCTTTAATTAGTAGGGAGTACAATAATTTTGTAATCAAATAATAGGAGAAAAAATATTCACAATATAATTTATTTCAATAAATATATGCATGTAAAATAGTTTAATAAGAAACTAGATTTGTAATTATAAAATATAAAACTATAACTTAAAATTGTGAAATTACTTTGTATTTCTTGTTTCTTATGTATATAGAGAAAGAATAAACCATGTTTGGAGTTAAGAAAATAAACCATAATTCTAGGTATTTCACAATCAAAGAAAATGGCTAGGTATTTCATAAAGTATTAGTTTGTAACCTGATCCACAATCAAATAAAATGGACAGGGATGTCATAAGCTATCATTCACATAGAGATCTATTGATGTTCTCAGTTGAAATGGATCATATTAGATGCATGGTGGCGAGAGACACTAAAAATTCAAAATAGATATCTGTTATGACATCCATATTCTCTACAAACCATCCAAATTTCCCATCTTATACAACAATTTCTAACAATAACCACTCAATTTACTCTCCAATTTTTGAAACCCCCACCCATGCTGGGGAGATCAGAGTGTAAAACCAAATGCTCGTGTGGTTTTTTTAAAGGGTTCATAAACAAAATAGATAATGAGAAAGTAAATAGTATGGTATAGTGAATCATTGTGACAAATAAAACATTATAATTTAGATTATGTATGTAGTTACAAACTATTACAATAAAGTAATTAAAGGTAAATTTAGTGTTATTTAAGAAATGAAAATTATGAACAATCATCATTATTGATCAAGATAAATCATTTCCGGTAAAATAATTTAATAAACTATATTCCACATGAAAACCATGGAACAATACCATGGCCTGTTTTTATATTTTATTATTATTTTATTTATTATTTTTGTTTTTTATTTTATTTTGACCTAGTTAAAATGTTCATTACATTATGTCAATATTATACACCTAAAATCAATCTAACTTATTAAAAAGAAAAAAAAATCTAATATTATAAAAAAAAATATATAAAAATATTTACTTGTGGATCTAATGGCCTAAAACATTTCAATCATCTAGCATTTGATCCAATGGCTCAGACATGGACACATTGGCAGCTAGGGAAGTTGTTTTCAAATAAGGTCAATACCATGAGCTATTTTTATAGTTTATTATTATTTTTGTTTTTTATTTAATTTACTTTTATTTTTATTTTTGTATAATTTGACATAGTCAAAATGTTATAAATGGCATTAAAACATTTGTAATATACACCTATATCAATCTAACTTATTAAAAAAAAAAAATAACATTATAAAAAATATATACAATTATTTACTTGTGGATCTAATGGCCTAAAACATTTCGATTGTCTAACATTTGATCCAATGTCTCACACATGGACACATTGGCAGCTAGGAAAGTTGTTTTCAAATAAGAACACCTTACGGCGTAATTACTTGTTATTTTACTAAATTTAATTTTAAATTGTCATTATATTTAATTTGAGTTAGAAGTTACATTTTTAAGATATTTTAGTTAAACGAAGACTATTGTTATTCATATACAATATAAAATTTATGACAAGCATGAAATTAATGCTCGAATATTTAAATGAACTTGGAGTAAACTCTATTTCTGTTAATAAAAATTCTCTTTATTTACATATATGCTAGATAGATTGTACTTGAATGTATTTAAAATATCTTATTTGAGTCACATGCTCATTTCATGTTTGTTTCAGAGGATTATTAATCACCAAAGGATTTTCACTCCCAATTTCCTATTTCAATAGCTATTTTTTTTTTTTATATATATATGTGAACATATTATGTTGCTTTATATATATGCTTTCACTCACAATTGCCTATTTCAATATCTATAAAAAAAATTCTGGTTGATAACTCTTATAATCAATATCTTTGAAACCTCCACAACCTTCTTCCATGGAAGCAAAAAATGCCTTTCATTCCTTCACAATTGCTCCTTCTCTGCAGCAACTTATTTCTTCTAGGCTACTTTTTCCTATGCTATTTCCTTACGATGTTTCTTTTGCAACATGTGGTGCAATTGCTAGTTAAAATATATATTCAATTTAATATTTCATTAAAATTACAATATTTATTCAAATTAATTATAATTTCTTTAATTAATATGAAATTATGAAATTAAAAACCAATAATATTAAAATTTAAAAGGTTTACAATATTTATTATCTCCTAAAATTTGTAACATTCATATTTAATTTTTTAAAAATTTCATTAATTTTTAAAATTTCATTAATTATATCAATTTTAACATTAAATTAATAAAAGTTTATAAATTAAAAAATAAAATAAAATACAAAATAAATTCCTTAAAAATCATCAAAAAGGTTATACATAAAATATTATACAACCATACCATTTCCAATTCGATACATTCATATAATTATTCATTTAGAAAAATAGTGTTTGAATTAATATATTCAAAATTTAATAAATTAATATAATTATTCATTTCAAATTATATATATATATATATATATATATATATATATATATATCCCATATCTTGGACACGCTATTGTTTTTTGGTTGCAGAATCATCGCTGACAAAAAAACATTTGAAAAAACGATGTCGTGAAATGCTTCATTTTAAGGCCTATTGCATAAGGATATTTGTTTCATTAATTGTTGCTTCAACTCCAATTTACTCATACCACAATTTTGGGTAACTCATTTGTTCATGTGCGCTTATGTAACCCTCTCCTCTTTTTTTCCACTGTTAAAAAAAGGATTACGTTCGGACTTTTTTTCGTTTTCACTTTTTTACCAAATTTAATTGAAGAAAATTCACTTTAATTCATGAACAGAAAATTCATGGAGAAATGCCACGGTTTTTTTTCTCATGACATCGATATCCAAGTATTTGACATGCATGTAAAAAGAGTGTTCGAATATTAATAATTTTAACTGAAATATTAAATATAAAGTCACATGTTAAATGTTTTTGTTTTTTGAAGTATATGAATGAGTTGTTTTTGTTTTTTTAAAGTATATGAATGAGTTAGGATTTAGAGTATGTTGTAAAATTGTTTTTGTTTGGTTAAGAATTTGTTTTTTTAGAATTAAGGAAACAGATTAAAGACCAAGACTTAGACGTATCTAGCACGAGCACGAGTGCCTGCCAGTTAAAGACAAATAGCTATTTCAGATGGCCTGAATAATGAGTCAACCTACATTGACAAGGCCCAAGACCTAGAAGTATCTCGCAGAACTAAAAGGCTGCTCCTTACAGACAAGGATGCATGCATTTGGATACTATAAGCTAGTTTTCAAATTCATCATTTATGAATAACCAATTATGAATAATCAAATTTTGTGTTTAGTAAAAGTTATATTTTAGATTTAGGACTTTTCGGGACGTCGCCCTTCCAATATAACTTTCCACCACCTCTCTCGTTTTTGTTTCGACCTCCCTGCTCTCGGCCTCCACAAATGAAATAAAACCATACTTCAACAAAGCAGAAGCAACGTTTCCATTTTTTCCCATTTTTCAAAATGTTGTATGTTCTTGAAATTCGAAAGTTCGCAAAAGCTCCGTTTGGTTTTCAACATCTTTTTTTATTTGATACTATATTTAAATATAATTTTAAATATATATGTAACTATATGCAATTATATTTTTAATAAGTATTTTAGTTAATATAAATTTTAATGTATTTTAATCAATGTCTTTAAAAATGGCTTATTATTAACTATTATTTTAATTAATTTTATTTATTTATGATTTTCAAATAATTTTTTATTTTTTAAGAAATATATTTTTTATTATATTTTAAATCATATTGTTTAATTATATATTTAGTGGTTTTTTTCGATTTAATTTATTTATCTGTACAATCTAAATGCCCATGTATATTTTAAAAAACCAATTTAAATAACACAAATAATGATTTCACCTCAAATTTTTTCCCACATGAAACTCCAAAAAGTCTCATTAAACACATCTCCTATTTTAATTATATAAAAATATATTCCTTTTATTATGCAAATATTTAAATTTATTAATTTAAATATATATTTAATTATTTTATAATGATGATAATGATAATTACCATCATTAAGAGTAATGTTGTCTCTAATTTTGATTCTTCAAAATCTTGTTTCTATGGTCAAAAAGAAGGGAAATAAGTGCTCCAAGATCGCTATAGGTGGGTTGGCTTAATAGATCTAGAAGATTGGAAGTGTGGCAGATGGTATGGAATTGAGAGCGAGAGAATTGAAAGCGAACATGAGTAAGAATCGGGCAGTTTAAAAGGAAGTGTTTTTCATCTTCCACCTGCTTAAAATCGCAAATCTGACAAATTCTATCATTCCAAGGGGTCTTGGAAATAGACCACCGCCCAGTCGCACTCCGAAGTTCATGGGAATTAGTTCTTATCTTAGCGATGTTCATTTTTTTCTTATTGCTGGACAACACAGAGAGATAATTCTGATTATCAAGGGTGGGGTTGTAATATTTCCAATTTTCCATCAGCTAATTGGAATATTAGAGTTCTTAATTTTCCTAAGTAATTAAGAAAATAAAAGGGTGGAGGGACCCACAAACCCCATAGATGAAAAAAATCCACTTTTGATGTACATGTATATGGATAAATTTGAGATAGATCTACATTATGGAGTAGTGGAACAACTTCTTAAATGAAGGAAGAGCGGAGATCATGCCACATTAATGATAGATCTGGAGATCATGGAGGAAGTCAAATGAGATCATGGTGCATTCAAAGTAAGATCATAGAGCACTAATGATGAGATAGTGGAGGAAGTAGTGCATCTAATGCACACATGATGGAGAGAGTGGGAATTAAATGCAGAGATGGTGGAGAACATGGAGAGACAATGCAGTCTTCATGGAGGCTAGTGACCACATGTGCAGCGCATTTATGAGGTGGGCCAGGGCTATGGAAGGCTCACAAAGCATATAAGGGAGATGAAGGCATCAATAGAAGGAGGCTTTAGATTATTATTTCTGATATGTTTAGATCTAGATTTGTCATGTAACATTTCTATGAACACTTATGTTGTTTAGCTAAGTCTGTAGTGTTGTGTAGCACACCGGTGTTTCCAAGCGGAAATCCCACCCTTACCCATGGGGGACTTCGAGTGCCTACTTTGGGAAGGTTATTTTGAGCTCCCATACATCATCAGGCATTGGTGCCACATTCAGTCACTCTCATATGCACATTTAGTCACAGGAATAACACATCCCTGCAAGTTGAGGGTTTGAGAGGTGGAGGTTGTTTCTAGCACTTCAACTAGGAAACCAATGGAGGATTCATCCTTTCACCTTGTGCTTCAAGATCAACATTTCAGGAGCAACATATTCATATCCGAAATGGAGGCCATCATTTCATACCTCCATGCAGTAACAGTCCCCTCAAGGATTGTACAATCCAATCTTGCAGATTTGGAGGAAGAAATTTTCCAACATTTCAGCTAGAAATCTTGTGAGGGACCATCTCCTCACCTTGGGAACTTTATTTCCATCATTCAAGAGCTACATTGTAGCATCTAGCATTAGGCTATAGAGCCTCCCTCCTTGATAGAATAGTTTTCTCCAACAATTCTATATTCAACAGCTGCATCTATTGGAGGAGGTTGGAGGAGGTTGGAGGAGCTTTTTCCTTAAGGATCTAAATGATGGATCAACCCTATATGCATTGAGTTGGTTGTGCTTCATTGCATCCATCATATCTTTAGCTCATGTAGTAGATATGCATACCCAACAGTCATTGTTGCAAGTCCTAAGAGGGTGATTTTCCAAGATTTTTAGATCCAAAAATCCTTTCTAGGTTATCTTGGGTATTCATCATAGAGCCTGGATCTAAAGTTTCAGCATCATCGGAGCTCTAAAACTACCAAATCTACACTTCTATATTTTTCTGGCAGTTGTAGTCCTGAAATTTGCAGTAGGGACAACGTAATATTCCTTCTAGCAGTCCAACAGCTACGCAATCCCTCTTGTGGGATCATTCCAGGGTCATTCTAGGCCATCTCTTTGGCTTGAGTGTCTCATATTTTGAGCACTGTTGTACTTTATTTTCCACCTCCTATTAATAAAATGGCTTAGCTATTCTGTACATTTGTATGGTGTCTTTAGATTATTTGTTTACATTGTTGCAGTTCTTATATTGTATTTTAACATTACTGCATTCTCCCTTTTGGGATATTACAGTGGTATCAAAGCATGATCTTTGGCTCAACTTATGGGCACTTCATATTTTGAATCAAAAGAAGAATCAAATAGTAGAGATCTACCATGAAGGAGGATTGCAGTTTTTCCACTCTTCTCTTTAGATTTATGCAATATCTCTCCAAGGAGGTCAAACAAATGAAGAGAGAAAGGAAAAAGGAGGATCCAAGAAGAGTTCAGAAACAGGAAGGGCCAAGCACTTCCTATCAACATGAGAAGCAACCGGAGAAGTAAATAGCTTCACATCATTCTACTAGATCCACTTTCCTTAATAAGAGAGGGGAATGGTGTGAATATGTAGGAGACTTGGGGTATGAGACCCTAAGTAAATATATTTCCAATTACAAAGCACAACCTAGTGCACTGAATGAGAATCATTCTCTCCAATAATTTTTGAAACTCAAAGAAGAAAGGAGATCCCACAACCGCAACAGAAGAAAGAGGCATAGATTCTTCTTGCCTACATTTGATGGATCTTCCATAAGCACATTGAGGGGTTTGAGGGAAGAATTAGCTACCTTATTTCAGCTATATCCAGTAGCAGAAAGAGAGGCTCTGGAGATTCCAATGCTACACCTAGAGGGTGAAGAAGGATATTGGTGGTTCAGTCATTTGTCACACATGAAAGTGTTTTCTTATGCCGATTTCATTCAAAGACCGAAGAAGTTTGGTAGAAAGAAACCAGAGACATATCACATAGAGAAATATCCCCTCATTAAGGAGATAATACGTGAAGAGCCTAAGGAAGATGTCCTCATCATCAGTTAGGAGGAGGAGCCTCTACCACCACCACCAACTGCAGATGTACTTACATCAGGAGGAGGATCACTTACATATTTGCAAGATGGTCTTGAGGTCTTGAAATTAGGAGCCCCATGAATCATTCATGAGATGCATGAGGAGGAGGCAGATAACAACACTAGTATAGTAGAGGAGATGCAACCATCATCATTTCCAGCAGTTGGAGAGACCATTGCACCAGTTGGAGGAACTCTTGTAGATGTGCAAGATGTTCCTGAGGTTCAACTTATCCAAGGTTTGCATATACTTTCATCTCATATTATTTCAATACCTCATATTGAGATTTGTGAGACCATGCCATCAGGGAAAGTGCATAACCAAGGATTAGAGTACCTTGCTGATTTGGAGTGAAAAATTATCAATGCATAGAGGACCCTTGACTTGATCAAGGAGAAGATTTATTTCTATCCCAGTGTGTCATGGTTGAGCGACACCCAACACTTTGTTTTGAAGTGTTGATTTTTAGAAGATGGGAGGAGCATGGTCCTATTCAATAAAGTGCCAAACTATGAGTTTAACAGTTTATATGGCCACGAGACAACACATGTATCACCATGCAGATCTACAATGTTTCACTTAGCAGCAGTGATGAGAAGAGGGCCCCATTATTCTTGGAGAATCCTGAAGACAGCTTCACTCATGAAGCACTAGAGGGACAGATGATATATGGTAGGCATCTTATGATGGAGAGCACTTTCCATTGTCAAGATGAAGTTTCCTTGATGAGTACCTCACAACTTAAAGAGGAATCTCTACCTACAACATGTATGGAGCCTTATGGGTTCTCTTGGGCCATTGATGAGAGGATCTCATGGAGAGACCTCAATGGAGGTGCACTTCAACATACTATGGAATGAAAAGCTTTTTAGTTGGACAAGATTGGTATTCCACCTTAGATGGATACCAATATTGAGCTTGGCATGATTCACCATCCACATTGGGATGAATGGATCCCGATGAGGAGTAGGAGGTTGCCAAACTTCTTACAGATCTATGATATCGGGCAGCAAGAATCATGGTTGCGTTGGTTGCTTTTGGGTGAGTATGGATACTACCCAACAACTCATATTTGTGTGTTCCATGAAATGTATATCACTGATGACATGCAACAGCATGAGGCATGGTTGTGCTGGTTATTGATGAGAGAGTATGGAAATCTCATGATGTATATTATGTCCATATATTTTCTTTTGTTTGGGATATGTCTCATGCATTTACATGTACTTCTATTTGGGATATATCGTATGTTAATGTATGTACTTGGGTTTGGGACATGGCATAACTCTCACCTGAGGTGGCGGAAGGGATCTTATTTGTATTGTTCTGATCTGACATCCCAAATGTCAATAAATATGTTGTTTCTCCATGACTTGCATCATGATGATGTAAGGTGCCAACAAGCATCCTTGTTGCTTTAGTTACAATTGGGAGAGCATGGGTTGATTTCTCCCCATATATTGCATGATATTGATGGAGGATGGCAATAGGAGGCCTTACTGCGTTGGCTTATGTTGGGGGGATTATGGTCATTGTACTTGGTATGATGATGATGTGATGGGGCAGCAAGAGGCATTGCTACGATGGATTCCCTTGAGAGAATATGGCCACTAGATTTGGTACAATGATGATGTGGTGTGGCAGAAAGAGGCATTGATGCGGTGGCTTATTTTGAGAGAGTATGGATCTCATATTTATATTGATGCTAATTTGGCATGGCAACAAGAAGCATTGTTGAGGTGGCTTCTATTGAGAGAGTATGGCTCTCTTACTTAGTTTCATAATGATCTAGCATGGCAGTAGAAGGCTTTGCTATAGTGGTCGTTATTGGGAGAATATGGTTTGACATTGTACATGTTCACCCATATGTCTCTACTTCTTATTTTTAACTATGTTGATGTGATGCTTAGATCCTACAAGGCCAATAGGGCTAATTATGAGAGCATTGAGAGATGTAATCAACTCTATGTAACATGGGTTGGAGAGATAGTTCATGAGTTGGGACTTTCCACTTTGGGAATAAACCACTACATTTCATGTATCTCATGTATAGAGGAGATATTTGGACATCATATGGTTGCCACTTGGAGATTCATTGATGAGGAGAGGCATCTAACCTTTTAGTTGGAGGGCATTCTAGACATTCTAGAGAGGTAGCTTTGGAGCTCGGCATACATTACACATTGTGGCATATGGGGAGGCCTTCCATATGAGGATGTCATTTTGGGGGGGGGGGGGGGGGGGGTATGTTTGTTGTAGCATCCACTTTTACAGTTGCTTGAGGACAAGCAACATTTTGGTGGGGAGGACTATAATATTCCCAATTTTCCATCAGATAATTGGAATATTAGAGTTCTTAATTTTCCTAAGTAATTAAGTAAATAAGAGGGTGGAGGGACCCAAAAACCCCATATATGAATAAGATCCACTTTTGATGTGTGTATGTGGACAAATTTGAGATAGATCTACATTATGGAGTAGTGGAGCAGCTTCTTAAATGAAGGAAGACTGGAGATCATGGCACATTAATGATAGGTCATGGAGATCATGGAGGAAGTCAAATGAGATCATGGTGCATTCAAAGTAATATCATAGAGCACTAATGATGACATAGTGGAGGAAGTAGTGCATATAATGCACACATGATGGAGAGAGTGGTAATTAAATGTAGATATGGTGGAGAACATGGAGAGACAACACAGTCTTCATGGAGGCTAGAGGCTACATGTGCAACGCAGTTATGAGGTGGGCCAGGGCTATGGAAGGCTCACAAAGCATATAAGGGAGATGAAGGAAACAATAGAAGGACGCTTTAGAATATTTTTTATGGTCTTTTCAAACCTATATTTTTCATGTGAAATTTCTATGCATGCTTATGCTTTTTATCTAAGTCTGCAGTGTTGTTTAGCACACAGGTGTTTCCGAGCGAAAATCCCACCCTTACCCACGGGGGACTTCGAGTGCCTACTATGGGAAGGTTACTATGAGCTGCCATACATCATTAGGCATTGGTGCCACATTCAGCCACTCTCATATGCACATTCAGTCACATAAATAACGTATTCCTGCTTGAGGGTTTGAGAGGTGGAGGTTGTTTCTAGCACTTCAGTTAGGAAACTGGTGGAGGATTCATCCTTTCACCTTGTGCTTCAAGGTAAGCCTTTCAAGAGAAACATATTCATATCTGACATTGAGGCCATCATTTCATACTTCCATGTAGAAACAGTCCCCTCAAGGATTGCGTAGACCAGTCTTGCAGATCTGAAGGAGGAAGGAAGTTTCTAGTATTTCAGATGGAAATCCTGTGAGGGAACATCTCCTCAACTTGGGAACATTATTTCCATCATTTAGGAGCTACATTGCAACATCTATCATCAGGCTATAGAGCCTCCCTCCTTGACAACACAGTTTTCTCCAGTTGTTGTGTATTCAACAGCTGCATCTATTAGAGGAGGTTGGAGGAGACAGATCTTGAGCTTTTGGCTTAAGGATATGAATAAGGGATCAACCCTCTATGCATTAAGTTGGTTTTTCTTCATTGCAACCATCATATATTTAGCTCATGCAATAGATCTGCATACCTAGCAGTCATAGTTGTAGGGCCTAAGAGGGTGATTTTCCAAGATTGTTAGATTTGGAAATCCTTTCTGGGCTATCTTGCATATTCATCATATAGCCCAGATATAAATTTTCATAATCATCAGAGCTCTAGAACTGCCAGATCTACACTTCTATATTTTATCGACACTTGTAGTCCTGACATTTACAATAGGTACATCGTAGTATTCCTTCCAGCATTCCAGCAGTTATGTAGTCCCTCTTATGGGATCATTCCACGAAATTTCTAGGCCATCTATTTGTCTTGAGTGTCTCATATTTTGAGCATTGTTGTACTTGTATTCCACCTCCTATATAATAAAATGGGTCATCTATTTTGTACATTTTTATGGTGTCTTTAGATTGTCTTTTTACATTGTTGCAGTCCTTATATTGTGTTTTAGTATTACTGCATTCTCCCTTTTGGGATATTACACGGGTTGATCACTTCCTTATAGTATCTTAGCTTCCACTACAAGGAAAAGACCCTCTAGTGGATTTTTTTGAGGAAGCCATTATAAAAATACCCCAGACATCCATTTCTAGTATAGGTTCCTAGAGGAGGTTGGCGGGCGGAGGTTTTTGCAGATGTATTTCATTCAGTGCTCTTATCACCGTAAAATGCACGGGTATGTTAAACATGAGAAAGCACCAATACGGTTAAAAAATTGGCACACCAGACACCGTGCGGTGCATACACACCTGTGTAGTGCATTTTATTTCTGTAGAGAACTTGTACTTTACATAACTTCCGCACCAGCGCCTCATAAAAAATGTGTGAAAACTAAAACTTCCTGGGTCGCCATCGCCCTAAAATCCCCGCGCATCAGCATAGGGTTAAATAAATAAAAAATTCAAACCAAAAAACCACACAAAAATTAGGCACACTGGGAACCGTGTTCTCCTAACACAACCACCCAATGCGTCATATTCCTGTACAACATCGGTTCCATACATCTCTACCACACCGGTGCTTCTGAAAACATGTGCAAAAATAGATACTGCCTGGTGTGGAATAAATAAAACGAAATGAAGCATATGGTTAAATAAAAAAAGTATGACAAAAAAATCGCACAAAACATTGGCACACCAGAAACCGTGCGCTCCGTACACACCGGCCAGGTGCCTTTAATTAACAAAGCGCACCGGTGCGTGTCTAATCGTCAATGCCAGTGCCTCATAAAAAGCACGTGGAGCAGAAATCGCTCGGGGTAGAATGAGGGAAACGCATCAGCGTCCCCATAAATGCCGCGCACTGGAAATTTTTTAAATAAATAAAAAATACGGCCAAAAAAATGCACAAATCATTGGCTCACCAGACACCATGCCCGGTGCGTCATATTATTGTAGAGCATTGGTATGTTATAGATACACCACAATGGTGCCTCATAAAAGCACATGAAAATAGAAACTGCCTGGGGTGGCATACTACAAATGCACTGGTACACTAGTAAAAACCCCACGCACCAGAACAGGGTTAAATACAAAAAATATTACGGCCAAAAAACCGCATTTTTCACTTTTTTCAGTGCTACAGAGCTCTCAAGCACCGGTGAAAATTATCATTGTTTGAGCTACCCTGACATCTGTGCTCCCATTGCAGTTATTGCACGCACTGGTGCTATAAAATAGTCGACAAATTTTATTTTGCAAATTCTGCAGCCAATATGCCTCCTCAATGGGTAAATGTACAGGTATTTTTCTTGTTTTCCATAATTAAACCTTTTAGCATATTAGAATTTCAAAAAACCTTAAAATTAACCATTAAATAAAATATATAAATATATATTTGTCGCGCAGTGTGCTCGAGCCGTTAAGCTCGCACCGGTTTGCGGTGCTGCCTGTAAATTTACGGACCGTAGTGCAACCGGTGCTAATGGTATCCGCATCAGTTCCAGGGCGATATTGCGAGCTGCACCATGTTATTTAAAAAAAAAAAAAACTGTAGTATGGTCATTTACCAGGCCGCACCATTGACAATGTGGTATTGCGGCAACTCGGTGTGTCGATGGAATTATCTGCACTGGTTCCGAGGCGGTACCAAAGGTGCACTGTGTTATTTTAAATTTCTTTAAAAAGAGCGGTGTGGTTGGTTACTTGGCCAGACCATTGACCTATTTGAATAGTGGTGATGTGGTCCATTGACCGAAATAACCGCCCCGGGATGGCTATTTTTGTCAGCGCACCACTTACAGTATTTTTCCTGCATCATCGGTGCGGCATTTTAAAATACCACACCGATGACTATGTAAGGTGGCAGGAGGGCGGTGCGCTGACTTAGATATACGCCCTAGGGTGTATAGTGTAATTAAAGCACCGTCCTCCTAACACTGCACGTAGTGAATGGTGTGCTAAAAATATTTTCTAGAGCACCGCCCTTAGTGCGTTGAATATCATTAGGTGTACCGTATGCAGTGCACTCAGTTGAAAGACGCACTAGGACCAGTGCATGACTTTTTTTTTGGCGCACCGAATGTTGTTTTATTTATTTTTCAAAAACCACTTATATACGTATATTCTAAATACATTTGTCATTTAATAAAAAAATTGTGTTAATATGTCAATCATTTAGAGACGTGAAAGGAGAGAAGAGGGCCAACAACAACAACAATGAGTGGAATAGTATAACATGGTTCGCCTGTGGGAGGTAAGAGAGAGGAAGAGAGATGCATACCCTCACCCTATTATAGTAGCGACGTAGGGGCTCCTAAGGAAGGTAGGCCTCCTCAACTTCTATGAGGAGTCTACTTCCCTAAAGTCCCATAGTTTGTTTTTGAGACATCTTATCTTAAGGTGGAATGCCCAGCGACAGGCTTTCCGGTTTAGTGTCAACCAATGGTACACGCCCACTGAGGAGGATGTATATTTTATTACAGGGCTATCGAGGAGAGCGGTGGATTTTCCCTCATTCCCTGAGGTTCTAGTTGGTTGTGTGGCAGGAAGTCAGTTAGTTTACTCCTAGAGATACATTGGAGCAACTTTAGTATCTCCTGCAGATTTTCAAGTCGTTGGAGGGCAGTTACGTATTGGTGTGTTTGGTCGTGAGGAGGTCCAGTGTCTCTCACTTACAATTTTGACCATTTCGCACAACACCAATGATGGGAAATGCATTAGTTTCTCGCTTTTATATTATGTCGATTCTTTACTATAGCAGCCACGACTTGTCAGGTGGTCTGCCATTTTTTTGCAGCAGTTCTATACAACATTAGATAGATATCATGCTCGTGCACAAGGGAGGGTCAACTTCCCTTTTTCTTCGGAGATTTTTTGTTTCTTTTTTGAGAGGTTTACAGAGACGAGGCCTAGTTTTCTTCGGCAACCTCACAGGCCGGTTACTGAGGCATGTATGCACATGTGGGGGAAGATGATGCCCAAGAGGGAGGAGACTCTTTTTCCAATGAGGATATAAAATGATGCACTCGAGTTGCTAGCTAGTGTTGATGATCATCCCTTCATTATGGTCCCCTATCCTTATGAAGGGTTGGATTGGCGAGGGTGTGCCAACATCCTCTTCACAGCTGATGAGCCGCCAGATGATAGAGGTAATATTACTGATTTATTTAAATTTACTCTAACATGTTCTTTAACTTATTTTTATTAAATTGTGTAATGAAATTGTCTAATTATTGTTGTGTGCTTGTATATATTTTGCAGACATTAGCTATTTTGATAGCGAGGAGATGCCGCCACCACCACCTGATCCAGGTGTGCATCTTGATGATGATGAGGGCATGCCAGATGCCAAGGATCATCAGGAGGTCAGTGCAGATCAAAGACATGCTCCTGCTGGTGTGTCGGTGCGTGGTCGACTTAGTGATGCTAGATACAGGATGGAGTGGGAAACCAACTCATTACATTAATTATTGAGGCGGGCATTAGGCCTACTCATTACAGAGACATAGAGGTCGATGATAGGCTATTACAGATGTGGAGAGGCATACCGCATGACATTATAGCCTAATGCGGCATGTCGTAGGTGTTATGATAGCTTTAACGCGACTGATGAGGACTGTTGCATGTTACGATTGAGCTGCAGCACATTATGGACATTTTGTGATGCGAAAAGTACCATAATCTCATGATCGTTCACCTCGCACCGTGCCAAATGAGCATGAGCCTCCACTAGCATCTAGCAGGAGTCATCATGGAGATGAGGCTGGACCATTGGCCACTAGTACTGATATTGATGTTGTACTACCACCAGCTGATCCATGATATTTATATTACAGTTTTATATTTTTAACATTATTCAGTTATATATATGTGTGTGTGTGTGTTTGGTCCATGTATTTTATGTTCATGTTGCAGTTGTACTTAATTTACATGTTGGTGATGGTCATGATGTGTATGTTGTTAGGTCATGTTAGATATATTCATTTAATGTGCAGCTTGTAGATAGATGTGTATGTGATAGCATGAGTTATTTCACATGAGCTGTATATTTGATGTTTGTGTTGTGATGATGTTAATATATAATGTTAATTGTGTTTTGTTAGATGATCATGATCATGATGATGCAGATAGCGATTTTTCAGAATGTATTTTTTAGTCAAATATGATGTTTGTACGATGGTTATCATGAACGTGATGTTTATGAATTAATTTAATACAAAATGATCATGGTATTGTAAAATTGTAATATTTGTAATTTGAACTGTAGTTAAAATTTTAAAATTGTAATTGTAATGGTATATATGTAAATTTGTAAAATTGTAATTGTAATTGTAATTTTTTAATTTCTAAATTTATAATTGTATATATGTAAAATTCTAAAATTGTAATTGTAATTGTAATTATGCGTGAAATTGAAAAATTGTAATTGTAATTGTAATTCTAATTCTAATTGTACGTAAAATATTTGTAAAATTTTAATTGTATTAATGTGAAATGAATTTTTTAAATTTTTTAAATTTGTAAATTTTAAATAATTGTAAAATAATAAATCTAAAATAATATGATTTATTGTAACATAATAAAGTTTAGAAAATAATGCAAATAAATTCATGTACTTTAGAATTATCATTATTTTATTATGATCTTAGATACAAAAAAAGAATTAATTTATACAGTACGCCATTGTTTTTGAGATCAACATAATTGCAAATTATCAAGTGAATTATTGATTTTAACATTAACACAATGCAAATTATCAATTAATTCAAAATACATATTATATTAATATTTCGAAAAACCAGTCTTAAAAAGTATAAATATTGATGAAATAACACATGTACCATATCACACTTGGTTCTCATGATCACCCTCATTATCTTCTAGCTCACATGGCATGATAATACTATTGTTCTCAAAAATATGTTTTGATCTAGGGTCATGTGTCAATATGAACCACCAATCCCTATCAACACATCTGGGTAAAAAAACACCTGGTTGTATTGTTTAGGGAAAACATAGGGCTCCTTAGATTCATCTCACATCTTTCTAGAGTTGATACATATTAGCCTACTATAACGATCTTCCTTTACATTATTCCGATCAAAGGTGTCCCACCACTCGCACCTAAAAATAACACATTGGAAAGAAGAAAAATCCACTTCAATGATCTCTTATATCTTTCTGACGTAACCTAACGTCCCTTGTACTAGGTTTTGATCATGGTGGCTAGATCAACTAGATTGATCGAACTCGACTTCCACTCCACAGTCTTGTGTGATGTTTCCAGCATCGACATTTTCTGTGCGAAAATGGTGTCCATATGCCCACATAGATGGGAACAAATGCACCTATTATAAAAAAGTTAAAAAAATCATAGTGTCATGTGTCTTATAAATAATAATACAACAGTTAAAATATGAAATGTAGATGTCTTAATATAATTTTCAAATTTACATATAAATTAAAAATATTATTACCGAGTTGTTGCACCCAATCCCTACATTTAGCGCATCCTCTTCAGCACACAGGTAACGACCAGTAGAACTGTATTTCTCTCCGACTTGGTCAGCAACCCAACTATTGGGGCATATTTTTGGCATATTTTCTTTTAAATGATTGGAATAAGGCACACTTCTACCATTCAACATTCTGAATTCTTACCTGTCACTATACCCATTTCATCCTGTTTTGTTCGTACAATGCAACCCATGGTTGTGTTGCTTTAGAATTATAAAGAACGAATTTATTGATTGCTTCAATTTCTGCATTCACTCATGAAATCAAACCAACATTATATAGTACTTAGAGATCAAAATATACATTATATCTAAGTTCAACATGAATTTGGAGCAACTCTCCTTCTCTTTTGTCTTCATCCATTTCATCGTCCAAAATCACCGCACCTGTTCTATTTTCGATCTACTTGATGTACTCACTGGCATAATAGAAAGACTCATACGATATGTACCCCTCTTCTATAGACCCCTCGTGTTTTTCCCTTTGTCGAACAAAACCTTTCAATTTCTTCATGTACCTCTCTAAGAAGAAAATCCAATGACAAGAAACAACCCCAAATAATTCAATCTCATCTACCAGGTGGATTAGAAGATGAACCTATAAGCCCATGAAACTCATCAACAATTCCTTCTCAAACATACAAACAATCTAAACTATCTCTTGATGCCGCCGTGGAATGCTAGCCACATGAATCTCCTTTGATGTGATCCAACGTACAAATGCAGATAATTTAGATATGCCACGTCCTAGGTCTTGAGGGAATTCATGTTTCACACACCCATGCACGAACAAAGGATAATGACACTGAAAATTTATAAGCACATGCAATAATATACAAAATTAGTTATGGTTTATGATCCCCGCATGGGATAAAATTTATTAATATAGAAAATAATAAAATCATGCTTTTGACATTATATGTACTCTTAGAAGATTCAAATGGTCATGCGATTTCAACCCTAACAAATGGTCGTCCACGGTGAAGCAACGCTTTAGTGAAGACCCGTATGAAGTTGGCACCCTCACATCCATTAAAAATTCCTTTGCCAAAGATATATCATCTTTTTTTAAATCCATGGGACATCATCTTCTTTGAAAAACTAGGAATTAGAGGGACTAGTGCCTGCCTGTGATCCCATACTTTCTAATCATCTTGGCCAATGTTTCTTTTTACTTTTTGAAGTAATAAGATCTTTCCTAACAACCAATGTGTCACTTTGTTTTGATGATATGTGCCTCCATAAAGAAGAAGAAACATTTTTAAATATATGCATGGGATCTAATAAGTGGGAAATCTTAAGATGCTCCCAATATGGGAGGTCATAAAATAAATATTTCCTTTTCATCCCAATGGGAAATTTCTCAACATAGGTGTCGAAGAATTATGGATCATCGAACATATGCTACCCATTTGAAACGAACATTTCTATGAACTCCTTCTCCTTCTCTCTCTCATATTCTCTAAGCCATTCAACTGGTGTCATTATTGGAGGCCTTTGGGTTCTCTCTCATTTACCATTGAAAGCGGATGTTGCTCTTCTATAAGGGTGTTCTTCTGGTAGGAATACCTTAGAGAAATCATACACTGGCTTTCGTAGGTCCTTGGACCATCTAGCTTTCAAAGAAGGTCCACAAAATTTACATCCACAATACCCTTTTGTTACAAGACCTGCGAGATTATATTTGTATACATTAATTAATATGCATGGCACGTTAAAGAAAATCATGAAGATCAAAACAAATATTACAACGAATTAAATAACCAATATGTGAAAGAATATTGTTACATATATAAATAAATTAATTAATTAAACATGTAATTTACCAGAGCAAACTGGTTGTAAGTAAACATCCATATCCTTCACTTGTACTCTACCAGGGACTATGAGAGCCAACATAAGATCTTCATTCTTCAGGGACAACCATGGGGGGATATTGTTATTGATCACTACTATAGGCCAAACAAAATAGTTGGTGTTCTGGAGGGAATATGGGTTGACGCCATCCATGGCTATGCTGAGTCGTAGACTTCGTACTTCATCCTCGATTTTTTTGGGCCATGTATCCTCTATATGCTTCATGGCTATTGAATTAGTTGGGATTCGCATAACTCCCAACTCACTTCTGTGTGAGGCATGCCATCCATGCAACATAGCTAATTCTTTGCAAGGAAAAAGCCTTTGAATCCTTGGGATTATAGGCATGCGCCTCAATATCTTAAAAGGACGACCAATATGTGATTTACCCTTCTTTCTTGATTTGTCATACCTGTCATCCCCACATTTTAGACACATCTCTTTGTCTGCATGTTCTCCTCTATATAGAATACAATCATTTGGACATGCATGATATGATATGTACTCAACACCCAACATTTTCAACAATTTATTTGCCTCTTCGTAGCTACCGGGAAAGACATTATCACTCGGAAGAACCTTATCTTTGAATAACCTATAGTTGGTGATCATGGAAAAATTTATTAATAATTGTACATTAATGTCGATATAATTATTAACGTTCATAAAATTTACCATTTGTAATGTTCATTGTAGCGTACTGATTATATTTCAAATTTATATAAGGGGAGTACTTTATGGTAACTTACCTCAAAATTTCCGAGAAACATGCATTCGAAAAGCCAAAATTTGCTTTCAAGTTGTACAATAACATCGTTGTCCCCAACTGGGTAGACTTTGACTGACCACCAGGTCTAAAGAGAGGGGTGGTGGAAGGAAATTTAAGGCTTTCGAAAAAGGTGTCAGCGATATGAGCATCATCCCCTAGTTGATCATCATTTTGAAATTCATCTAACAACATTGTCTCCATGGAAATAGTATCCCTCAAGTAATCATCCATACCAACCTCTATTTGATTACCTCCATTGCCAGCTTGTGAAGAACTACTATTGTTGTAGTCATTCCTAATTGGTGAATCTGGACGTAGCGAGAATTGAATCAGTGGTTGATTCAACCATTCTTGGTATTGTTCCTCTCTAATTTTTTCTCTTAATTCAGTCTTCTCTCGATTTGACATTGTCGTGGGGTGCAACGGAAGATGGTAGGTAGGTCATTCATCATCACTAGAATCCTAATAATTAAAAAAAAAAATTGAACATGATTAGTACAAAATATATGATATTAATTAGTAACCACGTTAACAATATTGCATGATTATAAATTGGTTTGACGTTGAACTAATTACATATTAATCAATAAATATACCAAAAAATTATAATTATAATTACCATCATTGTCCTGGGATTGTGGCTGCAACATGCAATATTGTTACAATTGGCAGGGTGAAGAGGTTGTCCATTTTCATCTACCAGATGTGCCTTGCAATATGCAGCTCCTGATAAGAAATTCCGACGTTTTGGATTAGTTTGAATATTTTGTGCATCTAAACTCGATGTTGAATCTACATGAACCTATAAATTTCTATACATTATAAATTTAATTAAGTTGTGCATGATTGACTGCATGGAGAAAAAACATAAATTCAATTAGATAGTGAAAAAGTAAAACAAATTTGAAGTAAATATTATGTCTTTAGATGGATAGAAATGGTATTATACCAGTAAACGAATAACCACAAATAAAAAAACGCAACCCTATTTTCTTTAAGTGAAAAAAAGTGGTAAATTGAAAAATGGGTGGCAAAATATTTTCGAAAATCTAATTTCATAAAACATTTATTTAAATACTAAACACTTTTCATTATTTCACTATTTTTACAAAACATTTCAGCCAAATATTTGCACGATACATACCTGGATCAAACATAGCACGAGAGAACTGTGGAGCAGGGAAATACGTTCAAACAAAAGTATTCAGACAATCAGAATTCCAAACGTCTGGAGATTCAAACCTTGTACCATAGAATTTCAAACGATGTGAGTAAATTTTATTGTTTTTTGTACGTTTTTTCTGTACTTCTTTTATGCAGTAAAAGAAAAAATCAAAGTCTATTGTTGTTTTTTACTTTTTCTGTTGTTTCTTTTATGAAGTAAAATAACAAAATCAAATTTTATTGTTTTTTTTACTTTTTTCTGAAGTTTTTTTTACCTTTTTTGTAGTTTTTAGAAACAAAATAACAAAATAAATCCATTTTTAGAAACAAAAACCCTAGATTCTTTTTGTTTCTTCCCTTTCTTCTTTCTCTTTCTGTAATTTCAGAATTAAGGATTTTCAATTTAGATTTATAAGGTTTGTATAGTCATAAGACATCCAACCCATGACACGACTTGCATAGTCGGATCTCAATCAATGTTTTCCCTTGTGTCAATCTAAAAAAAAAAAGATTTTTTTCGTCGGTGCACCCTGCATAACATAATGCACCAGTGTGCTCTGTTATACCAGTGCACCGCAAAAGCACAGTGATAAAAAATAAAAAAATAAAATGTTTTTTTATCAGTGCGGCATATGTAACATATGGCACCGGTGCACTATTTCACTATGGCGCACCGAAAACGTGTTGTTTTGCAAAAAAAGCCATTTTAGAAATAAACCCTACATTCTTTTTGTTTTTGCCCTTTCTTTTTCTTTTTTTCTTTGATTTCAGAATTAGGGCTTTTCAATTTATATTTATAGGGTTTCTATTGCTAAATATAATCTTAAGACATCCAACCCATAGGAGGACCTGCATAGTCAGATCCCAATTCATCTCGGCCCTTGTGTAAATTAAAAATAAAATAAAAAATTTTGGTGCGCCCTATCTACCTAAGCACACCGGTGCGCTATATTATCCTTGCGCACTGCGCAAGTACTGTGAAAAAAAATTAGAAAAACATAATATTTTTTCTCAGTGAGCCATTTGTAAAATATGCAGCCGATGCACTATTTCATTATGGCACACCGCGAAAGTTCTGTTTCAAAAAAAAAAAATACTTTCAAAAAATACAAACCTTGCATTATTTTTGTTTATGCCCTTTCTTCTCCCTCTTTCTATGATTTCAGAATTAGGGCTTTTCAATTTAGATTTATAGGGTTTTTGTTTCTAAATATAGACCTAAGACATCCAACTGATGGGATGATTAGCATAGTCAAATCCCAATCCATGTGAGCCCTTGCATGAATTAAAAAAAACTAATTTTTTTTATCGGTGCACCTGACGTAACATAGCGCACTGGTGCTTTGTATTGTACAAGTGCACCGCATAGGTAATGTGATTAAAAATTAATAAACAATTTTTTTTTATTGGTGCGCCATATGTAAAATATGGCACCAATTTATGATAAAAAAAACTAACACTCGACGATTTTTATTATTTTATCATGGTTAAACAGTGTGGCGATTGACATGTAACACACCGGTGCTCCTTGTTTACATAGAGAACCGTACGGTCTATTATACTGTTTGTGCGGTGCGTTTGGAAGATAGCCACACACCGATGTCGGTGCGTACACCATGAATGACGCACTAATTTCTTGAGATTTTTTTTTACTTGAAAAGTTGACAATTTGTTTATAAATATATTAATGAATGATTTGGTACAGGTTTGAGATTGATAAAGAAATGACTGACAAGAGATCAAGTAACAAAAATACTGATAACACATCAAGTAAAGCAAAAAAGGAAAGTTCTTTGTAAATTTTTTACAAAAAATATTATTTTTGAACTATATGTAACTTTAACTAATATGTATTCTTTACTGTGTATCATACAGAGCCACAAAATGATGAAGCTCGATAAGATTATTTTTGATCTAGGACCAGAAGAGCGTAAAATCTTTATGGAAAAATTGCAAAAGGATGAATCAGGTGAATGAAAAAATACTATTGATCCAATATGAGTTTCTTTTTTTAGTTTTCATTAATAATATAATTAAAATTATTAGATAAAATGTGTGAAATATCCTATTAATTCACATTTGTTTAATGTTCTACAGAGACCAACAACTCAGAAAATAAATGTTGTTCTAAGAAAAGAAAAAAAATAGAACATGCAAATGAAAATGAATTGCTCCTTAACTCATCTGGAGTGGTGCTGGAGGTTAACGAAAGAGGGAAAAACTTTTACAAAAGTTTGAGGGATCTAGTGGAATGAATGTATAGACGTTCTTTCCACTTACAATACAAAAACCAATCCAATGATTCCAAGAATCAAATTTTATCTAAATTACAGGAAGATTTTTCAAAGAATTGGTCAATGGGACATGTCAAACTTTTAATAGAAAAAATGTACAAAAACAAAAAAGAAGGAATGAAAAAGTAATATTCCTTTAGATGTTTTTCTAGAAGTATTTATAAATATCACTTTTGTTATACTTACTTTTCATATATCAATATAAAAATTAAATAGTTTATTGTCATGTTACATTTTTAGGAAGATTATGAAAATCTCAAAATATGAATGAGCTGATATCATAAATATGCCAGTAGGAATGTCCAAAAAGGTGTATGAGGAGATGGTCAAAGAAATGGACAAAATTGCATCGCGAGAGGAGCCATCTCAATAACAACATGCTTGAAATGTAATATGTAATCATTGAATTTTTCGATCATTAGGTACAATAAATAAACAATTTAGTATTAAATATTAATTTTCAAGTATTTTCTTGCAGAAAAGGAAAGAAAATGGAACCCATTCATCACATAAAACAGGACAACAAGGAAGAAAATGATTGATATCTAAGTTTGTGAGTAATTGTTACTTCCTTATAACAACTTAACTAGATTTCATTTTTGTATTTTTTAAGATTATTTACAAAAATCATCATTGAATGTCTTCAAACAGGTGCTAACATACAAAGAAGAACCATTAGAGGAATTGATTGAAATTGGGTTAATCTAGGTTTGTGAGTATATATTAAACTACTTTAGCATATACGAACAATTTTATGGAATTTATGACATCTATCGATCTTGTTTTATAGCTCCATCTATAATTAATAAGAAAAAATAAATCTTTTATATTAAATATATCCCATTTATTGTGGGGGCATAAAACTGAAACAAAGTGTGGCTTTTCCACCAAGCAGGATCAAATCTTGAAATATGGCATGTTACATGGTTTTAAAGAATATGTATAGTTTATAGTCAATTGTTGCTGATACGTCATTTCTTGCACAATTTACATTTGATGTATATTATTTAATATTGCATTTCATTATTCTCACAATGCTTTTCTACACTCATTATAGTTTATTTTATGTTTGTGGAGTAGGTGAAAGAAGAAAAACAATCAACATTGTGAACAAAACATTCTTGAAAATAGCAGAGTCATAGAAGTAACTCTAATAATTGACAACAGATTAGCGAAGAATGATGATCACTATGTTTGGATATCAAAGCAAGGCATTGTATTTTTTGAAAAATGTCTATGAAATCAAACATTTTCTTTAATGTAATGGACATAGTGTCCCAATTGAAAGATAAAGGGATACCAATAACTGTCCCATTTTGTATGACAAAGAATGTCTTATTCATATATATATATAATGTTTTAATTTATTCTATTGCATTCTCTATTGTCGCTTTTGTGTTCTCCGTTGTCGTTCTCAAATGCACTAATAAAAATTTAATTCATATGAAAATTGTTATAAGATATATATGTGTCGACTTTTGATGAATAATGAATTTTAAAAAACCACAATAATTATGATATGCTATAACAAATTAATCCAAACATCACATTCAAATGAATTAATAAAAATTTAATTAATATGAATATTGTTATAATATGTGCCGACTTTTGATGAATAATGAATTTAAAACAATCACAATCATCACACTGTCATAGGTTTATGTTTCTGAAAAATACAAAATGAAAACCGGTGCGTGTATTCTTGTACTAGTGCGCTTGTATTCTTAAGTGCACCGATGCATTTTAAGACCTATGGGCACTGCACAGATACCAAAACCAGTTAAAAATTTCGAGGTGTTTGTGCGATACAACGCTCCGATGCGTTTATGTATATATACGCACCGGTGTTGTTTTATGACCTATGAGCACCACATGAAAATAGATACCAATTATAAATCTTAGTTCGTTTGTGTGATACTATGCACTGTGGTGTTTTTGTGTCTATAAGCACCGTGGCATTTTTTGTGTCTATAGGCACCACATGAATATCGATACCAATTATAAATCTTGGTGCATTTGTGTGATACTGCACACCGGGGTGTTTATGTGTCTATACACATTGGTGTATTTGTATGACATATTTGCACCGCATGAATACCGATACCAATTATAAATCTCGGTGCATTTGTGTGATACGGTGCACCAATGAGTTTCTATAGGTTTACGCACCAGTGCGTTGATATGACTTATGGGAACCGCTCAAATCCCAATACCAATTATAATGGCCCCATGTGTTGTATCACCAACACTATTCCTAGTGTTGTTTTATACCTTAAAGGCCCGGTGCATTCTCCTTCGACCGCCTCGGGGCGCCAGCTACAGGTACGCACCAATGCATTAAATCCTGATTAGCGCACCGATGAAAAAAACATCTGTAATAACCTCCTGTTAGCCCCCTATGAATTTTTTGACAAGCAAATAGGGGGCTAATTTGTTTGTTGAAGCCTTCAAGGAATGCATTTCCCCTGAAAACACATCATCCTTGAAGCCTCCCTGTGCCTGGGTACTTTGAAAAATCCCCTCTGTTGTCCCCATTTTAAAATCCTATGTTTTCCTCTCCATCCCCCCCCCCCCTTTATTCCTCTAAATCATCTCAAATTCCTTTTAAGCCTCACAAATACCCTCTGTTTGGCCAAATAGCCCATTTTTCCCTCTACTGTTATCCCTTTTTGGCCTCAAATTTCATTGAAAACATGCCAACAACCCATATTCTCCATATATAAGGCTTATCCCCCTTCGGCCCAGCCCCAAACCACTTCCCCACATGACTCGGGCACTAAAACCAGGCGCTAGCCATAAAGCGCTTATCGCAATCGGAGAATTGGAGCGGAGCATATTTCCTTTGTAAACAGAAAATCTCTGATGCGATAGTGTATTTTTTATGTTCAACCCCGCCGTGATCTGAGCCATCTATCCATTTGAATCCGATGGCCCAGTGCTAATCACAGTTCACCCATCGCCTGATTTCATCCACTCCTCTGATTTCATCAGAGTCGTCGATCTGCCTCCAGATCGGACGAAAGTCGCTCCATCGCACCGCCATTCCAATTGCAATCACAAATCTTAAGCGGTGCCACCCTCTGCACTCCCCAATTGCGATCCCTGATTGTGATCTCCACCGTTGATTCACAATAAATCAGACGGCCGAGCGCTAATCACAACTCAACCCATTGGAGTTTCGGCCCCTGCTTTGCTCTGATGCGATTAAGATCGCAATCATTGACCTCTTGACATCTGATGGTCCATGTTTCATCGCTCCCCGCTCATTGCACCCGTCTTCCCCTCCCCCCCCCCACCGATTTAATCTCCATTGTCGATCTTGACCCAGATCGGACGGCTGGCGCTCAATTGCATCGCCGCTCCATCGCAATCAAAACTTTTGAAATGTGTCACCCCTGTCTCCCCCAATTGCGATCCTCCGATTTGATCACGATCGTTTGTTTGGTCTGAGATCAACGACTCACATTGCTTCGCGTCCTCCACCACATTTCTTAGTCTGAGACTCTATTAACTCCATCTTTTGACCTCTGCTGTTGATATCCTCCTAATATCTAACGGCCCAAAACTAATCACCCTCCACCCATGCCGGGTCCCGCGCATTACCAGTTCCATTTTCATTTTCATTCATTTCTTCGCATTCCACCTAAGTCCAAACTTTTGTGATTTACATTAAAGGTTTAATTTTTTACATTAAAGTCTATGCATCTCACCCAACTTTCATAAGCCATCCCATTATTTAAACCTCCACCGTCGATCTTCGCCACCTGACCATGATCGAATGGTCCACATGCATTTCTCCACTGAAACCCCATCAGTCGTAGTTTACACCATATATATGCATTTTCCACCATTGCTTCATCTGAAACTGCCATTTTCACCACCGTTGCACTTCCATCTTCATGACTCTCCACCACATCCATCCTCCCATGCATGGATTTCTTAACAAAGCTGCATGATTTGCAGGATAAAGGCGGTGAATTCCTCCATGGTTCACAGTCACTATTACAGTGACACAGAGCACTGTGAAATGAGGTCCAGAGCCTAATGTCACAGAGAAGAGCCTGAGAAGGTGCTTAGAGCGTGATTTTCATTAAAAGTACAGAGTTAGGAAGCTCTAATGCACATTCTTGAAAATATTAAGCCTTAATTCAGAGTTTTAAAGGCAAGGTACCAGATTGAAGACTTCATAAATCACACAGAAGGCCTGGCATGCAGAAAAAATATCATCAATGGTTACAAATCAGCAGAAGTTTCCTCCCAAGAAAATACACGGTACTCGTACTGTTTCAGTCTACATAGTGTCCATGAGAATTTTTCCTCCCTGACAACAGTCCTAATGCTACCAGAGCATTTGTTGCATAGTATGGCAGTCCTCACAGTCACTTATCTACCTTTTTTTTTATTCACTAGAGTACTACAGTGTTTCTACAGCAAAGTACATCGAAGACATACCTGGAGTAAATTGCAACCTGTCAAAGACCACTCTTTCATCCAAAGAGTACTGAAGATTAATGCTTAGACATTAAAAAAGAATGGGTTTCGACCCACTACTTCTACTTTGTTTTTAATGTTCATTTAGTATTTCATCTACCTCCTCTACCTCTCTTTCAGCTATAAAATTCATGAAGAAACTCATAATAAAGGTTGTTGATTGGATATCTGTGAATTGAAAGTTGTTTCTCTTGAGACATGTTCTCTGTGTAAAGTTGTAAGATAGGTTGAGGAAGATGTTTTCAGAATGAATACCAAGTTGTTTGAAATGTTGTAGATGACTGGTGTTGCTCTTTAATATGACAAGCACATTTCTTTGGATCCTGATTTAAAGCAGTGGTGATGTTTCCTTATCTTTATCTTGGTTTTACCTTATAGTTCATTTCATTTCAAATTCTTCTGGGCACGCATCAGAAATCTGGCATAGGATTTACCCTTGTTAGGTACCCTATGTTTCTTCTCTCCCTGCCCTCAATTTTTTCTACTGTATGTGTTATCTGAAGATTTATTTCAAGCTAATTTAACCAGTGTAGTGGTCAAATATAACTGCTAGCTGATGTATGAATTAATGAATCTGTTCTTAGATGTTCTTGTTAGGTTTTAATTGAATGAATTGGGATATTGGGAGTTTAGAACTCTGTCTCTGTCTCACTAGGGTCCTTTTCAATTAATTGAACCTTCCTAAGATCCCTTGAGTTGGAGGCTGAAGCATTGAGAGTTCAAAGTCTCTCTCTAATCTCAGTTTTTCAACTTTGTGTTCTAAATCTTAATTTTTCCTTGTCTGAAGAGTTAACCTTTTGGTTTTGGGATCACAGGTTGTCCAATGGCATGTCCTGTCCCTGGATCTCATTCCTAAAGGTCACCTTGGAGGCTTCCTTTCTTTCACCTTCCGTCTTTCCATTTCACACCTCACTATCATCTTTAAGATCCAATGGTTTAGATGACTAGCCCAACTGAAAGCCTGCATATTGAATAGCAGGTAAACCCTTTCCTGACTCCATCGCCCAATGGTCTCGAGTTTCCTTTGAAATCATCCCTCCTTTTCCTAAAATCCTCTCTGCACATATGTGCCTCACATTGAACCCTTCCTTTCCGATTCCCAACAACCAAACAAACAATCAATTAAACAAACCCACGCCTATAAATAGCCTAATATCTTAAAACAGAGCTTCAAGGACATAAAACCTTTGCCAATATAGAGATATCCCTCTCTGGACCCAAGAGGGCTAGATCTCGAGGTCTAAAAGTGATTTTGATGTTGTCTCATCTTTTGGTATTGCAAAAATTGCCAAAACATGGGAACCCCAACATGATGGCGACTCCACTGGGGAAACTTTGAGTAAACACACCCTTGAAAAACCTCAAAAACTCAAAGAAGACCGTAGAAGCCTTAGTTTTGTGGTTAATAACTGTGGTGGATAGTGTACCATTCTTGAAACATTCTTAACCTTCCACCTGGTGACTCCATAGTTCCTTATAGATCAAAGACTCCACTGGTGATCAGTAGGCCTGCTAATTATCTTGGTTCACATAAGACTCCATTAGGAGACCAGCCTCCATAACAACATCAACCATAATATAAGTAGCAAGTAGGACTAAGCTTCTTGATTCCAAAACAACATTCTAGCTTCAAGAACCGTTCACACAAGAGCTTATCCTAACCCAAACCCACCTGGAGTAGTTGAAAATCCTGAGAGCATCCTCAAGAAATCCCCTGCACCTAAAAGACCAATTATTTCCAGTCATATCCATAGAGCTAACTCTACACCGAAAGACTTCACATATCTATCAGGCATTCTTTTTGACCTAGATTCTCAAAACAGTTTACCTAGAACTAGGTCATTCAATGCTCTAGACCAGCCAGACCTTGAGTTTCCTAGTTCACCACCTCAAAGTGGTAAACACAGTAGGGATAGAGAGACCCCTCCATCTACACCTCCTGATATTCACTTCATTCAAAACTTGGGACTTAGACATCCTAAATTAGCTCAACAGACTTCTGTTGGTCCTAATATCCCTGTCATCCATATACCAGCTGCTCTAGCCAACCCTTTAACTCATCAAAATACCATCATGGCAGCGTGGTATACGCCTCTAGTTTTACCCCAACCTCTAGTAACCCTACCCAATGATTATCAATCAAAGATCCCACACTTCACTGCAAAGGAGTCTACCACAACTCAGCACCTTGTAGACAGGATGGAAGACTCTTTTGACTACATGGAGATATATGATGACACAGTCAAAATGAGAATCTTTACCCAGAGCTTAGGAGGTGATTTGAAGAAATGGTTTAAGGGCCTGCCTCCTAATAGCATACAAAATCTACCCACCTTATACCAAACCTTCATAAACAAATGGGAATTTAAGGCCAACCCTCTCCAAATCCTAGCGGAATAGAAGAACCTGAAAAGGAACGTAGGAGAGAGTGTCCATGACTACTCTACGAGATTTAACAGTGCTTATAACGCTCTTCCTACACATATGAAACCTCCCCAAGGTATGGCTTTAGTGAAATACCCTGAAGGCTTTGATGCTGACATGACCTACCAGATTAGGGAGAGAGATTACAACACATTAGAGGACATGCAAAAGGGAGTAGTGAATGTAGAGGCTAATCTGATTGAGAAAAAGAAAGATTGAGAGCTAAGAAGAGGGTAACATATAGAGATGACACTGTAGCCTCCACATCTGACCCCAATTATGACTGCCTATCTAAAAACATGGAAAAGCTACAGCAAATGATGGAAAAAATGGTTGTCACAGTTAGTAATCAGAACAGAAGCCAAAGTCATAACCAGAACCAGAACTTTAGAAGAAATAACACCACTCCCAAGAGACAAAGAGACTCAGATCAGCAAGTCATTCCCCCATTTCAAGAGAAATTTCTTGATGAGGATGAGGGAATCATAGAAGAGTCTGAGGGAACCACAATAAACATGTTTGAAGTAGAAAATTTAATCCACAATTGTTCCAGAGAAGAAGATCAGCCCTCACCCTCATATTGGGATGAGGAAAGATTAGAATCTGAGGATTACAGACTAGGATTTGAAAATGCCATTATGCAGGTCAAGGAAAAATATGAACTTAGGAGCAAAAAGAGCCTAGACACTCCCAAACCAAAGGCTTTTGAGATTTCCATCAAGAAAAGGCCTGAGAAAACTTCTAAAGTAACTGCTGAAAGTAACAAATCAACAGTTGAGAGTTTTGGGAAGAGAAAAGAAAAAGGAAACCAAAACGCTGATAAACAAAGTCAACCAACTAGTAGCACTAGCACTACAGTTAGTGCTCCTGATAGAACAGTTCCTAATCCTGTACCTAGTGAGAATCAACATACTGAACCTGTCACTAAAGAAGTGGCTAACAAAACAGAGTCGAGTATTACAAAGAATCAATCTCCCTTCAATTTGGAGAGCGAGATTGCAAAAATTAAAATCTCTACCCCACTCTTAGAAATGGCCACTTAGGATGTATATAAAGGCCAAATTTTGAAAGCTTTAAATCTAGGGGAGAACAGTGACACTGTCAATCTGAGTGATGATAAACTAGCCCTTCTGTTTGGTCCAAAGATAGAAGGGAAGTTTCAGGAAGGGGTAATACCTCCTTTCTACATCAGTCTCAATATCCATGATAAGATCCTTCACAATGCAATGCATAACTATGGAGTCTCACACAACTTAATTCCTAAGGTAGTTATGGAAAGGTTAGGCCTAGAGATAACCCTTCCCTATAAATATTTATATTCATTTGACTCGAGCAGGGTAAAGTGTCTGGGCCTAATCAAAGACCTGTGTGTAAGCCTTACCCAGATTCCAGCCAAGTGTATGGTCATGGATGTTGTAGTGGCAGATGTGCCACCTAAGTATGGCATGTTGCTGTCAAGGTCATGGGGAGCCAAGCTGCAAGGTACAATGCAGATGGATGGGGCATATGCCACAATTCCTATTTTCATCCAACTTAGAAGACTGTATAGAGAGGCACAAATGAAATTCCTGGTCAGCAACCCTGAAAAGCCTGGAAATTCTCCTCTGTACTCTGTGCACACTGATTTAGACTCCTTTATCCTTTGCAATGATGAATCCTCAAAGGAGCCAGCACCAGAAAACAAAGTCACGGAACATGAGATGGCGCCTATAGATTTCAACATAATGGCCACTTTGGACTCAGAAAGAAACGAGGTTGAGATCAGTGGGCAGTGCACTGAAAAAAAACTCCGATTCAACAAGAACCACGATGTGAATAGCTGGCTAGTCACCCCTCACCAACTCAGACACTCCACAAAGAACGAAACTGTCCATAGTCCAATGCAGATCCTGTAACACAACAGACCAGTGAAAACCACATTAGGGAGGAAAATGATGATAAACCTAAGATAGAACCCTTGTGGGAAATTAACTTCGATGGGTCATGCACTAAGAGAACTGCAGGAGCAGGAGTGTGGGTACATAACACAAAGAGTGACTATACAGAGAGTCATGCATTCAACCTAAACTTCAAATGTACGAATAATATTGCAGAGTATGAGGCTCTTATCCTAGGTTTGAATCTGTTGAAAAAATTAGGAGCCCGTAGGATAACTATGCATGGAGACTCGGAGTTGGTCATAAAGCAAGTGAACGGTGAATACACAACGAAACACCCTAGGCTGAGAGCATACAGGAACGATGCTATGGATTTATTGAAAACATTTATAGAATATGAACTAGTGTTTGTTCCTAGGAGTCAGAATGTAATTGAAAATGGATTAGCCTGTATAGGTAGTTCATATCACAAGCCTCCCAACGATCAAAAAATCATCATTCAGACCAAATTCAGACCTGTAGTGCCGAATAACGAAAAATATTGGTAGGTCTTTGAGGGCGATAAGAAGATTGAGGATTTCCTGATAGGCAGAAACGAGTTTGAATTCTTTGATTTATATTCTAAGCCCAATGATAGATGCCTAAATGAAGAGCCCTCAAAGTCCTCAGACGAGGAAGAACCACCCTGTAACATAGAAATAAACACTTTAAACGAACGGATTGGAAATCCAAACGAAGATTGTGAAAGCGCAGATAGTGACGAAATAGAGGTGCTACAAGCAAAGGATAAGAACATACCCAGGGGACTGGCACCTTTAGAAGACCTTTTTGACTTTGATGATGTAGCAAAAAGGCCCACTATAGAGCACTCAGACTTTGATGTCAAGGAATGCAACATAGGCACTGAAAATAAGCCTAAGATGATTAAACTGGCTAAGTATTTACCCGCAGACATGAAAAAGAAGTACATTGACCTGTTTAAAGAGTTCATCGATGTGTTCACCTGGAGCTACGAGGACTTGAAGGCCTATGACACAAACATCATACAACAAAAAATACCTTTGAAAGAAAATCAGAAACCCTTCAGACATAAACTTCGCAGGAGAAACCCAAAAAAAATTCCTGCAGTGGAAAAGGAAATAAAAAAGATGTACTAGGTAGGAGCAATAGTTCTTGTGAGGTTCTCTGATTGGGTCTCGAACCTTGTAGTTGTGAGAAAGAAAATAGGTGAGATCAGACTGTGCATAGATTTCATGAACCTTAACAGAGCCTCATTGAAAGACAATTACCCCTTACCAAAGATGGAACATATCCTGTAGCGGGTAGTTGGCTCAAAACGGATCTCCCTGTTAGATGGTTTTTCAGGCTATAACCAAGTGTTAGTACTCCTAGAAGACCAACTCAAGACATCTTTTACCACTCCATGGGGCACTTTTATGTATGTCAAAATGCCTTTTGGACTGATGAACGCTGGTGCAACCTTCCAACGAGTGATGGACATAGCTTTTTCAGATGAAATAGGGCACTTCATTGTCATCTATCTGGATGACATAACAGTCTATATCAAGACTGATGAAGAGCACCTAAAACATCTGAGAAGAGTTTTTGAAAAATGTAGAAGGTTCGGCCTGTCATTGAATCCTAAGAAGACTGTATTTGGGTTGCAAGAAGGAAAACTTCTCGGCCATATTATATCTGAGAAGGGAATTAAGATAGACCCACAAAGAGTTGAGGGAATACTACAAATCACAAACCCAAGAAACATCAAAGAGTTATAGTCCTTTATTGGGAAAATCAACTTCCTAAGGAGGTTTATTCCCAACTTAGCTGAACACCTCAGGAATATGACAAACATGTTGAAGAAAGGTGTAGGAGTTAAATGGATTGTTGAGGCTAAAAAATATTTTGAATCAGTTAAACTTGCACTCACCCGGACTCCTATCCTAATTAGCCCTGATTTCTCAAAAGATTTTCTAATCTTTTCATTTGCCTCCAAGCATACAGTGGCTGCAGTTCTGCTACATAAAAATCCAGAGGGAATGGAACAGCCCATTTCTTTCTTTAGAAAAGCTCTGAGGGATGAACCCTTGAAATATAACATAATGGAAAAATAGGCCTATGCCTTGGTAAATGCCTTGAAAGACTTTAGGGTGTACATACTACATTCTCACACCATAGCCTACGTGCCAAACATAGTGGTTAAAGACATCTTGTACCAAGATCCACATGGAAAGAGGGGAAAATGGATTGCTGTAATCTTAGAGTATGACCTTGAGATAAAACCCACAAAACTGATCAAGGGTCAGGGCCTAGCTCAATATTGGCTGAATCAAATTTACAAGCCCTTGACATAAACATGGTAGATGCCTTGGATGAGCAGGAAGGATTGCCTGATCCCATTGTTGAGGAGAAGTTTCAAAACTCTCCTTGGTATTCGGATATCCTGTATGTACTCACAAACCTCAATGCACCTCCTGAACTATCAAAAACCAAGGCTAGATTCCTGAAGCTAAAATCTAGAAACTATTGCATACTGAACGAATGTTTGTACTGGAAAAATACAAATGGCCTATTGCTTAAATGTTTTCCTGAGACTGAAGCAGAGAGGATTAAATAGGATTTCCATGCAGGAGAGTGTGGAGGTCATCTGAGTTGGAAAGCCACTGCTAACAAGATACTCAGAGCTGGCTATTATTGGCCCACACTTTTCAATGACATCCATAAGATGATAATTGCCTGGCGTAAATGCCAGATTTTTGAAGGCAAAAGAAAGCTCCTCCCTCTACCTTTGCAACCCATCACTGTTGAAGGTCCCTTTATGTAATGGGACCTAGATTTCATAGGAGAAATACACCCTACTTCTTCTGCACAACACAAGTGGATCCTTACAGCCACAGACTACTTTACAAAGTGGATAGAGGCCATACCTTCTAGGAATGCCACAGATTCTGTCATCATTAGGTTCCTACAAGACCACATCCTCTCTCGGTTTGGATACCCAAGGAAAATAATCACTGACAATGCTGCTGCTTTTGGATCCAAGAAAATGGTTGATTTTTGTCACAGATATCAAATAGCACTCGGTCATTCAACTGCTTATTACCCACAAGGTAATGGGTTAGATGAATCATCAAATAATAGCTTGGTGAACATTATCAAAAAACTGCTTGAAGAGAATAAGAAGTCATGGCACAACAAGTTAGTGCATGCCTTGTGGGCTGACAGGCTTACAACAAAGAAATCCATCAGCATGTCACTGTACCAGCTTGTCTATGGAATAGAAGCAGTGTTTCCTACCAGCCTTGGAGTACCAGTGATTAATCTTGTCCAAGAGATTCAAATAGAAGAAGACGGTATGGTGAGGAGGATAAAACAAACAATTCATCTCCAGCAAACGAGGGAGGAGGTCTATAATAGAGCTATGAAAGTTCAGGAAAATATAAAGAAGTTATTTGACAAGAGAACAAAAGCTTGTGACTTCAAAATTGGAGATAAAGTTCTAAAGTGGGACTCAATGAGAGAAGACAAAGGAAAGCACGACAAGTTTGATAATTTGTGGCAGGTTCCATACACCATCCAGGCCACTGTGGGTCCAAATGCCTTTTTTCTGCAAGAGCTAGATGGTGCAGAGCTGTTTGGGGGTCTTGTCAATGGCAGGATGCTCAAACATTACTACTGCTGATTTCCAATTTACAATTTTCATTTCCATTGTACATACCATTGCAGTGTTTTGTTTTCAAGAAAAAGAGAAAATGTTTCAAAAAACTGAGGAAAATAGATGTTTAGACATGCTCAAAACATGAACCTTTAGAGTACAAATATTGTCTCTAATATGATCAAAACCTGAGCCAAAAGAAGTAAAACAGTTGGTTCTAACATGCCCAAAATCTAAACCAGCAAATAAGGAAGAAAAGTCAGCTCTAGCAAGCCCAAAACCAGAGCTGAAATGAAGAAGAGAAAGTGACTCTAACAAGCTCAAAACTTGAGTCACAAAGAAATAAGGATGCTCCAAATTTTTAGATTTCAAGCCTTCAAGATTTTGTTTTAAGTTTTCTGCAAAGTTTTCAGTCCATGTGCAGCTGTCTTTATGCCTTGGATCCACAGCAAACTAGACTGTCTAATTCTAGTTTGACTGTTTTAAATTTATGTTGTATAATGTAGAGAAGAAATCTGCTGGACAGTTTAATCCAAGCAGATATTATATTAGGTAGGGAAACATGTGAGGCCAAAAATTTAATCTGGTATCATGCAGTGATAAGGGTTGAAATAGAATAGGTTTATTTTCCTGTTTGTAAAAAATAAATGATGTAAAGGGTCTGCTAGTCCAAATGCACCCTGGAAGAAAAAATGTTAGGATTGTAGGACGGGTAGGTAGATTGTTTGGGAGAATTTTTCCGCTGATTTGGTGACTTCATGACCTGTGGCAGCTGATCCAAGAAAGAAAATGGATGTGTCAAGTACCAGGCATCTGGCCTACTCCAAAGATCATGTTCTGAATTCTTGACTCCTTAAAGAAGAAGCCATCCCCATGTGGAGCCACTGTTAGCCCCCTATGAATTTTTTGACAAGCAAACAGGGGGCTAATTTGTTTGTTGAAGCCTTCAAGGAATGCATTTCCCCTGAAAACACATCATGCTTGAAGCCTCCCTATGCTTAGGTACTTTGAAAAATCCCCTCTGCTATCCCCAGTTTAAAAGCCTCTATTTTCCTCTCCATTCCCCCCCCTTTATTCCTCTAAATCATCCCAAATTCCCTCTAAGCCTCACAAATACCCTCTTTTTGGCAAAATATCCCCTTTTTCCCTCTATTGTTATCCCTTTTTGGCCTTAAATTTCATTGAAAACGGGCCAAAAACCCATATTCTCCATATATAAAGCTTAGCCCCCTTCGGCCTAGCCCCAAACCACTTCCCCACATGACCCGGGCGCTAAAACCAGGTGCTAGCCGTAAAGCGCTTATCGCAATCAAGGAATTGGAGCGAAGTGTATTTCCTTTGTAAATAGAAAATATCCAATGCGATAGTGTATTTGTTATGTTCAACCCCACCACGATCTGAGCCATCTATCCGTTCGAATCTGATGGCCCAGCGCTAATCGCAGTGCGCTCATCGCCCGATTTCATCCACTCCTCCGATTTCATCAGAGCCATTGATCTGCCTCCAGATCGAACGGCAGTCGCTCCATCACACCGCTGCTCCAATCGCAATCGCAAATCCTAAGCAGTGCCACCCTCTGCACTCCCCAATTGCGATCCTCAATTGTGATCTCCATAGTTGATTCACGTTAAATCTGACAGACCAGTGCTAATTGCAACTCAACCCATCAGAGTTTCGGCCCCTGCTTTGCTCCGATGCGATTAAGATCGCAGCCGTTGACCTCTTGAGATATGATGGTCCAGGTTTCATCGCTCCCCACTCCTTGCACCCGTCTACCCCCCACCCCCCCGCCGATTTAATCTCCGCCGTCGATCTTGACCCGGATCAGACGGTTGGCGCTCAATCGCATCGTCGCTCCATCGCAATCGGAACTTTTGAAATGTGTCACCCCTGTCTCCCTCGATTGCGATCCTTCGATTTGGTCGCGACCGTTCCTTTGGTCCGAGATCAATAGCCCACATTGCATCGCGTCCTCCACCGCTTTTCTTCGTCTGAGCCTCTATTAACTCCATCTTTCAACCTCTGTCTTTGATCTCCTCTTGAGATCTAACGGCCCAAAACTAATCGCCCTCCACCCATGCCAGGTCCCACGCATGACCAGTTCCATTTTCATTTTCATTCATTTCTTCGCATTCCGCCTAAGTCCAAACTTTCGTGATTTACATTAAAGGTTTAATGTTTTACACTAAAGTCTATGCATTTCACCCAACTTTCATAAGCCATCTCGTTATTTAAACCTTCACCGTCGATCTTCTGCACTGGACCATGATCGAATGGTCCACGTGAATTTCTCCACCAAAACCCCATCAGTCGTATTTTACACCATATTTCTGCATTTTCCACCATTGCTTCATCTGAAACCACCATTTTCACCACCGCTGCACTGCCATCTTCATGACTCTCCACCACATCCATCCTCCCATGCATGGATTTCTTAACAAAGTTGCGTGTTTTGCAGGATACAGGCGGTGAATGCCGCCATGGTTCACAGTCACTGTTACAATGATACATAGCACTGTGAAACGAGGTCTAGAGCTCGATCTCATAGAGAAGAGCCTGAGAAGGTGCTTAGAGCATGATTTTCATTAAAATTACAGAGTTAGGGTGCTCTAATGCACATTATTGAAAATATCAAGCCTTAATTCAGAGTTTTAAAGGAAAGGTACCAGATTGAAGACCTCATAAATCACATAGAAGGCCTGGCGTGCAAAAACAATATCATCAATGGTTACAAATCAGCAGAAGTCTCCTCCCAAGAAAGGACACGGTACTCGTATTGTTTCAGTCTACATAGTGTCCATGAGAAGTTTTCCTCCTTGACAACAGTCCTAATGCTACCAAAGCATTTGTTGCATAGTATGGTAGTCCTCACAGTCACTTATCTACCTTTTTGTTTATTCGCTAGAGTACTGCAATGTTTCTACAACAAAGTACATCAAAGACATACCTGGAGTAAATTGTAACCTGTCAAAGACCACTCTTTCATCCAAAGAGTACTGAAGATTAATGCTTAGACATTAAAACAGAATGGGTTTCGACCCACTGCTTCTACTCTATTTTTAATGTTCATTTAGTATTTCATCTACCTCCTCTACCTCTCTTTTAGCTATAAAATTCATGAAGAAACTCATTGTAAAGGTTGTTGATTGGATATCTGTGAACTGCAAGTTGTTTCTCTTGAGACATGTTCTCTGTGTAAAGTTGTAAGATAGGTTGAGGAAGATGTTTTCAGACTGAATACCAAGTTGTTGGCAATTTTGTACATGACTGGTGTTGCTCTTTAATATGACAAGCACATTTCTTTGGATCCTGATTTAAAGTAGTGGTGATGTTTCCTTATCTTTATCTTGGTTTTACCTTATAGTTCATTTCATTTCAAATTCTTTTGGGCACGCATCAGAAATCTGGCATAGGATTTACCCTTTTTAGGTACCCTATGTTTCTGCTCTCCCTGCCCTCAATGTTTTCTGTTGTATGTGTTATCTAAGGATTGATTTCAAGCTAATTTAACCAGTGTAATGGTCAAATATATACTTCTAGCTAATGTATGAATTAATGAATATGTTCTTAGATGTTCTTGTTAGGTTTTAATTGAATGAATTGGGATACTGGGAGTTTAGAACTCTGTCTCTGTCTCAATAGGGTCCTTTTCAATTAATTGAACCTTCCTAAGATCCCTTGAGTTGGAGGCCGAATCATTGAGAGTTGAAAGTCTCTCTCTGAACTCAAGTTTTCAACTTTGTGTTCTAAATCTTAATGTTTCCTTGTCCGAAGAGTTAACCTTTTGGTTTTGGGATCACAAGTTGTCCAATGGCATGTCCTGTCCCTGGATCTCATTCCTGAAGGTCACCTTGGAGGTTTCCATGCTTTCACCTTCTGTCTTGCCTTTTCACACCTCACTATCATCTTTAAGATCCAATGCTTTAGATGACTAGCCCAACTGAAAGCCTGCATATTGAATAACAAGTAAACCCTTTCCTGACTCCATTGCCCAATGGTCTTGAGTGTCCTTTGACATCATCCCTCCTTTGCCTAAAATCCTCTTTTCACATCTGTGCCTCACATTGAACCCTTCCTTTCCGATTCCCAACAACCAAACAAACAATCAATTAAACATACCCTCAAAACAGAGCTTCAAGGACATAATACCTTTCCCAATATAGAGAGATCCCTCTCCGGACCCAGGAGGGCTAGATCCTGAGGTCTGAAAGTGGTTTTGATGTTGTCTCATCCTTTGGTATTGCCAAACTTTCCAAAAAATGGGAACCCCAACACCTCCAACCACCCATTTTTTTTAGTTGTGTTGAATTTTCGTTAAAAGCTCCACCAAAACCTTCGTAACCATAAACCGATGTGGTATCATATGTTTTTTTGACAATCTTTTCCAATTTTATAACACGAAAAACCTCCTTTATAACCTCTGCTAGAGGGTCTTTTCCTTTATAGTGTTCCTTTTACCCTCCAGCTCCTGATCCTCCTACAAATTGTCCTTAAACTTGTAGGTAATAGTATTTTTGATATTATTTGTGCTTCCCATAATCAGCTCCTCCTTAATTCCCCAATGGTTGAGCCAAGACTGGGCATCCTTATGCCACCTGCGCTTGAGGCAAAGGTGATGGTTTTGACTACAATTAGAAGCAATTTTAGGGAGCTTTTTTTATTCCATGTTGTCAAGATTCTTCTTATACATTAGATATCTAAACATAGTCGAACTTTCAATGGGGGACAAGCCAGATTTGATCAAGAGGATAGGATAGGTAGTATTTCCATTGATCTTAAGGTTGTAAGTTATGAACTACTTTTGAATCATCTTAATCTTCCTCCATGACTCTCTGGATATACTGCAACCCAAAAATTCACATCCGTATAAGACAATATGGGTGACAAGGGTCTCAAAGAGGAACCTGTTCTTACTCCGAATGTAAAGATCGACCGACTTACAATTTTTTTCAAGCTCATAATAAGCTTTCTAGCCCCCAATATTCATTTTATCGATGCTATAATTCCAGTTGAGATGATGAGGGAAGTCAATGCCCAAATAATTATAAGAAGAAATCTTCTCTAAGCACTGTCTATTATACACGAAACTACCATGGGTGATATTTTTGGATCTAATGATAATGACTTTAGTCTTGTCTGTATTAACTGTCATACCCATCTTGGAGCAGTAGTCATGAGGAATCTAGAGTTGTTTTTCAAGGCCGTCATGGATTTTTGCAAGAAGAATGATATCATCGGAATAGAGGAGAATAGTAATGAGAACACCAGCGAGCTCGGTGCCCTTGCACCTCGTAGATTCCAGAAAATCCTCTAGCTTATCGATGTATATGCCAAAAAGGGTAGGGGATAGGGGACACCCTTGCTTAACTCCAATATTGCATTTAATGTCTTTATACCACCCCTCGTTGGTCTTAAGTTTGGTAGTGACAGTCTCGTAGAGACGGTTCACAACAATACTCAGCTCAGGAGAGACCATGATCTCTTTAAGTCTCTCCCAAAGTTTATCTCGAGGAATAGTGTTGAAAGCTTTTCTAAAGTCCACAAAGCAACAGAAGAGATCAGCTTTACTATTGTGACATTCCTTCGCAATGATTCTAAGAGTGACTAGATGGTCAATAGTCCATTAATGTCTCCTAAAACCATCTTGTCTAGAGGCTAAGCTTCTTCTCTAAAATGAGCCCATAAAGCTTGGCCAAAATATGGCTAACCATAATGGTCTTGTAGTTGGGTGGAACACTCTTGTCCCCATTTTTCAAAATAGGTACAATAAGGCTTTGCATCCAAATCCGAGGGAAGCCATGCATTACAACCAAATTGAGAAGCTTCTGGAGATAAGGAATAAGGATAGATCTTCCCATTTTAAGGATTTCAGCTTGGTATCCTTCAATATCTTTAGCTTTCCCATTACCGAGCTTATTAATACTAGACTCAATGTCGTCAAGAGAGAATACATCCTCCTTAATTGGAGTGATTAAGGTGGTGCCCATAGTGTCCAGAGAGTCATACAACTTATTAATATAGTTGTCCCAGTTTTCTAAGGGGATAGAATGGTTATCTTTGGTTTTATGGACAAGAACATTCCACCAAAAAAAAATTGGCGCGACTTTAGGAAGGTGGCGAAGATAATCTTGTCTTTTATTAATATATGATGTTTTATTCCTCTTAATGATATTTTTGTATATATTGATATTCTGCAGCTTAATAATTTCATTAGGAGCATCTCTGATCACTTTCCTGGAAATTTTACAATCTTTATCATACCATGGATTGGAAGTTCTATCAGAATTCTTAAACGAAATCTCATTAGAAAACTTTCTAATGGTGTTGGAAAGGGTAGTAGTGAAATGGTAATAAATTTGATCAATGTTATTATTATAATTCATGGGGATTAAATCCCTTAAGAAGAGTTCGGTTTTACTTCTATCGAAGCGAATGTGTATTTTTCTTTCATTGGTCTCCTACATGTGGGTGGTATGCATAGCAAGATTGATGGATAGAGATAGAGGTCTGCGGTTAGAGTCAGGCTCGAATCCATTAAGAAGCTCAAATTTTGTAATATGATTGAGGAAGAGGATGTCAGAAATTGAATAATCCACGACACTGCTACCCAGCTCATAGAAACATGTCATCTGATTGGAGAGGGGTCACTTGTTAATACCATTACAAATAATTAGGTCACAGGAACTGCAAAGTTTGAGGAGCTCGATGCCGAAAAAGTTCTCGATAATGTCTTTAGATTTCTCTTGAATTTATTAGCTAAGTTACTATCTTCATCAAGCCACAAGGGGTTGGGGTTAGAGTTGTTGCTTAATGTAATGGCTTGGTTAGTAGTAGTTCTAGCATTAAAGTCTCAAAGTAAAAGGATATTACCATCATTTCTCAGGTTGAAAATTTATTTTTCTCAAGAATTAAAAGGAAAATTCTTATCCAAGTTGTTCTTCTTATATGATGTAGAGTTGATAGGAGCGAAATAGCATATTGCAAGAAAGATCCTATTGGTGGTAGAATCAGAGATTTCGATCCAAATGTATTGATTGAAGGTGTTGATTTTATGAAGTTGGATGTGAGAGGAAAGAGTGTTCCTTTTATAGTAGACTATACTACCAAAACCCCTCCGAGTGGATTTCTTATTCCAACCAGATGAAAGAGTGAAACTGTCGAGGTGAGGGACCCTAGATTCATCATGCTCCCATGTTTCAACTAAGAGAAAAAGGTGAATATCACTCGGGATCCAACTTAACATAGGACCTTTACACTATGGAAAGCCACGATAGTTCCAAAAGAGGATCCAGAGTGATGCAAATCCCTATTTATCACTCGTTCTTGAGACTCTATCTCTTATAATAGCTTTCCTATTCCTAATGATTTCCCATTTCCCGGTCTTTCTTGCATCCTTACCTTTTGGATTTTTCCAATCTAATTTGTTTAAAACATGAATTCATTGGAACCACAAGTTTGATGGGTAAACTCTGCACAATCCAAGTGCCCATATATACTGTCAAAGAAACTAAATTAATTAACACAAATCAAGATTTCACCTCATATTTTTCCACCCAAAACTCTAAAAAATTAACAACTCCTATTTTAATTATATAATTATCTATTTCTTTTATTATGTAAATATTTAAATTTATTAATTTAGATATATATTTAATTATTTTATAATATTATTTATATAAATAATAAAATTTATCAATTCAATCTTTCTTAAATTTATTAATTTCATTATTTTCATTATTAATTTCGCTATTAATTTTCATTATTAATTCTATTATTTTAATTTTATTTATTTCATTATTTCAATCATATTTTTTAATTGCAATTTTAAATATATTTCTAACATATTAAAACTTTTTTTATTCAATCATTTTCTTTAAATTTTATTTATATTTTTTAATTATATAATTTATTTTTTATTTAGAAATTTTTATTGAAAATTTATTTATATTTTTTAATTATATTTACAATTATTTTTTTTAATTGCAATTTTTTTGTATATATAAATATTTTATGTTTAATAATTTTAATTAATCAATTAATTATTTTACTTAATATTAATTTCAATTTTAATTAATGAGTTATGTAATTTAGTTATTATGTATTTACTTAATATGAATTTTAGTTAATTAACTTCTTTATATAAATATTGCAAATAGTTATATATATATATATATATATATATATATATATATATATATATATATTAATTAATGAGTTAAGTAATTTAGTTATTGTGTATTTATTTAAAGTGAATTTTTATTAATTAATTTTTTATATAAATATATTTATAAATGAATTAATTTGTTAAATATGATTTCAATTATTTTTAATTATTTTGAATCAAAAATTTCAAGTTGTTATTTTAAATTATTTTAATTTTTTAAATGGTTGGAGATGTTATCAATGCTATCAATTTGGTCATTTCAATGGACACTTAAGCAGTTTTTTTTTACTATGGTGAATTAGTAACTTTTAGACTAATCTAAGGGAGGTTCCATGATCAATCCTCATGGGTGCTTTATAACACCAAGAGTATATCCAACAACAAACAGATACACCGTATCTTATGATTTAGAGAGAGCAGAGACTCACGGAAAAGGAGAGTCTACTCCTTGAACACAGATTATAGCAGGCCATATACTCAATGAGATTTGAACGGTTGTCTTGTTGGTTTCACCCAAAAATACGTACCATTAAACCACATATCAATGTATACACACTTTAAAACTGTTTTAACAAAACTGGCCAACCCACAAACACTAGAGTCTGCCTATTTTCTTTTGCTTTTGCACCATTTTTATGCTCAACATTACCAAGTCATCGATGGAAGAATCAGACTAAATATATTTCCTTTAGGCTCAATAGCACCCGTTCATAAAGAAACAAACATAATACAAATTTAAAGTCAACATCATTACATCCCCTAAGATCCATATAGATCCCCCTATCCCCTAATAAGACACTTGCGTATCATCGGCTCCCACACTAGCCGGATTCATGTACCCAAAGGAAGTGACAGTGGCGAATATTAGATTGCACGATACAGCCCCAAAAAGTCTCATCAACCGCCAAGACGATCCAGTTGAATCTGGGCTTTTTTTATCGCACTTCACTATGATATTTGAGTGTACAGAGTCTCTGTTTCAAAATTAGTCCCACATTCACAAAGGAAATGTTGCCCGAGTTGTGCATTCCTGGTTTGAAGTGGACTTGTTGATTCGTTTCACAACATCCCACATGTACAGAATTCCATGTCACCTTCAAACTTTTCGATGCCTCATTACGACCAGCAGTGGCAGCCCTACAACCACCGGGGATATGATTTTACATGTGTTATCGTATAAAATATGGCCTTCTCACTTGATAATTGGTATAACAAATAATGTTGGAGATTTTGGTTTATTACTGAAGTCAGGAGTTTTTGGTATATGTCGCTTATTGACTGCTATATATATTCGAAAAGGTTACTGTTTCTTGTTAAAAAATAATAATTAAATATTTTTGTTTTTCCATTGAAATTCAAAATTTAAATGTAGATTTAAAAAAATTATAATTTAGTGTTTTTTTTAAATAGATGAGTTACATCGAAAGATTTTTAAAAATATTTTAAATATTTTAAAATTTTTACAAATTAATATAATCATATAAATATGTAAAAGTAATAAAAAAATTTATTCAAATACACTTAATTTCATTAAAAATATTCTTACATTATGAAATCCATAACATTGACATTTCTTTTATAAAACCTTACAGAAATATTCCATCTACGTACTTAACAAATATATGACTTATAACTCTACAAGATTTCTACACCTTACAAAGATTTCTAGAATATTTTGAAAAAAGTTAATAAAAAGAATATCAAATAAAGGTGACAACATCTAATAATTGCACTACTCGTAATATATCCGCTTATGCAATGATATGATCTGTTGAACCATCGTAATCAAAATTCAAATTTGATAAAGGGGGAGATGTACGTGCCAATTTGGTTATTAATTGCTTGTATCCTCTACGGTAAGGGGTCCAGTTTGTAAGGCGTTGTCCTTGTGACAAGTGGCACTTGTGCATGATGTTTTTAACTTTCAGTGGGTTTTCTTCACCTTCGTATTAAAATATAATCAATAAATTGTTAATTAACATCTCAGAATGTTGATCAATGATTTATATTAAATATCTTTCGGCGATTAATGAGTTATGTTAAATATTTTTCAGAAAAAATTATGTATAGATTTTTATGTCAAATTATTCCTAATATTTTGTTTAGAGGTTTTTCTCAATAAACAATGTAATCATATATAATATAGTATCAGCAATTTATAAATATATTAATTTAAACCATGTTTATATAATTTAAGTATATTTGAATAAGTTTGATAATTAAAAATATTTAATAGTTTTCAAGTTATAAATAGAAAATTGAAATATATATATATATATATATATATATATAATGAATTACAAACAAAAAAAAATTCATATACTCTAAATTCATTTACAATTCTTTCTAGCTGAAAGTGTAAGTAAAAAACAAATCTTCAATACAAATGGATAGAAACTCTTATTCTTAGGACATATGGACTAACTCATATCTCAAACTTATGAAAACTAGTTAGTTAATTTTGATTCATGAAATATTTTACTTAACTTCTCCATATATAATATACTTTAACACTGTTATATATTCATAAATATTATTTTTTAATATAATTCTTTATTATTTAAAATTCACATATAAAAATACCTCATACACCCTGTTAGAATATGAATATAATATAATATATAGCGTAAAAAAATGTAAATTCATATTCACTCCTTTTTACTTTAATGCTGGAATAGAGGCCAAATCTTCAATAAAATAGGATAAGGGATTTTATCCCTAAGACCTGAGATATTGTACTTAACTTTGTCACTTATAAGTACTCTAACATCATTATAATTATTCTATTTATCATGAATACATATCATTATGATTACTCAATTTATCATGAATACATATTATATTTATGAGTATTATTTTTTAGGATGATAATCAAGACAATATATTATTTAAAAAAAATAATTAATTTAAATAATTATTATTATAGTTAATAAAATAAGATTGATAACTATAATATAGCAATATAGTTTTTGTTTTTATCACTAATTAATTAATTAAAGTTATGTTTTTTTTTTTTTTTTTTTTTGTGGGTTTTCATTTTGTAGTTATTTGAGAATGCTCACTTTTCATAATTTGTCTTTATTTCCACTTCTTTATCTCTATATCCCACTTTCCCCCTTCCTTATCTCTATACCTCCCACAATAAAAACCACCTTCACATTGTTTTCCTCTACACACAATGAAAACCACCATCATATAGTTTTCCTACGCACTTCCATACTCAAGATAATGAAAGTCACCTTAATCTATACAGATTAGAAAATACAAATTGGAAAATTGAATCTCAATTTAATTTCTTTAAAGACCTTGATAGAGAATTTTCAATAATTTGCAACACTCAACATGTGGACTGACCGCCCATTGTACAAGGTAGTAGGGTCTCCTCCAGTGGCAGTTGCGACACAGATTATGAGGGAAGGCAGAGCACAAAGAAGTGCGATTATTTTAGACTAAGCTCATCCAAAATTCTTCAGTCATTTTTCTGAACCATCATTGCAATTTCATTTTTGTTGATATAAGTTAATGGAAATATAATTTCGAGGTGAAGTGGTTCGACTAATTCAACTATTGGAATTTCCGAGTATTCCAGAACACACTGAGAGAATAAAAATTCTCCTTCTAACATAGAGAACTCATTTAAAATTTTGTAGGACAGAGATGGCACAAAATGCTTCTATTTCATTAAAATGAAATCTATTACAAAATGATTCTTCCATTGAAGTGAGATTTACAAAAAAATGTGGAACTGCTGCAACACACGATGTCCAAAAAACTCTTTCTCTGTCTTTCAAAAAATGCACACACAGTGCTTACAAATCTCGGTTTTTAACTTCAGTGTGTTTTGTCTTTGGACACACAAAAAAAAATAATACACAAATAGTGCATTTCTACTCAGTGCTGTTTTGTAATTTTTGCATAACAAATAAGCCTTCGGGCTATACTTTTATATGGCGCAGCATAGCATAAATTAAAAAAAAACTATGGAAATTATATACATATTATAAAATAAAAGTTTATAATATATATATATATATATATATATATATATATATATATATATATTATAACCCGTATAGATATATGGCCAAAGTCAAAAGACTTTGCCGCATCATTAATTAAAACATAAAAAAAACAAAACAATACAATAAGGTTTCAACCTTATGACTTCCGCCACAATATAAAATTTTAACCAATTTTTATAAACCATAGGCCTAGACTTCAAACGATACTTAAATCGTATTGGAATCCTTTTCGCGTACCAAATTACCCCTACATCAGCAAACCCCAATTCTACGTGATCGGCCTGTCATTGGTCGATGTTGGGGCCAGCCGAAATTCAAATGAAATATGAACCAGATTTCATAGTTTTATCGCATTCCAATCGGCCTTCGTGACATCATCATAAAACCTACGCGATACGCCGTGATTGGTCCACGTAGCTCCTGCTGTGCTGGCTATGGGACCGACTTCTTTCTATGGTATGGTGGCTCTAAATGAGTGCGATAACTTTCTATTGGTTGGTAGTGGAGCCCGCCTCCACTGTGCTGGCGAATGGGGACCACCATGATGTGGCCCATTCAAAAACATAAATATTACCGCGTAAACACAAAACTTTCGTTTGTTGGTTGGTGGGTTTCTAAAGAGCGACGAGACAATCTTCTTAGACTGTTGTTGAGTGGTCAGAACTGTGATCTTTTAAATAAAAAACACAGAACAAATGCCTACGGCCATTAACCCCAAAAGAAAACCTTTTGCAGGATTTTAATACACGGTTAAATGCACAGTGAAGTACACTCAACCGTTAGCCAAAAAAATTCAAAAAATAGCAGCTCTGTTGTACCTCTTTCCCCTATTGTGCAGAGTAGGAATTGAATTTAAAAATTCAACATCAACCTAATCATGCATGTTAAAATGATGACGTGGTGAGTGCCTGATAGAATAGTGATTAACTTAACTATTTTTAGTCAATTAATGTTTATGTTCAGAAAGAAACTATCCAAGACCTGGGGATTCCCCAAATCCTCCACATACCATCCACTCTTCTCCACACACCTATAACAATATCAAAGACTTCAACACTCTAGAAAGGACCATGAGATGTTGTGACATACTGACTTATAACCATGAACTTTCCATCCACAAAAACGCATTGGCATTCTCGCCGATCATCGTAGGAAGAATTTTCCATTTGTCTTTTTCTATTTGTCGTAGGGCATGGTTATTGTTGCCACCTCCTCCTGCGGCATAGGTAAGCCCATTTGAAGAAATAATGTACGAAAAGGAGGATCGAGTGGTGTGCATATTGGCTTCGTGGTGCCATTCATTGGACCAGAAGTCGAAAATATAAACACTATTCATTGCCTCGCACGTGTGAAAACTGCTTTCAAAGGAGAGTTGTGAAGAGTTATCTTCTTAAAGCTAGAGTATGGTTGAACCCAAGCTCAAAAACTCTCATATTATTATTGAATTGGGTAAGGTATATCTGATCGTACGTTTTGAATTATTATGGTCAGCATATTTTTAAATTCACAACCAAATACAGATTGAAAATAATTTGAAAATAATTATTGGTATTGATTGGGAATGTTGAGACATTGTGTGGAATGCAAAGATGTGGAGGAAGAAAGATTTTTTACTTTCACACTTCATATAATATATCAATGTTCGTGCCCTTTTCACTATCTTGTTTTTTTCTATGTACTTCTACACTCCACATAATGAATCAACTTTATGGGGATTTATTAAACTTGGCACCTCTATCTCTCCCCCACCCTTTTGCTTACACAAGGGAGTAGGAACATGGTAATTTTTGGAATCATTGGGTAAAACATAGTAATGTAGGCATAACAGTGTTAGTGTCACATCACTCACTAACATAATGGTCACTTACAAAATTAGCCTTTTTTACTTATTTTGAAAGCATTTTTCACTAAGAAATATTGAAAATAAAAAGCGCTCAATGACATAATGACCACTTACAAAATTATCCTTTATTTATGTATTTTGAAAGTATTTGTGAGGCATGTGAAAATAAAAGTCCCTCCACTAGGGGAATTATGTCACATCAAGGCTTGCTCAACCAATGGAAAATTAGAAATAAGATTTCTATAAATTAGAAAACTATTTTTGAATTTACAGAAAAATAAGATTATTTAGCATTTTCCCGAAACTTTGGTTAAAATTGAAAAAACTCAACAAGATAATAGAGAGTCAACATACCTTGAACATGAGGTGATGTTGGGTCCTTCATTTTTGGATAAATTTTCATTAAAATTTGATCAAGAAAGGGTTGCAGGAATGGCCAACGCAAGTCAAAAAGTGAATGATCAAACCTGCCAGAAACAAATACTAAAAAAAAGTGAAGAGACATGAAGAAATCAAGAGAAGTTATCTTGGAATTCGTAGTAACCGAATAACAAGGATCAACACATTCGATTTTGAAGGAGTCAAGATGATATGGATCGAAGCACCCAAATTTTGTCAATATGGACCAGATCAAATGAATAAGATCAAAGCGGAAAAAGTGGAGATGAAATGAACAAGATCAAAGTGGAAAAAGTGGACCAAATCAATAGAGCAGGATCAAGGAGGAAAATTTATAAAAGGCTTATAGAGGATAAAGTAAGGAGGATTTTTCCTAACATATGCTGAGATGTTTTTCGAGTGAAGAATTAATTTCTATAACTATGTATAGACTCTGAAATTTTTTGTATTGAGCCTCCTTCTCATGTAAGGTTTTGGAAGATCTTGCGCTCTTATGCGGATCTATGATGTAATGATCATGTCATATTAATAAAATGGAGTGTTGTGAGGAAATTATGATTTTGAGTAAGTGGAATGATTGATTTGGATATGTTCATTTAAAAAAAATAGTTATTATGTGCTATTGACTCTTTTAGTATTCATTCTCGCAAATGTATTTATTTTAATAGCATAATGGTTTATGAAAAATCTATCATTGATGTACAAATATGTACGAAATGAATTTTATATATCATAAGTTGATCCTTGGCTTTGTCTTCCTATCCCCTCTATCCTAATTCTCTTGGCATGCCTTGGGTGAGATGTTTCTCCCTAGTGGAGGAATGAAAAGGTCAGTGTTGTGCTAGATTACAACAAAGTTATTTTTTGGCAACCAAAAGTCGCACCCTAGGTCTATTAAGTATAATTTTGTGCCAACAAATGGTGCTATTGTTGGGAACTAAGCAATGAGCATTTTGAGGGGATATAAAACATGGTATCAAGGATTCTTAAAGGAGACATTTAAGACTAGTGGCACGAGAACATTGACTCATTTATTCTACAACAAGCTCACTTAAGATAGAAGAATTTAGATTGGGTTAAGGAGGATATTTTATATGCAAAACCACATGTGATTAGTATGAAATTTTCTAGTGAAAATTTCCTAAATAGCTACAAAACTTGTTGCATAGATTTCATATCAAAGTATGAGTTTGAAATTTTCTTAGACTCCATCAAACATGGACAACATTTGATTTAGCTGAGTTTCATCGGTTAGATATAGAGTTAACTAGATATGTTGACTTCTAGGTACAAGCAACCTTAGAGAGTTACATTACTCAATTTGTTGCAGAATATCATCAATCTTTTTCTAAAGACGAAGTAGTATTCAAGTACCGGTTGTGGGGAATATTACTAAAAGAAATTTCCTGGTGGATTAAAGTATTGATTGTAGAAGAAAACCTATTTCCATTTCAAGAAAATAATATGGCAGCTTAAACCCTAGTTACTAGGGGTAGGGTGTATGTAATATCCCAATTGATAGAAATTATCACATATCTAGCACATTTTAATATTCTAATTCAGGTAAACTTTTAGATAGGACAAAAAATCAAAAGGGATCTATAAATGCATTCCTTTATTTATATTATTAGCTTGAAACAAAGAGACATGCCCATATAAATAAGAATGGAACCCCTGCAAATGGCATGCACGACTGATCATTAAAAAATAAACTAAGACACTGAAGCAACTTTGTGAATCGTGACTCGATCCACCATACAAGTTCACTGCGGGGTTTTCTTCCTAGGATCGAAGTGGAACTAGCCACGCTAAGTTCTCAAGAAAAAAAAAAGATAGATAAACCAATGATCCCAATGCCTAGTTTCTGTCCCATTTTAAATTCTTGATCGACTGTCTAGAACCTTATTTTATTATTTTCCCTCGAAAACCAAAAGAAAATACCATAGGAAAATACCATGGTAAATACCATGGATAGATTCTATCCATTTTGACCAAATCAAGAAAGGAAATATTACAAATCCTCCTGCCCAAAGATTTCTTGCCCTCAAGAAATTCACTGTTATCCAAAGCAGAAGCACTAATACCAAGATCCCATACAACCCAATGTGCTATTCTATACTTCCATGCTAAATGATCCTGAATGGATCCTTTGATACATGGATCCCGAAAAATCCTCCGAAAAATCCTTCCCTTGATAGATTCATCTAGATCCCAAAAAATCCTCTGCTCAATCGTGACCCCAATGGATTCTCTTGGATCCCAATGCCACCTAAATCCCAGGACTTATGGGTTATGGTACCATCATAACACTTTATCATTTCCCATGCCAAAGGGCCCAAGCTGCAATATGCCCTTGTTGTGAGTATCCTCCTAGGAATCACCCCAGTAATAGAGTAACAACTCATAATATCTCGCCAATCCATACCTTGGGAAGGATAAATATATGCAAATATACTATGTTGATGTTGCTAGATGCTCAATTCATGTTGCTCCACTCAATGACCCAGCATGATGCATTTGGAGAACTCCTCATTACTCTTTCCAATGTATAAAGGTGGGTTGGTAGTGTTGCAAGCCTTATCTATGTATTCTAGTAGAGGGATGCTATGGAACTCCCAATTGTACTCCTCTTGCTGCCTTGTGAGGGACTTGAGCTGTTCCTCAACATTAGAAAACTTGCCCATTAATTCAATACATACCCCTAGGAGCTCCTCAATTTTTCTATTATCCTCTAAGATAATGTCTCAAACTGTCCCGACTCTCTACTTCATAATATCTATTTTGAAATGCATGATCATTTTCCGAAAGTCTTCTACTCACAATTCTAGTGCCCTGCTAAATGTCTCTGCATCTGTCTGCACCAGATTCCCCATGACTACTACTTCAACTTGAACCTCTGATTGACCCTCCTGAATTGACTCATCCTGCATACTATATTTTTCATGTTGGCCTACATGATCATGCTCATAATATCGGTTGATTACTATTGGCTCCTTATTTGATTCTCCTTGAATGTCTTCTTTGTGGCCTTCTCCACATGTGGGGATAAGTCATCCACCCTCTCTGGTTGTCAAACATGGATGTACTGGTGGACTGTTATCTACACCTAATTTTCCATACTCTTTATGGATGTTCTCTGGGATATATATAGACTCAAATATCACATCATCACGAGGAATTACCTCCTTCCTTTCGCCATGTACATTGTGAAGATGACTGATTATCATCAGCTTGTCATGCAAGTTTCTCTAAAAAGCATGGTATTTCTTCTCATCATCTGTACTTGACTGCTTGGATCCTTCATAGGTTCTCTCTTGAAAATCAATGAACCCAACTATGGACGAATCCCCTTGATCTAAAGAAGTATCTAATTGTTCTTCCCTTTTCGCCTCCTTATCACGTGGACATGAATGGTCAAGTTCCCAAAATCCCTTGCATACAAATCCTAAGCCTTTCCTCAGTTTATTTTTGTTGTCTCCACAAATAATTTTGAGTTCCTTCTTGGTTAACTTCTTTCTAAGTAGTTTGATGTTCTGTTTGATCAACCCCTCATCTAGTTCATAAGAAATTGGTGATACAATTAGCTCCTTCCTCCAAATGGCCAACAATTTGGATATCAATTGTTTGTAGATGGCCTTATCTTCTCCTAAAATCAGGGACATGATCTTTTGCATGTCTGTTTTGTTGAAGTTTGGATGAGATGTTGTAATTCTGGTGCAGAAGTATTGAAGGATCTAAAGGATTAAGTCATCACTCTCTAGATCTAGAATAAGTATACCAAATTTGAATATCTCCATGCATTCCAAAAATTTTCTTCTCTGAAAAAAAGTAAGAAGGGTGGTGTTTTCCAACCCTTGGAGTGCTTCTACCATTACCCGAAAAATCCTCCTCATGATGTCATCATTGTAGGGCAGTAGCAGTGTTAAGGCTGTGATTTTACTGAGACAAGAGGTGACTATGAGTCTAACCTTTTTAGAAGAATGCCCAAGAACCTAGGTTGTATCAAAGCGAGCATGGATAGATTCAAAGCCCAACTTGACCCTTTCCATTCTGATTGCTTTATCAGTCTCACAATCATATCTAATGTGTCCAACTGTAGGAAGAAATATTTTGACTTTGTACCTTGCAGTTTGGATCTGAGTTCAAAGAGACACTTGATTTTTACATCTTCCCTCCGGATATCTTATGACTGCTGAAGGATAGCATGGACCTTTCGAGAGAAATTTTTATTGTTCTGATCTTGCTTACGATCTATAATTTGTTTCCATACATGATTGAGACAATCGACTGGTGTATCATTATGATGATTCTTGTGGCATTTCCAAAAGTAAAATGATGACATTGTGGTGTCAATATAGAAATATGGTAGATCATTCCCCCTTACCCTCTGATTTCCAATGATTACAGTGTAATTTGAGGGAAAAACCTGGAGGTTGCTTTAGCTAACAAGAATAATTAAATTCATGGATCCTCTGGTGTCAAAATTCTTGGAAATTATACATCATGAAATTTGGAACGGCTTTCCCTTTTAAGTAATAAAAATCAGCGTCCAAGAAGTCTACTATCGTACTGATATTATCAATGGAAAATCGCTAACCAAATGCACATGAATTTGGCCTTCTGGACCAAACAATTCAACCTTCAAAGATAATAATCTACAACACTTTGAATTATTTTTTGGGAAAAGAGTAATAGGCCAAGGATGTTGATCACTCTATGCTAATGCCAAACTCGGCCACAAGAATAATGTTATTCTTTTGAAACTTGAACTCTAAAAATAAGAGCTACAACCTCCATTATAATGATGCCAAACAACTAAAAATCAACAAGGAAATTTGCAATTTTTCGCTGAACAATTTGGCCCTCCAAAAACAGAAAGAAAAAAAAAACAACCTTCTTTGACTAATTAAAACCCTTCTTCAAATGTGTATATATATATATAGATCGACAAACCTTCCTATGCTCAAGTTCTAGGATAAATTTGGTTAAGTGAATGACTTGTGGAGAGTAATTCGTCTTCAGTGGGATGTTGGGTATGCGGTCTCGATTTGGCAAATGAAGTTAATCAATCTGATTTTTGTGATGAAACTTGGTCCTCTGAATGAGAAGTCACGACGACCCACGAACCCAACCCTTCAACCGCCTTCAATCTTTTGCCAAGAAACAAATTTGACGTGAAGATTCGATTAGCAGTCGAATTAATTGGAATTGGCTTCAAATATGCAACTCGGCCCCTTCAATACTGGAATTCGGCACCAATGATTCCTCCATGCAATCGATCTGCAGGCCCAACCTCCGGTTTGAAAGATCCACGTGGTTTTAGCAGCCTCCTTCCTATCACAATGAACTCTCAACATTTATCTTACCCATCTCGTTGATGGATCGATCCGCTGAGTTCAGAAGAAAGCGGCGGTCAACCCCCTGCGATCTGCACGCCCAGGGTTCGTTCTGGTGCCTTGGAAGACCCTCCTCCCTCACTGTGCTGCACAGGGACTCGCTTCAGTGCCTTTTTTTGGGAATTCGACCACAATATGGAAGTGTGTATGGATATTGCTATCAAGGACTCACTCCGGTGGCGTTTGGCTTGATTGAAATATTTCCATCACTGACAAAGTAGCCCATGTGACAAGGTTTTCGTGGTCATTTCGGTGCTACAATAAAACCCAAGATTTGCTCCCTCTGTATTGCATGCGACAACCACCGATGAAACCCCATTGTCCCTTAACAGAGACACAGATCTTGGTAGTTTTACATCCTTGACTGAGAAATGGAAAATATCTGTCGTGAAAGCAACTCGATCCAACAGAAATTTGACAGATCAATATTATGACTATAAAGAACGAACCCATCAGATCTCCCTGCTCATAAGCAACCTTCAACGTTCAGTTCTGTCAATATGGATCAACTTCAAATCTGGTTAGATCCTGCAAAAATAATAAATCCGCGAGCTCATTCTAGGAACGCCGCTAAAATAATTAACTCGAAAAGAATAGACCAACTAGGGTGATATAAAGGACCATTAAAGATGGAGAATTTTGGCTTGGGAGAGAAGAAATCCCACCGAAGTAACGACAAGAATTTAAACCTTGCAACTAAAAATCCCTGTAATATTCCAATCCATATAAATAATTATCACAGATCTAGGACAATTTAATTTAGCTAGGTCAAAAAACTCAAAAGAAATCTATAAATGCAACCCTTTATTTATATTATTAGCTGAAAACAAAGATACATGCCCATACAACTAAGAATGGAGCCCCTGCAAATGACATTTATAGCTGCTCATTAAACACTAAACTAAGACACTAAAGCACCTTTGGGAATCCTGATTGGGTCCACCATACGAGTTCGCTACGTGGTTTTCGTCCCGGGATCCAACTGGAACTCGCCACACCAAGTTCTTAAGAAAAACACAATAAGATAGATAAACTGAATGATCCAAATGCCTATCTTCTATCCCCTTGTAAATGCTTGATCGACTCTCTAGAACCTTATTTTATTGTTTTCCCTTGAAAACTGAAGGCAAATACCACGGTAAATACCATGGACAAATTTTGTCCATTTTGACTAGGGGAATATTACAGTTTAGGGGATAAATGCTACTTCATTATGGAGGATGAAGGTTTGTTGTGATGGATACAGGTGAGTCACGAAGGGATCAAAACTTAAGAGTAGACAAAAGAGCACAAACTGTGGATGAGTGGAAGGAAAATAAGTTCCAAGAAATTTAGAGGTCGCAAAGAGAGTTAAACCAAATAGGAGAGGTGTTGAGTAGCTTGAAGTTATAGATAGGAGGACCACGTACCTCGGAGTTGTGAGGTAAAAATGTTTGTAGTGGAGTGACTTCTAGCAAAATAGTGGGTGTTGGATATCACAGCATCATGACCTATATTATCCTAATAGTATCCATATATAGTCATGTCCCCTAGTAACTAGTCTACATGGGACATGGCCTATATATGGATACTATTAGGATCATATAAGTCATGTCCCCTATAGAATGGTTACTAGGGGACATGACCTATATAATCACATTAGGGTATGGATTTTCTTATGTTGTATACTTGATTCTTGATTGTTTGATTATGTCATTTATCCAGTGTTGAGTGTTTGGTATCCATTATGTCATCTAGTTGATATATATAACATGGCATGTTTATAGTTGTTTTGATGCTTGATTAATCACATGTGTCTGTGAGGTTGCATGAAGAAATGATATTGTTTCAAGATGGTGATACTATTACGTATGTGTTGAGACAATTGATATGTACTCGAGTGTAAGTAGGTGATATTTGTAGCATCATGTACTATGAATGATGACTATGAGTTGATTGTTGGTTATGACATGGTTTTAGACTTGGTAAATGTTGATTCCAAATTAATAGATATGTTGTCTTGATATATGGAACATGTCACTGATATGTGTGTGTTCAGTTACAAGGCAACGCGATTGGCCCAACAAGGTAAGGTAATTATCTTGTTCTTATGTTTATTCATGCACTAACGGTTATGTGGTTATGGTAGTATGATGCAGCGGATTGAATGGCAAGAGAGACAACAATGAAATCTTGAAGAAGGCTTAAGTTGAGCTTTCCTTTGGAAGTGTTGAGGAGCAATGGGGGATTGAGTCATGGTGTTTGTTGCTAGTCTTGTGCTTTTAGTCTTTTGTTATTTGTGAACTTGATCTATGGTCTTGTTTATGTCTAGTGCATAGCTATTCCACTTTGGTTGCAGTGTCATATTGCCCTTTGTTTTCATGGCTTTATTCTTGTTTGTTGTTGTTCTTGCATTTTTTGTTTTGAGTGTCTTTGGAATAGGCTCGGAAAGAGGAAAGTTAATGGTTTGTTCATGAATGCAAAATTTATACATGTACTAGATGTTTTATAATGTAATTTTAAGTTATATGTGTGCTTTAAACATCTACAAAATTATAAGATTCATGAATGCAAAATGTACCATGTTTTGTAATTTGTAATTTTTGAAATGTTGCAAATTTTCAAGCATTGCTCCATATTCATGAACTTAGACTTAAAACCTTTAAGCATCACACCGTGCATCATGAAAAATGTAACATTTTTTAAATAATGTTTATTCTTGATTAAATTGACAAACTATAACTTGAAACCTTACATCAAACAACTGGTTAGAAGTTAACTAGAAATACCAAGAAAAAGTTGGTCCATGATAAATTTGGTGGCTAATAATTAAATCCAAAATGGCATGCAATCTACTTATCATTTAATTTGAAACATACATCACTTGAAAATATGGTATGTGGAAATTGTAACTATTATAGAGGGTATCAAAAGTTGGGTAGAAAATTTATATTAAATGTTAAGTATCAAACCACATCCATAGTAGCCCTTCTATTCAAGATGATGATCTATTCATGAATGCAAAATTATCTATAGTTATACGATTGTTTTAGAAATCTACTCCATTATAATATTCATTCAAATTCAAAATGTACCATGTTTTGTAATTTGCAATTTTAGTAAATTCATTAAACAACTTGACAAAACAACTTTGAACAAAACCTAAGAATCATCTACTAACATTATAAGAATCATCATGCAAAATATACCAACTAAATGAAAATTTACTTTCATTGCTTCATCTTCATGAACTTAAATGTAAAAAAAATTAGCAGCAAACCATGCATCATGCAAAATTTACCATGTTTTATAATGCAATTTTATAGTATGTTTGCATGAACAAATTTATATTAAAAGTTAACCATCAACCAACATCCATTGTAACTCTTCTATGAAACATGATGATCTATTCATGAATCCAAAATGTATACCATAATTTATAATGCAAATTTAAGTTATGTTTGTTTTAGACATCTACACCATGATAAGGTTTATGAATGAAAAACATACCATGTTTTGTAATTTGGAATTTTACTATTCATTAAGCAACTTGACAAAACAACTTCACAAAATCTATGAATTTGAAGCCAATTTCATATTATCTTCTACTAACATTTAAATAAGAAGCATCATGCAAAATTCACATAAACTCCAAAATTAGCATATTAAATATCAATTCATAATAAGTAGTTCTATTTAAAATATGTCCAAAATTTATATCATTATAAAATTAAATATATAATAAAAAGTTGTCAAATAAAAATATTCATCAAAGAGATCAATTCATAATAAATACTTTTACTTTAAATATGTCCAAAATTTATATCATGATAAAATTAAATATAATAAAAAGATAGTCAAATAAAAATTTGCATCAAAGATAATCTTGCTGAAATATACGATCTATCAAAATCCTCGTGCTCTCATTATAACTATTGGTGCCTTGCACAACATGTGTAGTGTGAAAATATACATAATATTGTATACTTTAAAATTGAATTGTAACGTTTTAAAATGAAATGAGAATTTAGTCATCGAAACAAAATTATAAGAGGTTTGTAATTGCATGAAATACCTCGTAGTGTTCCCCCTTTATTGCGCCCTCATGGTGTTTTCCCTACATTGTGCCATCATAGATACCCTATACAATACATGTATATTCATATATTAAAAATTTAAAATTGCACACGAAAATGCATAAACTCACAATATTGAAAAAATCAGGTAATAACTTTTTCAAATTGTCTAGACGATCCACTCCCTGTAACCAACTCAAGTTTCAAATTCCATGTAATACCTCATGGTGTACCCCCTACATTTTTCCCTCAATAGATGTACATGTATATATTAAAATTTTGAAATTTCACATGAAAATGCATAAACTCGCAATATTAAAAAAATTGGTACAAATTTTTCAAATTGTCTAGATGATCCTATCCCTATAGTGGACTCCATCACTAATGTCCGTGGAGGAGGGAAACTGTCTCCACAAACGGAAATTTTAAAATTGTAAGGTAGAAATCTCATTTTCCAATTAAACTTGCATCAATTTATAACAAAATGAAGTGAAATATTCGATACTTGTGACAAGCGAATATTTGATGCATCTCCTAATAGGGAGGAAGAGGATGGCATTATGTTGAAAACGTTGGAAGGAATCGAAATATGTTAAAATTTGACTATATATTTAATTATTTCTTTTTAAAATATGTCTTCACAATACTGTTATAATAAAATTAAAGTAAAAGTATCATCATGAACTCTTAAAAAAAACTAACACCTCTTAGGACTGTGATATTATCTAAATTCTATTTCAACAAATGACTTAACTGCAATTGGTGAACATATGATACATTCATGTTAGATTATATCTGAAATATTTTACATAATGTACATGAATCAACATTAACACATACATTACATTCCATTAAAATATCCACCCTAAACATTAACACATACCGATCCCATGCCCTCTTCCCCATGACCAATTAGGTCTTGCCAAACATCATGACAAGCCTTTGCATATGCTTTAACCTCTTCAATATTCATATTATATATCTCCTGATATGATTTATATACTAAATTAGAATGTGCATCTGATCCTGGCCTTTGTCTATTTAGATTGACATAAATTCCAATCAATGAAGGTTGTATGTTGTCTATAATGGCATTCCTTGCTTCTTGACCAATCTAAGAAGTGTCATCCATCTCTTACCACAAAGTTACTCGACATGGATGTTGAGGTACAAAAGGTGGTAGAGGACGAGGTAATTCAATATCTCTTAATGCACCCTTACGTTCATATGTCTAACATTTCCTAGTACCATAAATTTTGGTGTCGTAAGAAATATGTATGTACACAATGGATCCCACCAAGAGTCATATGGAATTAAGAGGTAAAAAGTACCTATACAGTTAGTTGAATTTATAGAAAAAATCACTTTCGTTGATGATGAAATACATTTTGTTATGAGAATATTTTTCATTGAAAATGATGACTCTCCTTCAAGCAATAGTTCATCGGTTAATAACATAAAAATCCACTTCCCTAACCTCCTCCTAGTACTCCATTTGAATCCTACTTGTTTTGTTTCGAAGTTGGTTAAGACTTTAAATTTCCAGGAAATTCATTATTAATATGTAGTTGATACTTCTATTAGCTTTAGTGGTGGTTCCTGGAAAATTTCATCACGATATTCATAGCATGGTCCAGAAGGATTTATATTTATTTTTCCTCGTCAGTCTATAATGGTTGAAAACTTAACAGACTCATTCACTTGGTACCCTGAACTTTTGGGTTGATGGAATGAGGATGTAGAAAAACATTGGTATCTATGTGAATCCATATGGAGGGCTAGACATACATTAGCCGATATTAATATTATTTAATTTCAAACTAATTTGAGAAATAGATCACTTAGATTTTTTATTAAATAGTCTTCATTATATCAGAATTAGACTATTGATGAAGTTAAGCAATAATTTATTCAAGAATTTAAACTTCCATAGATAGACCAATAAGGGTTATCAAAACTTTGGGATACTAAGAAACATGAAGGAGAGACTGCATGGGAGTGCATGCAGTGATTTAAGGATGCAATTGGTAAATTGAGATATCCAATTGACCCTAATCACCAAAGAGACTGGTTTAGTAAATCCTTGTTACAATTGACAAGAACCCCCTTAGCGCAAAAAAATACAAATAGGCTACAACATCCACTTTTTTATGAAACCAACTCACAAAATATAAGGAAAGATAGATCAATGACTTAGAAATCATCCTCTTCAAGGGAACAACCTCCTTTACATTACATAAATGAACAATTCCTGGATGATACAAATGAAAAAAACCCCTTTATATATATAGGAGTCCAATGGGTCACAATATAATCCTAGTTGACATAATAATAACAATGTAAGGGCACAAAAAAACATTAGTGGGATTCTATGGGGCACAATACTAACAATATGGTGACTACATGGGCACAAAAATAAAAATAAGGGGGCTATACTAACGATAACAATAAAGGGACACACTAGTATTATAGGGACCTAACATACCCCTCTCCTTCAAGAAAGTATTGTCCTCAACACTTGATTATTTATGGATGCTTCTATATAAAATTATCATCCTCCCATGTGGAATCTTCAGCAGGTAAGTTATTCCACTTGCTCAGATACTGTAAAATTTATCGATTTCATGGTTTTCGAGTTCTTGTTTATGTGACTGCTTCAGGTTCAAATATGATTTTTCCTTCCTTCTCAAGTTTTGTAAATATTGTTTGAACTCACATTTTGTCACCTATAACCTTCTTTAAGCATGAACCATAGAAAACTGGGTGCACTTGGGAAGATGGAGGAAGCTCCAATTTGTATTCCGTAGTACCAAATTTTTGCAGCACCTTGTAAGGACCATAGTACTTTAGAGATATTTTATTATAATCCTTAACTTTATTGAGGGACATTGGTTTATATTTTTTTTCATTGTAAAAACACCCAATCACCTACATCAAAACTTCTTTCATTGTGATGTTGATCTTCTTGTTGCTTCATTCGATTCTGAACCAAAGTTAGGTTATCCATTAAGAGTTGGAGAACTTGTTGTTGATGATCGATGTAATATTACACTAATTTATCGTCCATATTAGCTTTCATTTCATCCTTAAAACCATCCACCTTATCCTCCACGTCTGATTTTAAACCATGTATGTCATCTTTGGTTGCTCTTTGTGAGATCAAAGTTTGTTGCACTTGGTACCGTAATTTTGATATATCATACTACAATTATTCCTCTTTATGCATCATAGTAGAGTTTTATAAGGGCTTATTGGGTGTAGAATTATTTTAGGGGGGCATTTTAGAACCCAACACTAATATCTATGCTTCAATATGCCCTTGGAATCACTTCAAACTTATTTTTCAAACAAGACTTATGCAATTTTTAAAAACAAATGCACACATTTTTCTTTCTTTTGAGGAGATCGATAGTGAAACTGATGTATCTATGTAATTTTGTATATCTAAGATTTTATCTTCAGTTTTGCAGTATCTCTCTGAGTTTTCTTTCCAATGAAACATGGCAGACTTGATTTGGATTCTTCAAGGAAAAGTTATTCCCAATCTCCCACAATGAACTAATTATGGCCTCGTTTAGTAGAGAAATCTTGTATAGAGTGCCACTTGTCATTGTTTCCTCCTTCATCTCTAAAATCGATACATAAGAAACCAAACTCCGTGTAATTTTGGCCACCTTTTACAGAATTCCAATATGATTTTTGAAACCAAATTTATGACAATATTCCCTCGGCCACATGTTTGGGATGAAATTTTGGAGCCTACAAAATCCATAACTTCCTCAAATTATATCTCCATAAATATAGCGAACCAAGATCTGAAATTTTTACACTACGTTCCTAAGGATTTCTATGCAAATGGGTTTTTTTTTAGCTTCTAAACCTTCATATAAAACAAGTTATAGAAAAAAGTTCAAGATGACATATTTGCAGCAGCGAAACCATAGAATCCAAAGCTCTCACACGAAATGTTATGAACCCAGCTCACAAAAAAGAGAAAACATAGATCAACGACTTAGAAATAAGCTTATTCGAGGGGGAAACCTCCTTTATATGACATAAAAAAACAATTCTTGGATGGTACAAATGAAAAAACCTCTTTTCTATATATAGGAGTCCAATGGTTCACAATATAATCCTATCCAACATAACAATAACAATGTAAGGGCACAACAGTAACAATAATGGGCTTATAAGGGGAAGAATAATAACAATATGGGTACTACGTGGGCACAAAAGTAACAATAAGGGGGCTATATTAAAAATAAAAATAATGGAATACACTAGTATTAAAGGGACCTAACACACTTGAGCAAGCTATGAAGATTGAAGCAATGGCAGGGTACCCTCATGAGCACAGGGGAGGTGCCGCTTCTAGTGATCCTGCCATTGTTTGGTTGTAGCATCACATTACTGACTTAATAGAAAGGTTGAAGGACATGCAAGTAGCATGACCTATGCGACCTCATCTTTGATGTACTAAATACCATTTTGAAGGTCATCACGGTACTAAATGTCTACAATTGAGGGGTCTGAGACCATCTACTATTCTTATGGGTTTGACTCCACCACTACCTACTATAGGAGTTGTGCAAGTTGCTAAAAATGCTCTATATCAATGACATACTAAATTTCGCGTGTTCCCCAGTAAAAAAGGTACGTTTTTGAATGAATACTATGAAGTTTTTTGTACTTATGGGCATCCACCTCATCTTTGTCTTGTTTTTCATCACCACTCAAATGTAACAAATAACAGGTTTTGTGAGTTTTCTAGGTCCGCGACTCACCATAAAAACTAGTTCATAGCTTTGGATGATTTATCCGATGATCTTTATCATATTGCATTCAAATTTAATGAAGCTCCTTAAGGGTGAGGAGGAGGAAATTAAACGGGGGAAGAATTGGAGGAAGAGGCTCGGTTCATTGCTATAATTTTGATCGAGAGGGTCATGTTTCCCATGACTATTCGTTACTTAGGAGACCATGATGCTCCCATTGTAGAGTAAATACACATGTGAATGAAGATTGTCCTGAATTGATCACTCATTAGGAAGAGTGAAACAGAGAAATATGAGTGAATTTGATCAATGAAGAACATCGACCACCTTAACCAACTATAGCACCTAACATTAATATTATCACTAGAGAAGGAGATAAGAATACTTATGAGCAACCTGTTCTAATAAAGTATACATCACCAAAGAGGTCCCATGATCCTAATCAACAGAAATAATATGACAAATATGTGGCCAAAATTTTTAAGCAATTGGTTTCTTCCTATAGTCCCTGGGCATAACAATAAGAGAGAATACAAATGAATAATCCCAAGGCTTTCTCAGGAGATATCTCAGCTTATTATGGAGTGGTTTAAATTATTTTTTCATATTATGAAAAATGAAAAATTACCCGGCCAACTATGCAAAAAAGCTCAAGATAATTGTTAAGGATGAGAAATTTTTAGACATGCCTATTTCTACTAATCTTCCTGAACGTCACTCTAGGCCCATCCAATGGAATACGAGAAGAATGAGAATATAATTCCATGTTGATGCACAAATTTTAGGATTCCATATTAAATATTTTATTCTGGATTTGGATTCAAATGTCAATATTTTACTGAGAAAGACCTGGGAGGCATTGGGAAAACCCAAGTTGGTGTTCTCTCTAATCCTGTTACCTATGTCCAATCAATACTCTATTCTTCCCATCATATGTCTCGAGGATGTTGAAGTTGACATTGCAGGGGTAAAAAAATATGAAAATTTTGAAGTCATAGATATAACAAGTGATAAAGATTTGTATCCAGATTTTCTAGGAATATATTGGGAATTTGAGAACTATTTTTTTATTGATCTCAGGTGAGAGACAATGACCTTTGAAGTATACAAATTTTGTGTTAGAAAACCATTAGAATATTATAAATATTTGAGGCTTGCATAACCTATACATGACAAAGAGGAGTCTAATATTTTATACCAGTTATATCAAGTCACTATGGGAAAAATAAAAGACTATATAAATCCTATAGTAGATGGTTGTATTAGCTAGAGAATTTTTCATAGCACAAAATTTGGTTCAAAGGTTATGTTGGAAGATTGGAAACAAGGAGATCACGAGTTGCTCTCTAGACATTGTGAAATTTTTTTAAATTGATCATTGGATTGGTACTGAGGTACAAGAATTTCCTACTTTCAATGGTATAGGATTTGTTTTCAATTTTATTAAAAATTTGATTTGAAATTTGAAGAAATGCAAAAGATTTCTTTGTTGGATGTTTCTCTTCAAAGAACACCTGCAAGGTGGTGGGGAACTCATTGCATCCGCCTTCAAGACTGAGATTCAGTTAAGTCTGCTATGATATGATGATTTTTTATCCCAAAAGAAACATTTATCTAAAATACTTGTATATGAAGGCTATACCATTCTACAAAAGCATATTCAGACTTCTAGTGCTATTTGGATAGAAATTGAAGTACCTGTAGAAATGTGGGTCCATCAATTTATTCACATATTAGGGACATTTCCACAAGCTTTGTACCTAAAGGAAGAGATGAAGAGGTACACCATTATCTTGAAAGCATTGACATTGCAAGTTTGAAGTGATTTCTCCTTTTCAGATGAGGATGCAACACTAACAGAGGCTTTAAAATAAATAAAGAGAGTATTTTTTCCTACAAGGAAACCTATTGATGAACATAGTAGTCACAAACATTTTGAACATTTGTATGAATCTAGACTCCACGAGGTTGTTTCCTATGTCAAGGTTAATTGTGATGCCATTGAATATTGTGTAGAGGAACAAAGGCACTTGTCATTTAAGGAATCTGAAGGAGAATGAAACATAAAGGATTAATTTGTAAAAGATGCCCTGCATTTGAAGCCTCTGAAGTTGTGGAAACATAATATTGGGGTTGATGAAAATCCTAAGTTAGCATCTATCGGTGATTATTGGGATGAGTATACTACAAAATATATTTTGGACTTATAAAAATAATATGAATATTTATTTCTTGCATCTGTTTTAAAACTCAAGGGAATCAAAGGAGATTTAGTGGAAATGAATTATTTTTTTAACCCTGATGTAAGACCAGTCAAACATCATCCTTATTGATTAAATGTGAGGGTTAAAGAGAAAGTAAATAAGAAAATTGATAAGATGTCGAATATTGGTATTATATTCCAAATTAATGAAACATAATTGATTAGTCCTATTGTAATTCAATAATGAAGGATTCAAACAACATTAGAGTTTGTGTAGATTAGATAACCTGTAATAATGCTTTCATACATGATATTTTTCCTACTCCCCTCAGGGATGATGTATTTGAAAATGTTGCAAGTCATGAAGCATATTATTTTACTTATGTATTTTATTGATATCATCAAGTTTGTATCATAGAAGAAGATAAAAGAAAAACTACTTTTACAAATGAATGGGGTTCCTTTGCTTATCATTTCATGCCATTCGGACTTAAAAATTCTTCAAGTCTGTTATCTTGGATTGTCATTGATTATTTTAGAGAATATATTCATAAATTTCTTGAAGTGTATATGGATGATGTGGATAATGTAAAATATTTTGAAAGAGCATTCTAGCTTGTCGCAGGTAATGTTTGATCGCTTTCGGCAATTACAGATTTCACTAAATCTAAAGAAATGTATTTTTGTTGTTCCCTTTGGTTATCTACTTGGAGATTTTTTTTGCAAATATGGAGTTTGTGTGGAACTGACTAAAGTTTCAGTGATTTTAAATATCCCACCACCAACCAGTGTTAAACAATTGTGGTCTACTTTGGGACATATAGAATATTACCATAGGTCCATCCACAACTACATTTTAATCATTGCGTTGTTGGAAATATTATTGAAGAAAGCTAAACATTTTATATGAACTATTGAATGTGATGTTGTATTTGACACATTGAAAGAAACACTAGTGAGTGCCCCAATTCTGGTTTATTCAGATTGACACAAGGAATTTCATGTCCATATAAACTTATCTAGTATTTCCTTGGGTGTTATTTTGGCATAACGAGGAGAAGGTAATTTTGATCATCATATCCAATTTTACAAAAGAAATCTCTATACTTCCAAGAAAAATTACATTACTACTGAATGAGGGGCTCTCACCATGATGTACTCACGTCATAAATTTGTACATTATCTTTTCAGGGGTCCTTTGAAATTGTTTACCGATCATTATACTCTTAAGTACTTGGTTAATAAACCTATATTAGAAGGGAGAATATGAATATGGATTTCATTGTTTCAATAATTATAATTTTAAGTTATCGTCAAACGAATTCGATCTAATGTGGGCCTAAATCACCTTTCTCGTTTAGAGTCTAGTGAAACAGACATATCAATTGATGACCGATTTTCTGATGCGAACTCTTTTAAAATTGAAGTAGTCCTAGACTATTTGGAGGATATTTCGTTATTCCTAGAAGCTGGAAAATATGCTGATGATTATGCAAAAACCCGAAAGATAAATATCATGGTGCATGCTGCAAATTATCATCTTAACGTGGGCCAGCTGTATAAAATGGGGTTTGATCATATTTTGCGCAAATGTGTTTTGGATAATGAAAAATAAAATGTTTTATGGGAATGTAACTCTATAATTGCAGGAGGTCATGTTGGAGAAAAAAATTTTTCCAGAAAGGTGTTAGAGGCTATAATATGGTGGCCCACTCTATTTAAATATGCAAAATAATATGTCGAGAAGTGTGACATTTGTCAATGGGTTAGACGAACATCTAATAGTGATGAACTTCCTCTGCATTTAGTTTGAGCTTTTGAAGCTTTTGAAAAATGGGTTGTTGACTTTGTCGGACCCATAAACCCCCATGAATGACATTATCATGTTTGTTATATTATTACTGAAACTGATTATTTAACTTGTTGGGTTGAAGAAACTATAATTAAGGATTGTGTTGTTGATACCCTGGTAAGGTTTATATTTGAAAATATTATCACTAGATCCGGTTGTCCAAGGAGTCTTACCATTGACCAAGGATCGCATTTCATTAATGAGACAATTTATTCTTTGTTGTGGAACTTCATGATCCAACACCAAAATTATTCCATATCATCTGCGGGAAAATGGAATGATTGAAGGCTTTAATAAAATTTTAGAAAAGGGGCATACCAATTTTTTCTCCATAAATAAGTATGATTGGGATGAATGAATTCGAGCTACTCTATGGGCCTACCATACAAATGTGAAATGGTAGCATACACATACGCCATTTCAACTTGTTTATAGAAGGTAATTTGTAGTACCAATTAAGTTTATTGTTCGAAATATTTTCATTACTCAGGCTACTAGGATGTCTGATGATGAATCTATTGGAAAAAGCTACAAGGGTTATGGCAGTTGGATGAAGAACATTTTCTATCATATTTCCATCACAGTTTGGATAAAGAACGAAAAAAATCTAGGCATGAAAAACATATAAAGAAGAAATCATTTTCCACTGGAGACCAGGTATTGCTCTATGACAACAAATATTTGAAACATCCTGGTAAGTTATGAATGCATTGGTTGGGTTCCTTATTTATTACAAAGATAAGGGATTTTGGAGATTTTAATCTTTCTCAGTTTGATGGAGTTATTTTTCCTCATTGGGTGAATGGCATATGCTTGAATCCCTCTTATGGCTACTAAATTTATTTATGGTAATTATTTCTCTTTGAAATGGGGAATGAGTTAGGTTTAAGATTGAGTAAGTTGTGTTAGTCAATAAAATTAGTTAATTGCAGTCACACCAATTAGTGTTCTCTAGTTGTGTTAGTCCTATCATTAGGTTATAGTTGTGACCCATCGCAACTAATTATGATCGGGGGGGGCGGGGGGGGTGGGGTGGGGGGATATATGTGTCAAGTGTCATTTGTGTCAGTATTCTAATTATTAATAGGGGTTTTTAATAATTATGCTATTCTTTCACATAATCACTCAATTTTTCTAATTTTATTTTCCACTTTACAACTTTCAAATAATTTTCCGTTAACTGGTCATTATGATATTCCCTTTTTCAATTATTTTAAGTTACGTCCTTGGGATTTACATCCTAGTCATCATTATTATCTGGATTTAAATTGATTTGGAAAGTTTTCATATTTAATGACTAATGGTCTAATCGCTCTTTGTCTTCTTGAGTCCCTTGTATATATTTTTTGTGATGTCACCTTATTTCCTTATTGTGTTTGTAAATTTTTTGATATTTTTCACCCTCGCTCGTACATCTAGTTCCTCTGTGGCCCGAATTCCCTATCATTCATATGTACAACTTTTCTACAACCATCGATCCTCAAACATGACTTGTAGTACAAAGATTGCAATCCCTACTAGATACTAAGACCATCATATTGTTCCTACAAAAGACACTCGGGGAAAATATGAAAAGGATACACTAGTTAATAAAAATTTGTCTGAATCTACTCATTTTCTAGATTTAAAATCTAAAGTATATATTAATTCTGACATTGCACCAATTTGTGCCATTATTCCAAGAGTCAAGGATGATTTTTTTCCCCTGCCAAGGTCGACGATTTTCAAATTACGTGATTTTCTTGTCTTTGATACCACAAGTGAAGTTATGTTGTGTACAAAATTTATCATCAATCACTTGCATGGATGTTCGTTGTGGCTCGATAAGGAGTATCCTCTACTTGTGGAATACATTCAATAACTCATCAGGTTTTCGAAACATGGCCCAAATATTTCAATTTCTTCTTAAAGTGTTTCAAAACATAGTAAGAAGAAAGGGGATGACAATTTGTACCAGAAGTATGGCACTAAATAGAAGGGCCACGAGGCATTTATTGATAAAATTAATAATGAAACAATACAATTTTTTTTCTACAATATCACTTGAAATATTATGCGACATTGTAGGGAGGGTGAATGCACTTTGGACACTATATATGTTGCAGAATTTTGTGTTTGGGGAGAACCCTTGAATAGGTGTAGCTATTTATCACATGAACTATTTGAAGCTTGCGAGGATGTCTATATGCGAGCAACATATTTTATTTACGGGTACTTGGTTATTTCCATTACAATGATGAAGTGGTGTATGCCTAAAGGTAGAAATGTGTCTGAAATTTCTAATGGAGAACCTCTTTCTCTCTCCTATGCTCCATAGAGGGCACAAACTGATATTTATAATTGAGAATTAAATTATATGACATTTGAGAAATGACATGCTAAAATTTTGAATGTTACTCAATAATTGACTTGGGTGTTGAAGCCGATTTTGGAGAAGTATGCAAATCAATTATGGTTTTGGATAAGTCATGGTCACAAATCGGTTATGGTTTCGGATAAGTATGATGTGAGTCTGATGAGTTTGATGTGTCTGAATAATCTGGGTGTTGAGTAGCTTCATTAATCTGGGGTAGTTGATCAGTTGTAATTTTTAAATTTTCAAAAATAGAGTTGAACATCACCATTGCTTCATTATGAGCTATTATTGCTGCATTATGATTTTGATCCACCTTATTTGAAAGGATTTCATGACCCTTTTTAAAAATTTTACGATTGTTATCGAGCTGATTCTCTATTCTCTTCTTTGTGTCCTAGAGTTCCTCTATTTTTTTAGCATGTCCAATGACCTTATTCTCAAGATCTATCATTTTTTTATTAAAATTAGGAAGCTTCATTGATAAAGACATTGATTGGGTATGTGGTGGTGTATATTTATGCAGCTTCACCTTCTTCCTTAACTTTAAATTTATTTTTAATTATATATATATATATATATATATATATATATAATTATACAATAATTATAATTTAATAGTTGGTTAAATACTCTATAATATTGAATCAAAGGTAATTGTATATTATATAGTATTCAATGATGACATGTGGAATGTATTCCATAGTTGACCAATGGTAAGGAATGAAATGGAAACGACTGTTGAAGGAGAGAGAGGGCACCGACAGGGAATGTGAATGAATTGGTGGCTTCAACGGTGGAGTGACATGATGATTGGTGATCTTGTGGAAATATAGATGATGTCTAGTGGGAGAAATACATCAGAATGCTTGTAAAGAGTGGGTGGATCTGTCATGGGTGTTGTCAACTAGGAATAAATAGAAAAAAATTGGTTTGGAAGGGACACGAAAATTTGATGAGTGATGGTTGAAATTCGTGAGTGGAAAATGACATGGGGATGGAATAGTTAACTGTGACATGGAGGGTTGAGGTAAATGGACGATGGGCATATGATTTGAAAAACAAAGAGCGAAACAAAAATGGAGGAAAATTATGAACAAAAGCGATCAACAAAGATGGCAGTGATAGGTGGTGTGATTTTGATAGGGAACCGTAACAGGGCTGAGTGATGCTTGACATAACTTTGATACCATATGGAGCTAATAATCTCAAAAATTGATATATATATATATATATATATATATATATCTTATTAATAACTTGAATGATAATTACAAAGGTGGAAGGGCCCTAGCTTAAATAAAACACCAAAGCCATTACATGAGGGGGAATGATATTTGATCATGTCCCTTAGTTTATAAATTAAGTAAAATAAATTTATACAATAAATTAATACATAAAAATAAGCATGAAAGAAAAGGTAATAAAAAGGAGGCAAAGGGAAAGCAAAGAAAAGTGAATGGAAGAAAGGAGAAGGTTGGATCAACAACTTCAATGAGAATATCTTGCAGGTAGGAGGTTGCATGTGTGATTTCCTTGTTGGGATGTGAATGCATGGTACATACATTTATTTATTTGGTTCATTTTTTGTCCCTAGCATGGGTTTTTCCTATCTTGAAAGTAGTTTCAGCCTTACATTTCCATTTCCTGGATAACCATGGTGTGATGGGATTCATTCTTGGTTGAGCTTTTGATTTCTAGAAGGTTTTGGAATCAGGTGAGGTGGTCTTAGGAAAATCCCAAGGGTTGAGGGTGAAGATTATTTTCTTTGGGAAGCCTTCGACAGGTGGGTTGAGATAGGAAAATTCCTCAAGGTATGGTGAAGGAATTTTGAGGCATCCAATGTTGGTTTGGTTTTGTGATCTTAGGAAATATTTAGGTGAGATCAGGGTAGCTTGAGGGTGGAGGTGGTTTAACATAGACTAGAGTCCCTATTTTATTATGTTTTATATATCCCATGAGATCCCACATTCATTCTTGGAATATCGCACGGGGGTGGTTGGATGAAAGAAATATTTGGTTTAGCCCAATCTATCATCGGGTGGTACGTGGAAGTCCCTGAATTGGTTGGCTTCTATATATGTTATTAGGAGATAGTTTTCTAATGTGATTAATGAGCACATGTACCTGTTATTATGTTCATTTTATGGAATATTTTTCATGGTTTCTATTATGGTTATATGTTGGTTATAACCATATATATATATGGTTATATTATGATCAATTTATTTATATTAAGGTTATATATATATATATATATATATATATATATATATATATTATCTAACAATGGTTATTTTTCATGATTTGATAGTTTATTGATTGGTTGATGAATGTATGGGCTAAAATGTGTCGTTACAGATAGCTTGAGAGTGCATTGAGCCTCATTAGTGGTTCTTAGATGAAGTTTATAAGTTTATGATAATATATGCATTCATGACCCGTAGCTTATATGTTTACCATGTGTTTGACGAAATGTCTATCATGTATTAGATAGGTCTAGGTAAAGATCTTATTCAAGTTTTGAATGGTTAGCATAATTTTAATATTATTTATGACTATGGAAGGTTACAAGCAGTTATGAGTAGTGGTTTAGAGGTTATCTTAGAAAGGTGGCTCATATCTTGAGACCGCTAGCACTAAACTAAATAATTTTGACCGTAACAACATGGAGGCAGGCCTATGCATGAGGTTGGGACCTCATAATCACACTGATTTTGTGTTGTGCATGAGGTTGAGGAGTTTCCCCATTGAAAATAGGGCCAAGTTAGGGAATTCTCATCTGTTGTTGTTTGTAGGCCTCAGAGTGGTCTATAGTCCCTGAGGGACAGTTCTAAGTTTTCGGTTAGGTCGACCCCACTTCCATAACTGGAATTTGGAGTTCGGGTCATATCATAGTGACACTCAGCTCATGTATACCTTGAAGATCTTGTAGAAATTGGTAAATGTGGGAGAAGGCGTTACAAGGTGGTATCAAAGAAGTTTTTTTTCCCTTTGGGTGATATCTGATACCATAGGGTGGTATCAGAGCGAGGTTGAAACATTGGACCTCAGGATAAATGTATAAAGCTATGCATGCATGTCAATTATATATGTGCCTAATATGCATGCATTCGGATGGTAATAGTTATCATGCATGTGGTTATTATTTCAACTATGTGTCATCATGTACGATGTTGAGATGTTGATGTTATATATATATATATATATATATATATATATATATATATATATATCGCGCTAATATGGAATAATTTTTGCAGACAAGATAGGCTCCCCTGAACTTCAATAAGGTATGATTTGATCATGTTTTTATTCAGTTTTTCTAACATGGTATGCTTGTAGGAAGAATAAGGTCAAATATTATGAGCAAAATGGTGGATTATAGTTCACGTGACTCTCCTTACATATAATATGAGAAAAAAGGAGATGAGTATTCTCCTGATATATCAGATACATTGAGAAGTTTGAAGGCACAAATTAGAAGTTGTAAGGTATATAATAAAAGGATTATGTTGGTGTTTTTGTTGCTATCAGGTAGCAAAAGACACCTTCGTAACAGATGATTTTTCCCTGCAAATAAATCATAGATATAATCGGTTGTTGTTAGTGGACAAACATGAGTAAATATATCATTGTAAATGGTTAAGACAATGCATACATAAACAAAAACTAAAAACTAAGAAACATATATATAAACAATGCTTGATGAAGAAAAAAAATTCAACAAAGTAATGGAAAAAGGCCCCCTTTATTGACTGTTGAATGTAGAATATGGATACGATAGATGTTTTGCTAAACACATGAAGAAAATTATTTGAGAAATGGTGCTCAAAATCCTTAACAAGGAGGTTCCTTTCCTCACTCTCTTTGCAAGCTTCTCCTCTCTCTCAAAGAAGTATCAAGGTTATCTCAATGGGGAAATCCTCTTCACACTAGAATGTTGGATTGTTGAGAAACAATTTGGTGATCATAACAATGCTCTACTTCTTCTTCATTAATAATGGAATGCAAGATTGTTGGGGAGAAATTTTTCCAGCATAAAATTGCCTTCATTTTTGGTCTTCCAAGTGTGTGGAGTGGTCTTGTAGGATCGATCAAGAAACAAGTTGTGGGATCAACCCAATGGATAAGGCATTGAGTTACGAAACTGAACATATGGGATTCTTGACACCTCCTCTAGAGCTGCCATCCCCAATTGGAGCCTATGTTAGGACCCTATAATATAGGTATCTGTTCTCCAGTTATCAATTTGGGAATTTTTCTAATTAGGTTGAAAATGTTTTCATTATAAGTTGCTCAGGAGAAAAGTTCTAATGGTATGCCAAATGCCTCAAATCAGATAGTCATCTATTTCTAGTCTTGTCACCTAAAGGGTTGGAATTATAATGCATTCACATATATTTTTGTAATCCCTAATGTGGCTGAATTAGGTCTTTTTTATGAATTTGGCTATGTTTTAATTTTAGAAGAAATTTTTTCTTTCGGTAGATAAAAAGTAGAAATTTTATAACTTTTAGCTATCGAAATTTAAAACTTTTGGTAGCTAAAAAAAATTACCTGCACCTATTTCTAGTTGCAAAAAGTATCGAAATTTTATAGGTTTTGGACAGCTGTGTCACCTCCATATTAGTGGTGGTACACAGGTAATCATGTGAAATAAAGCTGCTAGAACCGCACCAAGCTATCATTTCATCCAATTTTCAAAAGGATCATAACTCATTTATGCCTCCATATCTCGCAATAATAACCTAAATCATGCCCATTCATTTCTATTAATCCCTGAAAAAAGGTCATGATGCCCTCCCCATGCTTTGAATTGGTTGACAGTCAATTTTTGTTTGTTTTAAAATTCACCCACAGATGCCCGAGATCTTTGAGTCTGCATTCATTTCTTGTTGTCCTATGTCCTAGGCATTTTTCTATTCTACCCTCACTTTCACGCTCAGTTAATTTCATCACTCACATCCACATACCCTAGCCACTCTATAACCTGCATATTTATTTAAAATCGTTTTTAGGTCCAGGTGAAGAAGATGTCAACCGAAGGTGCACTGCTGATGAAGGAATTACAAGACACATTGTATATTGATGCACGCCCTCAGGCTGCTGAATTTTTCAAGTAGGTGGGATGTTACAGGTTCTGCCAGAAGTTTTAGGGATACCATTATGGTATCACAGAAGAATTTGCAAATATTTTTGATGGATGTAAGGTGCATCTTGGACCCATGAAAATACAGATAGATGAGGCCAGTCTTGCAGTAGCCACAGAGATTCCTGGTGAAGGTAAAAGGTGGTTTAAGACCACCTCAATCAAATAAGTCGATTTCGGGTTTTTCCTCAAAGAAGAACACCAAAATATGAAGTGGCAAAAGGATATCCCCAGGAGTTATTTGGAGGATAAATGGAAGACATTGTTGAAGATGATCTAGGTTTACATCACTTGTGAGGGGAGATATGGAAGGACCATGCTCTATCATTTCAGGTTGCTCCTTCACTTCACAGGTAAGAAAACTCTAAACATGCAATTTTATCTCCTCAAAAGTCTCACCAAAATGGCTTCTAAAGTCTAGGCTAAACCTCAGATAGCTAGTAGCAACCTTTTCCACCATGGGCCAATCTATTTGATAGTGTTAGAAGAACTCAAAAGAAGAGGAAAAAATTGGAACTATCTCCTGTTTTGGGGAGAATTTGAGCAAGAAATTTAGCCAAAAAACCAGGAACTCCCTCACAGGAGTTGACTTCCCCAAAAACCAACAAGAGGAAGAGAAGGGCATTGTCTCCTATGCAAACTGTCGCCAAGGCCTCTCCCTCAAAATCAAAGAAGTCAAAGAAAAGGTTAGAGTTTGGGAAGGAGGTAGAGGTTCAAGGTGAAACTGCAACAACTAATTTTCTCAACCTACCATATTTAGATTTAGATTTAGAGCCATTAGCTGTAGAAATAAAGGCATAACCATTAGCTGCAGAAATGGGAGCAGAGCCATTAGCTGTAGAAACATAAACCCTTGAAGAAGCTGCAACATCATCACAAAAGAAGGTTAGAAGAAAACCTAAGGTACATAAACTGCAAGAGGAAAATGATGAGTTAAAAGTGTTGGAGATAATTTTGAAGAAGGAGAATGAAACCCTTAAACAGTCATCTAAAAAAATTTGTTCTGCACTCGATCAGTTGGCCATCAAATATGAAATAGTAAAACACAAGAAAAAGAAGATGCGTAAGCATAATATCAAGTTGCAAAACATGAACAAGGTTTTGAGGATCAAAATTATTCACAAGAAATTAAAACCTCGAGCTCACCTCACAATTGATACCCTAGCTCAAGCTACCCTTGATTTTAGTTGAAAGTGGTTATAATAAATGAATCAGGGTCGAAGGGAAACTAATCCAGTTTTGATTAAATTCAAGAGAAATTATGGTTTTTTCCAGTTAAGGACGATTCCAGGGTTCCTAATTATCTGCGGAAAATCATGCCCAGATAATCGACAGCTAAGCATGCTTTGTCTAATTTCATGAGCTGCCAAAAGTTTTGTTATGGACAGAAAGTATCAAATCTACTCAAATCAAAGCAAATCGATTCCTTAAGTGTTCTCCAAAGCCTCCAGAGTGATATTCTAATTATAACTCGTCCTCAACATGTTGATGTCAACCTCAAATTCAATCAGATTTAGTTTTAAAGAAGACCAAAAGTAAATTTATTTGGTTGGAATTTTGTTATATTTTCCAAATTCGAAGGTTGTAACCAGTAAGCAGTTTTGGTTGTTTTTTCTTTTTCTGAGTTAAAGGTCAAATATTTTGTAATAGATTTAGGAGATAGGGCATGATTTTTTAAAGAGATCCAATCTCTATTTTAGATATAATATAAACAGATATTTTCCAGAAATATATGAAAATAGTTAAGTAAGAGATTTGATCATCCTAATCTATAGGATATTAATTTAATGTGTAAATTGTAAAATATAGGATGTCATATGGGATAAGGGTTAGACCTGAAGGGAAGTATGGTATGGGAATACCATCAACTATTGTAAAAATGTTCAGTTGATTGTAAGTGAATTTTTCTTAAATGAATGAAAGGACCTTCCATTTCCAAATTCTTTTGTCATGTTTATATGGTGAAGTTTTTCTTGATGTAATCTGATGTTATTTTGTTTCACACATTGTTTTCTTTCATTATTATTTAAAATAAAATTTTGTTCAGGATTTTTCATTGGACACCCTGCTCAGGCTTAAAACAATATTCATGTTTTCCTCTAAAGCTTGAATGTAGAATTTAGATAAGGTTTTCTATGCATTTAGACTAAATTCTAATCCATTCCTCTCCTCCATCTTACAAATTTTAAAAGATCCATTGACATGACTGTTTGTCTTGGATACATATGATCTCATTCATTCATTCATTTAAATCAACTTTTACCCTTTGACTCCATTAGCCCAATGTCCCTCTTCTGTTGTCTCAACCATAAACTTCAAGAAATATTTCTTCCCTCGTAACTAGCCTAATATCATAAATATAAAACAAAGCTAAAACATACAGAGAGATCCCTATCTGATTCTTGGTGATCTGAAAGGAGTGTATTAGTTCTCCTGTGCTAAGTTTCCTTTCAGTAATATCAACATGTACAACTTTTATCCATATGTTTGCTTAAGGAATGAGAGATTTAACCATGAATTATAGATTAATTAGTGAGCTTTAAGCATGTAAATAAGCCTTAAAAACACTAAACAACAGTGCATAACAGAGAAAAACATTCAGACATAAGTTTTACACATTAGGCATGATGAAGAAGTTCACCCCTCCTGGGCTACATCTATTGGTCCAGCTCCCAATGCCATGTCCCTCTTTGTCATTATGCTCAAAATTGTAAATTAAATATGTTTTCAGGCCTCTAATGGTTGTTTTCTTTGCACCAATGGCTCATAATTCTCAAATTAGTCTAGGTAGACTCTTGTTTCACCAAAATTGGTTAAAAATGAACCTCTCCATGCCTTTTTCCCAATGTCAGCTAGAAAATCTCCACTAACTATGGAGAACTGCAATTAATTGTCACTAAAAGTAGGTAAAACCCTAAAATTAGGGGCGCGCTCCATAAATTTTCGGACGGTTTGGATAACATTAAAGTTTAGTGGCGGGATGGTCACATACCAACCCCGCCGTAACCTTCGCTCTTAACGGTTTGAACAATCCACATAAAATAAGGTTGGGAACCTAGAGTTTAAGGTTCCGTTAACTCTAATTGAGCGGAATACATAACTATTACATGCTTCATGTGAACCCATTGAGTGCGCCTATGATTACGTTATGTTCTATGGTTCCTGCCAACCATTTGCATTAACCACTTTAAAAACCTCCGCCATGTGAACAAGACTTAGCATTAACCATCGATGAATACGGTTTCGTTAGCCACTGGGTTATAGACATATATTTCCATGGTTTATTAACATGTGAAGGCACTGTCGATGTTATGGTTTTGTAGCCGCCAGGAAGAGTGGAGGCCCACAGTTTTGGGCACAAGGGCGTATGGAGGGGTGGCTGGCCCTTTGGGCCTGGCCTCCCAAGCCCCCAACCTTAAAACCATTAAGCAATATAATGAAACATCATACGTAGAAGGTTAAGAAACAATGTAGGCAAGTTGGTAAAGGCTCTTGCAGGTCGACAGGAGGTCACGGGGTCGAACCTCCCTCGACTCCAAAAAAATTTGACATACACTTTTGAGGACACGTGGTGGCCTACGGGCTAGCCACGTGTCGCTCATCCATTCATTAATAAAAAACCATTGAACGATCCAAATTGAGTCATACCACCAACATCCAACAACTCAAAACATGCCACGTGGTGCCATCCCATTAGATTAGAAAAAATGGAATATTCCAAGAATATTCCTGCTGACTATACCTGCATGTTGACTGGGCATCTTGTCACCCAAATTTTGTTGTTTGGGAAAACAAATAGAATGTGATATCTTCCTCATACGACATCGATTTTTTGAACCGTTCATGGCACCAGAATCACAATGACAAGACCTTTCTGGTCGCTTAGGTTCGGACCTATTTTGAGAACTTTCATTTTTGAACATATCAATTGATCTCCTGATCACACCTCCCCACTGGGAAGCTTTTGGACCCAAAAATATCTTTTTACTATTGAACATGAAGATGAGGATACTGTGTCCCCACTCTTCCAATATTAATCCACTGAAATTTCCCTAATTTCATTAATTGGATTTTTTCATGAAACGACAATTTTTTCCTTGATCCCATCGACTAACCATTGCTGACTTTGACATAGTCATGCTGCATATTTAATGAAGTTGCAGAACAACAATCTATATTTGTAGTTAACATCATGTTTATACATTGGTATTTAATCAAAGAAAACATGGCATTACTCTCACCTTGCATCTTGTCTTTCTGGAATTTTTTTGTTAAATTAGCCTTGAACTTGTGTCGATTCTTGACCAAGTTTCTTCGCCATTGTACCACGCCTTTCTGAAACCAGCAATGAAAATTTCTGAATCATGTGCCTCTTTTTTCAAGTTTCTTTGCCCTCTCTTGGAGCTTTTCAACTTCTTGCACTGTCACATTGTTTTCGGCATTGTTCAACACCAATGTCGACTGCTGCAACTGCTTGTCATCTTCTTTCAAAGACAACCTACCTTCAAATTGAAACAAATCATTATATACATCAGTATTTTCATGAAAAGGATTACGTAAAACTTCTCTTTTCTTAATCATCATAAATGTCAATTTTTGGCTTGCATTGACAAGCCTCTTCATCTGCCCTGTATTAAATAAATAAGTGTCGAGTTTTTTACGATGAGCTCTCACAATATACTCCTTGCATCCTTGAATAAATGGTATTTTTTCTCATGGCGATGAAAGGTTGATTTCCTGTCATACAATTAAGGACTTCCCAACACCATACCTATTATATCAAGCGGAACAACATCTAATTCAACTGTGTCAATGGAATGTGCAGTTATTGCAAAACACAAAATGCACTTCTTTGAAACCTGTAAATTTGCATCCTTGCAAATCCAACCAAGTGGATATGGTTTTGGATGTGGAATGGTCTCAAGATTAATTTTCTTGACCAAGTCTTCAGAGATAAAATTTTCTTGTGACCCACTGTCAAACAATGTGTCAACCTTGGTATGTTTGGAAATGATCCTCACATGAAACAGTTCAATTCTATTTTCTTCATTTGGAGCTTGTATGTGACAGTTAGATACAGTAGAATTGGGTTTATTTTCAATCTCTTTCTCCTTCATATTCTTTAGTCCCATAGCTATAATTTTTGTTTCATCTCCTGAATCTGACCCTATGTCTTGTTCAGCTATTGTAACAGTTTTTCCTTTCTCCTTGGCTTTCTCTTTAGCCTTCAAAATTTATTGTTTCAACTTTGGATGAAGTTTCCAACAATGGTCTTCATCATGGCTAGTTTTAGAACAGTGTTTGCAGAAGAATTTTCCCTTCTCTTTTCTAGTATTTTCATTTCTCTTTTTCTTCCATTTTCCTTTAAACTAATTTTCCTCATTCCCATCTAAGTTTTGTTTTCCCCTTGCCTCTAAATGTGTAGCTTAAACACATATTTCATCTAGGCTTGCAGGGTTAAACATGAGGATTGTATGTCTTAGGTAGGTATGTAAACCTCCTATATACTTGAGAAAAGTGTATTTTCTATGAAAATTTACTCCTAATAAAGGAGCTCTTCTCCTAAATTCTTGAGTATACACTTGTACATTTTGTCCTTTCAATTGTTTACATTTTTTCTAGTCCATTATGGATTTCTACATGTGAGCTAATGGATAAAACTGTTGTTTTATTGTAGAAATGAAATCAGTCCATGATAAAATAATCTTACCATATTTCTTAATCTCCTCCGTTGTCTTAGCTTCCCACCAAACAAGTGTTGCACCTTCCATTCTCAATGAAGCTAGTTGGATTTTGGTATCATCATCATGAAAATTTCGGATTCTCAAATAGACCTCCAATTTCCTAATCCAAGTATCTAGCTTTTCTGCATTAAATTCACCATCAAACATTGTGTTATCACCCAAAAATTCTCAACATTTCAACTTGAAATGTGTCAAATTTTTCCTTTAAAATTAGTTAGGTTGCAAGGCATCATGAAATGATAAATTTTATGATGAACTCAGGTTTTAAGTTTTTTCTTAGGATGTTAGAAATAAGCCCAGGCCACATCAAAAGAATAGGTTTTTGAGTAGATACCTCGAAGTGACCTTAAATCCTTAATCTTGCCATCTATCAAAATTTGTCTGAGTCCGCAGCATATTTAGTACAAAATTAACAAAAATTGCTGCGTAAACACCTAGTAGTTCTATAGAAAAACTGGCACTTGTCAAATGAAACGTGCTATGAAAACTCTATCAGTCTATAATAGTTTTTTCCATAATGATGAATGGTTAATATTTGAGAGTTTCAAGGACATGTTGCTAGAGTAAAGTCATCATTCAAAATTTATGCATGTTCTAACATCAGCCACCATTTTTCTAATGCCATCTCATTCTGCCTTTCAAACTATCCCTCATTCCTCTCACTCTATTTTTACGCTTTTGTAATTTTCTACCAGAGTTGCTTTCTGTCAGTTACATCACCAAAAAAAATCCTTTTTCTATATCAGTTTCCTTCTACCATAATAGCTTGCTGGCATCAAGGGTTTTCTCCTAAACATGTGTAAAGATCCACTGCTGCATAACATAAGAAATGGCTACACCAAAGAAATTTTATAAAGGAGGTCTGTCATTCAGGTATGAACCTACAAGTCCAAATTTAGTTTTGGAAGATCCATATTTTTTTGAGCTATTTACAAAGGCAGGGTGCATTTAGTTCTGTCAGAAGTTGCAAGGTCATCACCAATAGGTATCACGAGACTTCATAATCAATTTCAAAGGCACATATTCAAAGGTCGGTTATCCTCATATCCCAATTTCGCCTGATAGCATTTCTAAAGAAACAGGGATTCGAGAACTAGAGAAGAATGGCTTAAAGCTACCAAGTTTAATTTGAAATTTTTTGATGATTACCTAAAACCTAAACATGTAGGGATTAAAATGACTGAAGGGATTCCCATAACGTGTCTTAGAGATGAATATTCCAAATTATTGACAATCATACAGAAATACTTTACATGTGAAGGCCGTTTCCAAACAATTTACATGTATCAGTTCAAATTATTGCTTCATTTCATAGGGAATAAGTTGATAGATATTCCATTTTATCTTTTTATAAGCCTTAGAAAAATGGAAGACAAGGTGCAAGGGAGACCTGAAAGGAATGAAACCTCCATTTTTCACCATGGAATGATGAAATTGCTAGTTCTGGAGGAATTAAGTAAATTAAACAGAGACTGGGCATCGTTCTTGTTCATGAATGGGTATGAGTTAGATGTTTTATCTCCAAGAAAAGCCTCAAAGCTCAAAGATTCTTCTTCTAGGCAAGATATGAATGTCACTACAGAGTTAGAAGGAAATCAACAAGAACGTTTAAAATCTACAGATAAAGACATGGTAGAAGAAGTTAATTTCATCTAGGAGACATCATCACCTCTAGCAGTTAGCAAGAAAACAAACAAGCATGTCGCAGATAGTAAGGCCAAACCTGCAGCAAAAAGGTCTAAAAGAAATACTAAGGAAAGTATTGAAGTTAAAGGCAGACTTGAAGACATTCTGAAAGCAATAGACATTGCAGAAACCCCTGTAGTGAAAGAAGCTGAGGTTAAAAGATTCCAGGTAAAAGGAAAGGGATTTGTAGCCAAGAAATTAGAGTTTTCTTCAGACTATTAAGGTTTTCTTTTCAAACCTCGAAAACCTTTCACTAGATCACAGACTTCTGAAACTATCACTATTGGTAATAAGAAGTAGAAGGAAGATAAAGGAAAAGGAGCAGTGGCACAAGAAGTTATATTCATATCTCCTATTGAAATATAGGTTACCAAAGAGAAGAGGGATCAATCAAAAAGAAAGATTCAAAGGAAATCTGTAGTATACTTTTTTAAAGGACAGAGCAAGGACAAGGAAGAAGCAGTCCAACAGAGAAAGGGAGAAAATAAAGTCATAAAACAAACTGAAAAGGAGATTCTTGAAGAAAATTTGAGAGCTATTAAGGATGATTTGACTGAGACAAAGAGAGAGCTGGAAAAATATGAGAAATATAGAAAAATGATAGATGAGGTGGATAAGAAAGTGAATGACCAGGTTACTCACTTTGAGAATTCTATTGGAAAAGCCAAAAATTTGCTGAAGATAACACAACCTTTACACATCATGATGTCACATACAAGGAAGAGGAACTTATGGTTACAAGAAGAGAGGAGAAGTCTTCAAAGACAAGTTAAAGAGTTGAAAGAAGATATAGAGTTGATGAAGATAGAATGAGAGAAAAAAGAGTTGGAAACAGGAACCATGGACAAAAGTATTGAAACTGTTCAAAAAGAAATTGTTGGTAAATAAGGAGGTAATAAATGGATTATGGATATTTTTTTTCTGATATTATCACAAGTTACATGCAGGTATGTTCATGGACTTTTCCAGAGCTCAAATAATAAGTTTTTTCAAGTCACCAATATATTAGGTAATTCTGCAGCATACATTAGGGGAATTTTGAGGTCTAAAATGGGCCTCCTAAGAAAAATGTACAACAAAAATAAATTTATAACAACCAATAGGATTCAAGATGATGATGTCAACCATGGGGGATGATTCACCATTTTTTAAATAAAAAGGTACAAATATTAAAAAATAATAAAATAATAAAACTACTTTTTCAACTCGTATTTTCAACTTATCTCCCAAAATTTTTACTCAAATTTCGAGCGGGAGTACTCGTTGGATGCGAAATTTAATTCCTCATCCAAGGAGTACCCATGTTGCATACTTTCAATGAACTCTACTACACGAAAAATGAGAAATACATAAAAAAACGTGATTGTAATCACGTTTTTTTTATGTATTTCTCATTTTTCGTGTAGTAGGACCCATCGAAAGTATGCAACATGGGTACTCCTTGGATGGGGAATTAAATTTTGCATCCAACGAGTACTCCCGCTCGAAATTTGAGTAAAAACTTTGGGAGATAAGTTGAAAATATGAGTTGAAAAAGTAGTTTTTCCATTTTTCCCTCTAAAATTTGATGATGTCATCAAATCTTATTTGATTTTTTCCACTATTATTTTATAATTTCCTTAGGAGGCCCATTTTAGACCTCAAAATTCCCCTAATGAGCTAGGCTTAAAGCTCATTTTCTGTTGCGGAATTTCTGAAGAATCCTTTTTGGTTTTAAGGTACCTAAAATGATAAGGAGGAAGAGATTTGAAGGCTATGCTTGGCTGTTTTTGACTACTTAACATCCTCAAATGAATAAAATAAAGCATAAGAGTATCACATATCATATTTTTGTTTGTGCTACTAAACTCGCTATGAAATTAGCTCAAAACAGAATTTTGACAACAAGGTCAGTTTGATGGTAAATTTTGGGAAGATGGAGAAAGGTAAACAAATACTTAAAGCTGTTCCCCATCAGAATGACAAAGATTATTAGGGAGTTGACAAAGAGTATCAGATCAGTGATTTTCCAAGTGAAGATATTCAGTTAACGGTATAGTTTGAAGACACCAGTCCACATGTTGCCAAGTCATCAAACTGACATCTCCTTAATAATAGGTAGTGTAACTTCATGAAGGAAGTTATGATATTAATGTTTTGTTGATGGTTAGCATGACTCAAAGACATGGTTCCTTTCGAGGAATATTTACATCACTTTAGTTTAAATGTAATAATTAGGTGTTTGAGTCATAGTAGGACTCTATCTCCTCATTCGAAAAGGTGTCAGTCTTAGTTTTAAAGATCTAGTTAGTAGTTAGATTTGGTGTCAGTAATAAAATTTAATGGTCTAGCCACTTGTTAGACTAGATGTAAAGGCAAGATGCCTATAATTAGTAAAGACTTTTATGTATTCAGGGTTGGAAAATGTTATCAAAAACTAATTTTGTAAAGCTCTAGATTAATTAATATATACAGAAGCAGTTTAACTTTTTTTAGACCTGAGAATCTTTGTGTCTTTCAATGAGTTTATATCTTATCTTTGAAATGTCTTTCTTTCATAGTTTCAATACTTGTTACTCAAAATTCATGGTTTATCATGCTCTGACTTCCTTTAAGTGTTGAACTATGGTCAAATGAGTTTTTGGGTCCTATCTTTGGAAGGTTTTCTTCAATATTTTTAATGCTTATTACTCAGAATTCATGGTTATTCATGCTCTAACTTCCTTTAAGTGTTAAGCCTCGATGAATCTCTTTTAATACTTTATTTTCAATACCTTGATGTATCATTACTCAGAATTCATATATCATATGCTCTGACTTCATTTGAACCTAAAGTTATTGGGATTTTTTTGAATGTGTCACTCTCTCATTGAAGTATGTACAAGCCACAGTTTCTATAAGAAGAGCTATTGTTATCTTTATTCCTCTCACTGAATCCATAGCCCAATTGTAGTGAGCCTCCATATTTTCAACCTTTAGACATACAAAATCAAGACACATAGAGTTAGCCATCTATCTACATTTTTACTCAATATCATTAACCCTTGAGAGAGCCCTCTCAGGCTGAGGAGGCTAAGCCTTAGTCAAAAGGTTGGTTTGAAGTAGTTACACTGAAGTTGTCTAATTAGCAGCCTATCATGTCTGATTTTTGTGATAACACATTGGAAATTCAAACTTAACATGAAGTTTTAGAAAAGGAATTTTACCCATGTTCTTTGACTTGTATGGCTGATGTACTGAAGATGAAGTAGAGGATGATGAAGATGAAGATGAGGGTGATGATGGTGACTTTCCACTGCCTCCATTTCCTTCATTTCCCTTATTTGATTTGTCTTCATCATTGTGACCTCCTGATGATCCCTGGCCTTCCTTGTGAAGTTTAGATCCTTCTCCTTCTAGTTTTTCATTCCTTTCTTGATAAAGGAATCTCACCATTTCAGTCATGTCAAGGAATGCTTTTCTGAACACTATTTCTTCCTCTTTGGGTTCCATCTCTTCATCGATTTCTTCCTCTCCTGGATGTATGATTAATGTTGCTTCTACTTCTTTTGGAGGTGACCTAGGTGGTGGAATTAGGGGAATTTTGAGGTCTAAAATGGGCCTCCTAAGAAAAATGTACAACAAAATTAAACTTTATAACAACCAATAGGATTCAAGATGACGATGTAAACCATGGGGGATGATTTACCATTTTTTAAATAAAAGGGTAAAAATATTAAAAAATAATAAAATAATAAAACTACTTTTTCAATTCGTATTTTCAACTTATCTCCCAAAATTTTTACTCAAATTTCGAGTGGGAGTACTCTTTGGATGAAAAATTTAATTCCTCATCCAAGGAGTACCCATGTTGCATACTTTCGATGAACTCTACTACACGAAAAATGAGAAATACATAAAAAACGTGATTGTAATCACGTGTTCTTATGTATTTCTCATTTTTCGTGTAGTAGGACCCATCGAAAGTATGAAACATGGATACTCCTTGGATGAGGAATTAAATTTCGCATCCAATGAGTTCTCCCGCTCGAAATTTGAGTAAAAACTTTGAGAGATAAGTTGAAAATATGAGTTGAAAAAGTAGTTTTTTCATTTTTCCCTCTAAAATTTGATGATGTCATCAAATCTTATTTGATTTTTTCCACTATTATTTTATAATTTCCTTAGGAGGCCCCTTTTAGACCTCAAAATTCCCCTAATGAGAATGTGGCAATCTTGCCCTCCTTTGTTGTGGCTCACTTTGAGAACCTCTTGCTTCCACCAATTTTCCTTCTCCTCTCTTCAGCTTGAGCCTAGTAAGCATGAAAACCATTGCAAATAGTTAACAAATCTTTGCACATAAAAAACACCAGAGATAAAACTATAGCTCTGATACCAAATTTATCTGAAAGGAGTGTATTAGTTCTGTTGTGCTAAGTGTCCTTTCATTAATATAAACATGCACAATTTGTCTCCATATGTTTGGTTAAGGGATGAGAGATTTAACCATGAATTATAGATGAATTAGTGAACTTTAAGCATGTAAATAAGCCTTAAAAACATTTAAAAAGAGTGCTTAATAGATAAAAACATTCACACATAAGTTTTACATAGTAGGAATGATGAAGAAGTTCACCCCTCCTGGGTTACATCTACTGGTCCAGCTCCCAATGGCATGTCCCTCTTTGTCATTATGCTAAAAATTGTAAATTAAATATGTTTGCAAGCCTCTAATATTTGTTTTCTCTACATAAATGACTCGAGAATGCTCAAATTAGTCTAGGTAGACTCTTGTTTCACCAAAATTGGTCGAAAATTGACCTCTCCATGCCTTTTCCACAATGTCAGCTAGAAAATATCCACTAACTATGGAGAAATGCAGTTAACTGTCACTAAAAGTAGGTAAAACCCTAAAATTAGGGGCATGCTCCAGAAATAGTTAGACGGTTTGGATAACATTAAATTTTAGTGGTGGGGTGGTCACATACCAACCCCGTCATAACCTTCGCTATTAACGATTTGAACAATATACATAAAATAAGGTTGGGAACTTGGAGTTTAAGGTTCTATTAAATCTAACCGTGTGGAATACATAACTATTACATGTTGCATGTGAATTTGTTGAGTGCACAGGTGGTTACATTATGTGATGTAGTTCCCACCAATCGTTTGCATTAACCACTTTTGAAACCTTCACCATGTGAACAAGACTTAGCATTAACTGCCAATGAATATGGTTTCGTTAGCTGTCGGGTAATAGACATATGCTTCCATGCTTTATTAACATGTGAATGCACCATTGGTGTTACGGTTTTGTAGCCTCTAGGAAGAGTGGAGGCCCATGGTTCTGGGCACAAGGGCTTATGCAGGGGGGGCTAGCCTCCCAAGCCCCCAATCTTAAAACCATTAAACAATATAATGAAACCACATACATAGAAGGTTAAGAAACAATGTAGGCGAGTTGGTAAAGGCTCTTGCGGGTGGAAAGGAGGTCGCGGGGTCGACCCCCCCCCCCCCGACTCCAAAAATTTTTGACATATTCTCCTGAGGACACGTGGTGGCCTACAGGATGGCCACGTGTTTCTCATCCATTGGCTAATAAAAAACCATTGAACGGGCCAAATTGAGGCCTAACACCAACATCCAACGACTCAGAACACACCATGTGGTGGCATCCCGCTGGTTTAGAAAAATGGAATATTCCAAGAATATTCCTGCTGACTGTACCTTCATGTTCACTGGGCATCTAGTCACCAAAAATTTTGTGTCTAGGAAAAGGAACAGAATGCGATATCTTCCTCATATGAAATCGGTTTTTCGAACCGTTCACGGCGTTGAAATCGTAATGATAAGACCTTTCCAGTCACTCATGTTCGGACCTTTTTTGAGCACTTTAATTTTTGAGCATATCACTTGATCTCCTGATCACTTGGAGGGATAGATCCTTGACTCAAAGCAGTTTTGATGTTGCCTCCAGGATTTTGTGTTCAACCTCAGAATTACAGAGCGCTAACAGAAAGCGTGGGGAATTTAGAAGGATATGGTAGATATATACAGACTATGTGTATATGAGCTCTAACTGTTGGGCTTTACTAGTGGCTTCTTTCTCATTTTGTGGGGATGATTTTGCCACATATTTTGAAATTTCCACTATGAATGATTTCAAAAAAAATTCTAGGAGAAATCTATCATCGAAATTTTCTTTGCACAAGCTATGAAATTTTCTCCATTCATGGATATGGTTTGATATGAAGATGGTGGGTGTTTTTCTGAAATGGGTGAGGAGTTCTATTCATGAGTCATGATGAATTGAGAGATAGAAGAAAGTTAGGAATGTTTTCGTGAGGGTGGTAAAGATTCCATGTGATGCAAGAGGCTAGTCAACATACCATCTCGCTATAGACCCTATAATTGTATGTTGAAATAATCAAAATCAAATGGTATCATAGATAATAATGTTCGAAGAACACCATGGGTGAAAATTCATGACATGGTTCCCTAGGTCATCACCTTGATTTCCTTCAAATTTTAGAATGTTTGAAGGGAGCTTAGTGGGCATGATGGCCAATTAAGGCCATGTGTAATTGGTTCATTTGTTAGCTTATTTAGATATGGTATATTCAAAGATGCTAAGAAATTTATTTGCAAGTTATCTGCCATCATGGAATAATTTTGGACAGTTATATGCAAAGGGGTCCTCTGTGGGGAGGTTGGAGGAAGAGTATCCTGGTGGGTTCTCCTTGGGCTATCTGGAGGAGTGGTATGTTGTAATATCCCAAAAGGGAGAATGAAATAATACAAAAATGCAATAGTTGGAAACTACAACAATGAAAAAATAATCTAAATACACCATACAAATAGACAGAATAGCTGAGCCATTTTATTATATAGTAGGTGGATAAACAGTACAATAGTGCTCAAAATATGAGACACTCAAGCCAAAGAGATGGCCTCGAATGAACCTGAAGTCCTCCCACAAGAGAGACTGCGTAACTATTGGACTGCTGGAAGGAATACTGCATTGTCCCTGTTGCAAATGCTAAGACTACAACTACTGGAAAGTTATAACATTGTAGATATGGCAGTTCTGGAGCTCTGATGATGATGAAACTTTAGACCTAGGCTCTATGTTGAATACCCAAGATAACCCAAAAAGGGATTTCCAGATCTAGAAATCTAGGAAAATATCCCTATTAGGGGTTGCACTATACAACTGATCGGTATGAAGGTCTACTGCATGAACTGAATAATTGATGGCTGCAATGTTATACAATCAGCTCAATGCAAGAAGGGTTGATCCCTTCACTAGATTCTCAAGCTAAAACCTCAAAATCTAGTCCCTCTTTCCTCCTCCACTGAATGTTGCTGCTGAATACTCAACAACTAAAGAAGAATGTGTTTTCAAGGAGGGAGAGTCTAAAGCATGATGCTAGATAATTAAAATAAACTCCTGAATGATGGAAACAGTGAATACAAAGTGAGGACATGGTCCCTCATAGGATTTCCAGCTGAAATACAGGAAAATTCCTTCCTACAATACATCTAGAGGATTGGAATGCACAATCCTTGAGGGGACTGTTGCTACATGGAGGTATGAAATGTTGACATGAATTCCACATATGGATCTGCTACTCCTGAAAGGCTGAAATTGAAGAACAAGGTGAAAGGATGAATCTTCCACCAGTTTCCTAACTGAAATGATAGAAAAAAAACTCCACCTCTCAAACCCTCAAGCAGGAATGCATTATTCCTGAGATTGAATGTGCATATGAGAGCGGCTGAATGTCACACCAATTCTTGATGATGTATGGCTGCTCAATAGAACCTTCCTAGAGTATGAACTCAAAGTCCCACGTGGGTAAGGGTGGGATTTCTACTCAGAAACACTCCTGTGCTAAACAACACTGCAGAATTAGCTAAACAACATAAGCATGCATAGAAATGTCACATGAAAAATATAGATCTAAACAAATAAAAAATAATAATACAAAGCCTCCCTTCTATTGTGCCTTCATCTTCATTATATAGATTATGAGCCTTCCATAGCCCTGTCCCACCTCATAACTGTGTTGTACATGTGGCCACTAGCCTCCATGAATACTGCGTAGTCTCTCCATGATCTCCATCATGTCTACATTTAATTACCACTCTCTCCATCATGTGTGCATTATATGCACCACTTCCTCCACTATCTCAGCATTAGTGCTCTATGATCTTACTTTTCATGCACCATGATTGCAGTTGACTTCCTCCAAGATCTCCATGATTTTACATTAATGATCCATGATCTCCACTCTTCCTTCATTTAAGAAGCTACTCCACTACTCCATAATGTAGATATGCATCTAAATTATCCACATTCACACATCAAAACTGGATTTTATTCATCTATGGGGTTTATGGGTCCCTCCACACTTTTATTTACTTAATTAATTATGGAAATTAAGAACTCAATATTCCAATTAACTTATGGAAAATTGGGAATAGTACATATGTGGGCACCCCAAATGGGTAGCGAGTGGTGAGCCTTGTGGGGTTGTAAAAGGTGTATTTTGTCGGGGATGGGTCCTGAGAAAATTTTCCCTAATAAATGAAGATCCTATAATGGTGGCTATGTGTCATCCTTTGCACCTAAATGGCGAGAAGCCTGACATGCCTCTCGATAATGGGGGGCGGTCTAAGAAATTCCTAGATCTATGGGGTGCCTTTGGGTCCCCTATGGTGCTGTTTAGTGTGACTTAATTTGTAAATTTTGAGGGTAGAATATTTTTATCAATACAATATAATGACATACATAAAAAAAAGAAAAATGGAAAGGTGATTTTCCTTTAGATTAAGATATGTGATCAATGAAGAAAAACAATGATTTTTTTTGTTTGCGTATGATAAAAATCCTATGTAGATGTGTTGTCCTTACCACTCTCAAATTAATTGGGCCTTGCGGAGATATATTCTTATGGGTATTGGGGCCAACGTCTTAAAAGAACTAGTGATGCCTTCAAACAACCAAAGAATCAATGAAGATTATGTAAATGAGGAACGAGTGTTGCCCGCATCGTCACCTATATGGAAAGGATGCCCTAAATTTTTGTCACTAAAGTACCTTCGTACCATGTGAGAATTCAAGGCTTTATATTCTTGGTAATTAGTTATGAGTACCGAGCAATAGATGGGTCGAGTAGCCCCAAAGAGTGCCACATGCACTGGACCTAAGCCAAACCCCCTCTGAATTACATCTCTGTTATACTCGGGTAATATTTTACGTGGGATGATTGAAGGATTTTTAATCACCCTAGAAGTCAACTTCTATGTGTCATAGATATAAAATGACTATGGTGGCTTATGGGATGCCTACCCCAAATGGTCATAACCTGAAATATTACTTCTTTTATGGCCCCTATGGGGAGAATTGGTTGGCTCGAGATTATGGTTGCTTTTAATCATGTCTTGAATTTTCTTAGGGCATGAATAGTTAAGAATAGGTAAAATAAGCACAAAAATATCTTAATACCAGATGCATTCTTATGAAAATATTACAAATGATTAGTGTGTGGTGAAGTGAACATACAAGAGTGTGATAAGATGTGGACATGCGATGATCCTTTACTATACCCCTCTAATTGCACTATGTGTTTTGATTTTTCCTTGAATGAAATAGAAATGATTTACAGATAATGGGCAACTTACAATTCTCATACTTAGACTATGTGGAGCTAAAAGGAGATGGGGAATTCAAATGCTTTGAGAAAAAGTTCATATGCAAGCCTAGGTTCACCTAGAAGTGCAAGGGAACCAAGGATAACTTTCTCTATTTACTAAATTTCTCATACTTTTTTCTTCCCATGGCTTGTTTATATAGAAATGTTTGAACTCATCTTCCCTCTCTTGGCCCAAGAGTGATAGTGAACCATGACTAAGACAAGAGATTCCTTTTAGGGCTTCATATCTTCAGGGTGGCCTCAAGTCGGTTGTCCTTGACTGACCATGACAAAGAATCAACTCCCCAAGTTTGGGAAGTGGTCTCCTATAGTGACATTTTTCCATCCCCAGGACCATGCGACTATAGAAGAAAAAGGCAGGAAGTCTGCACAAATTCCCTTTGTTGTTGGTGGGAGATCAAATATTTCTCACATAAACTTAGGAAAATTGTAAATTTTGTTCTTCTATGATGTTCTTTACTGGAAAATCTCAATTTGTACCTTTTTCTTAGCATTTTTTGATGTCTCTCGTAGTGTACAATTTTTTGGTATTAACAAGAAGGCTAAAATAAAATGGCCTCAGAAGCGGGGAAGACCCCAGGATGAAGGTCAAAAAGAAAATTTAGTTCCTTAAAAGAAGAATAATGTAACTGAGAAAGGACTTGAACCTCAACCTGGAGAGCAATAGAATAAGGTTAATGGCATAGAAACATTGCAGTGTTGGATTTGTGGAAAATACTGTCACAAAAAGGATCTTCCATTGTACCAGGGTGGCAGGCCTCAGATCTAGAGTACTCATGAGGTGCAAAATTTTGGGGATGGTAGTCATAGAATTCCTCATATATATGCAACGCTTGATAACAGGTAAGCATATCATTAGGAATCCATTATTGATATGGAAGGTAAGCTCTATGATCGAGTTGTTTCCATTTTGATTGATCCTAGACCTTAATTATATTTTTGTCATTCCTGAACTGGTGGATAAGTGTGGCTTGAATAAAGAAGTGCATGCAAAGTCTTGTTTGGTGTAGTTAGCTACAAGTACCAAGAAAAGAGCTCATCATTGTGTGAGAGTTTTTGAATTTTATTTTATTGGTATGCCTACATCAACACATCTAAGCATGTTTCCTTTGGGATCATATAGTACTTTTTTGGGCATGGATTGGTTGTTTATGCATAAGACCAATGTATAATTATATGATATTTATTTTGAGTGCCTAGATAGTGATGTAGAGAAGAGAATATTGCAGGGAAAGAAGATGCCTACATCGGTGAGAATGGTTATGACCATGCAGGATAATTGTAGTTGTAGGAAGGTGAGTGTATTGTTTGTAGAGAATATTTCTAGTGACAGAGGAAAGGATGTTGAGGATGATTAAGTCTTGAAGAGGTATCTTATATTGCACTAATATCAAGATGTGTTTCCTACATATATTTCAGATTTACCACCTCATAGGGAAGTGGATTGATCTATTGAGTTAATATTAGCAGTAGAACCAATATCAAAGGCACCTTATAGGATGAGCACTTTAGAGTTGGTGGAACTAAAGTTGTATCTTAAGGAAACTCTTGATAAGGGATAAATTGGGCAAAGTGTATAACCTTGGGGTGCACCAATGTTGTTTGTAAAGAATAAGGATGGTACTCTCAGATTATGTATTGAGTACAAGAAATTGAACAAGATGAATATCAAGAACATGTATCTTTTGCCACATGTTGATGATTTTTTTACCAATTGAAGGGAGAAACAATGTTCTCAAAGATTTATTTTCTATCAAGATATCATCAGGTTTGCATCAAAGAAGTAGACATATACAAGACCATATTTCGTACCAGGTGATCCGAAAATGATTGTTATATCTTGTTGTGCTAATATTAGTTTCAGATTGAAATAAACTTTGCTTTGGGTTGCTTATCCATTGAGAGTTTATCCATGATCATGTGATTGTATAACCATTAAACTTGGTGAAATTTAGTGTTTTTCATGAAGTCAAAAGCATAGAAACTAATAGATGAACAACAAAAAATAAGTACACAACAAGCACAAATAACATAGCTCAATACGCAAGTTTTTGATGAAGGAGTTCACCCCTCCTGGGCTACATCTCCTTGGTTCATCTTCATAGTGTGGGCCTTTGTATTAGTTTCAAATGTGAAAATTTCTTATTTACATTCTCCTGTTGCCTCTCTAACCTGCTCCAGTCACTTCAAAACACCAAAATATACCAGAAATGACTCTTCCTGAGCTCTTTTTGGTCGTAAATTACATGAGTTATGACACAAACAAGTTTTCACAGTATTTATCCACTAAAACTTGAGTTTCGCCAGTTAACATGGATATTTTTGGCAATTCTGCCTAAAAATTTGCCTCCACTATTTCCATCGCCATATTAATCTATCATTAGTTAAATATAAGCACATTTATCTTTAAGATAAGCGCATTTTAAATGATGATTAGCACAAAGCACAATTTAAAACTAATCACAGATTAGTTAACACATAATCCAGATTTAATACAAGGTTTAAGCGCTAATTACAATTAAATATTTTCGCCAGTCGGATTCTTTAGCCCATGGTCTCTGCAGTTTGAACACATGGTAGGGAGTTGGCCCCCTCTGAACCCCCATTCATGGTGCCTGCAATCTTCAAGTAGTAGCAGAATTGTATATGGGTTAAGACCCATGAGCTAGGAGAGATGGTAGAGCAGATGGTTGGCATGGGTGAGGTTGTGGGTTCAACTCCGACCCTGCCACAATAATTTTGCTCCACTTTATATTTACCATATCCTGCCAGTTTGATGGCCTCCGCCATGTTATAAGTCCACTAAATGTAGGTAGAGTTTCCTCCATATATGGTGAATTCCACTGAGTTATGAGGTTTGATAGCTTAACTTGGTGAAATTTAGTGTTTTTCATGCGCCTCCCTTATGATATTGTTTATTTCTCCCTTTGGAATACATAACTTGCTCAAGTGATACAAAAAACTGTTATGCACATGATAATCTAACTCTTCATTTTGGTTTACTTGACTCAAAATCTCATATACATCTTGAAAATAGCTATCATTTTCATATTGTTTGATGTAACTTTCATGCATAATGGAATTGTGTTTGAGTATAATAGCTAAATTTACAATAGGCCTAGACAACATATCCGCTACCTTATTGTAGATTCCCTTTTTGTACCTGATAACCAAATGAATTTTTTGTAGAAAACCCATCCATATGAAATCCCTTGATTGTTGTAAGTTTGACTGTGATTATAAGTACTGCAATGGCTAATGGTCAGTATGGATAATGGTATCTTTCCTGATCAAGTAATGCTTCCATTTCTTTACACTTTGTACCAATGCATATATCTCTTTATCATAGATGGGATATTTAGTCACAGCTCCATTAAAAGTCTCAGAATGAAATGAGATAGGCTTACCATGTTGCATGACCGCTACTCCCATAGCATAATCACTTACATCTATTTGGATCTCAAATGGTTGTCTAAGATCCGGAAGTGCTAAAACTGGCACTTAACTTATATTTTTCTTCAAAGCATCAAATGATTTCTGCTATACATCTCCCTAATGGAAGACTTTCTTCATGTTATCACTCTACCAGATTCGCAAGGCCGAGGAAGGGATCCCAACAGAGGTAACCACAAACCAAGCTTTTGAATTGATAGCTAGCCCTATCAAGCCAGAGAGGGATCTCTCGAAAAGGGTCACGGCTAGGAGGGCTGGAGAAATTCGAATATTAGGCTATATAATGAGTGCAAGGGGTTGTATTGATTTGGTTGGGGAAAAATTAGTGGATAAAAGAAATTAGGTCAAGGAAAACTAGGTCAGGGCTAAAGAGTGAGGATTGCAGGGATGAATGGGGCAAGGTAGGTATAATGTCAATCACTTAAGGTAAATATTTATGGAATGGTTTTGAAAATATAAGGAGGCTGAGGGAAGCATAGGAGACATATTTCTCTCAGATAGAAGATATGAAACAAAATATGATTAGTTACCCAAAACAGAGCATGGCTAGCACGTATTCTGAATTTTAAACTTGTAAAATATCATAACATAGAAAATGGAAGTGAATATGAAAAATAAATTCACACATATGTCACTAAAGAAGAAACTATGAAAGACATTAAATACCACAGATATCCCATAAATATAACTGCAACTCCTCTTGTTTTAATGGCCAACACTGAATACAAAGTATCCTTGATAAAACTAAACAAAAAGAAATGATTTCAATTTACAACCACTATTACATTGAATTTTTGCAATTTATAGATCAATTTAAAAAATCTGAGACAAATCTTAGATCCAAAATTATTTCAAACAACAAAGCTAATTCCTAACCTCTAGGAACCTAAAAATATTTAAAAATAAGTGAACTTCTTGCCTAATTTTTCGAATTCATGATTTGGAGGAATTTGGAGAGACCTCCCTTGCGGATCTGAACCTTTAAATCTCGAAAAATATCAAAAAATTCATTGAATATGCTGATTGTTGGAGATGAAATGACATTTTTTTGTGTTGTGTTGTTGCCAATGTGCTGATACAGTGGGACAGTTAGGACGTGGACCAAATTTCACTGATCCGCTGGCACATTGAATGTTGTGTTTTGCTGTTTGCTACCCTTTTGCTGTGTTTAAACCTATTTCTGAACAAAACAATGTTCAAATCTTATATTCCCAACGTAACCGTTTTTTAAATAAAATAGTGTTCAACTTGTTTACCTGGACTTGAAACTTTTATAGACTTCATCTTAGAAAAACATCACATCCACGCACTTCACATGTTTTACAGGTTATAATATGAAGAATGGAAACTGCGTTGCGATGCAAAGTACAAAGGTGACGTGGTAGGTAAGGTGGGCCCCAACCGCGTCGTTATCACAAATTGCAAGCTTTAGTTTATAAGTGGTAGAGGTTAAATGCTAAAATACGTGAAGTGAGATGTGGAGGGAGAAGCGGGACCGATCGCATCGCATGTTAAAATACATACATTGCGGGAGCTTCCGATAAGTTATAAAATTTGTGAAATGCGATGGATATGGAAATCAGCAATTGCATATTTTAAACTTTAGTTGCGATAGGAAATGTTATTTCTTGGGATATGTGATGGATGGCGAAGAAAGGTGACGTGTCAGCGATATTTGGCCCCACTTAATCACAATCAGGGAAATGTGAAGGCAGAAAGTGGAAAAAAAATGTAAGTTTACGTATATTTCGATGGAAAATGAAACGGAAGCGAAGTGTGGTGGGGATTGGGTCCCACTTCACATCGCATTGATGATTTTATATGTTTGGAATTTGATTTGTTATAACAAAACTTTGCGATGACGATATGCGATGAATCACAAGGGGTCCCACCAAAGGTTTAACAAATTTTGTTATATATATAATATGTGATATATATAACGGTAAGGTCTATGGTTCATATAGCATGACTTTCGATGAGTGGCAGAGCTTATAAAATAAATTTTGAAACTTTATAAAAAATTGTTTTATAAAGTAATAAGCCCCAAAAGGTTATATATGTGGGTTTTGGGGGTTTGAATGGGATTTTAGATGGAATTCAAAGTGCTAAACTATGGGTTTTTAAATATAGTTTAGGCTATATAGTAAATGAAGTTTATGTTTTAGTAATAACTTGGATAGTTTAGAAAAGAGATGAAATGTTTGGATATTGGGGAGAAAGGTGAAAATAGTAAAAAACGAAGCGAGGTAAATGATAATGACAGAGATGATGTGAAAACATAGCAAAATAATGTGGGATGGGTGGGATGAAAATACCAGTGCTAACACTTCACACTTGTCAATGCATGTAACAGAGCTGCAATGGAAGAAAAATTAGCAATAAATTTCCTCCAATACTCTGCTATCCCTAATAAGCTTCTTACCTCTGTAATTCAGAATGACCTCTACTTTGGAAGGATCTATCTTCAACTCACCTCCTCCAACAATGTGTCCCAAATACACCAATGAAGTATTACCAAACTCGCACTTTGACATCTTTAGAAATAATTGCTCTTTTTTCAAGACATCAAGTACCGTGTTCACATGCATGCCATATTCTTCTCTTGACTTGCTGAATACGAATATGTCATCTAAGTAAAAAATGAAAAAATCATCTAGAAATGCTCTAAGTACATCATTCATGACTCTCATGAAATTAGCTGGTCCATTTTTTTGGCCAAATGGCAAAACTAACCACTCATACAATCCTTGTCTAGTTTTGAAAGTAGTTTTCTTTAGCTATTCTAACTTGATGATAACCAATTTGTAAGTCTAAATTAGTGAAATAATTTGCATTCTTTAACTCATCAAGTAAAATCATCAATGCGTGGGAGTGGGTAGCGATTCTTTACTGTGATTTTATTCAGTGCACGGAAATCAATACACATGCACCAAGTCCCAAAACTATTGGTGAACCACATGGAAAAGTAGATGGGTGTATGATACCTTTGTTCAACAATTCTTGTATTTTCTTCTTGATTTCCAAACTCTCCATAATTTACATGCGATACATACCAATGTTTGGAAGTGGAACATCCTGTTGTAGTTGAATCTCATGCTGAATTCTCCTCTTCGGTGGTAAGCCCTTTGGTTCTTGAAACATATTTCCATGTTGAATTTCCACATCAAACAAAACAATTTTCAATTTGTCATCACATCCATAAAAAGATTCATAGTCAACATCATCCTTTTTCTTGATCATGAGAAACACAATTTGTTTACTTGCATTTACCAGCCTCTTCATTTTCCCTGTATTAACTAAATAAATGTTTAGTTTCTTGCGATGAGCTCTCACAATATACTCCACCCCATCCTTGATCAAATTATATTTGTGCTTATGGTGATAAAACACCGCTTTCCTGTCATACAAATATGGAATTCTCAAGATAATCCCAGAAATGTCAAGTGGAACCACATCTAACTCGACTTCATCAACAAAGTTTTCAGAAATAGAAAATCTAAATATGCATTTCCTTGCAACCTGTAAATTGGCATTCTTAAATATCCAACCCAAAGGGTATGGTTTATGATGTGGTACAGTTTCAAGGTTAAAATGTTTGACTAATTCTTCTGAAATCAAGTTACTTGTGACCCCGTATCAAATAATGCATCAATCTTTGTATGATTAGAAATCACACTAACATGGAACAATTCTATCCTTGTGTCTTCATTTGGAGTACTATTGTGACTATTTGAGGAACTAGAACTTGCTATGGCTTCCTTTCCTTTGTTAAATATGGCAACTATCTTGGTTTCATCTTTTGAATCAGATCCAAGATCTTGTTGTGTAGTGGTAGTAGTCTTTTGTTTCCCTTTATTATTTGGTTTCTTTGGCCTTAATTCAGGATGCAGTTTCCAAAAATGGTCTTCATCATGCCCCTCTTTGGAATAATTTTTGCATGTATTTTTCTCCCCATCTTTCTTGATACTTGAATTCTTCTTTCCCTTCCATTTTTCTCCCTTCTCTTTTCCCTTACCCTTGAATGGCTTCTTCTTACTACCCTCTTCAGGAATGCTTTTTCCCCTTGCTTCAAGATGTGTGGCTTTCACACATACTTCATCTAATTTTTTTGGGTTAAACATATGGATAGTATGTTTCAAGTAGGAATGTAAACCTCCTATATATTTCAATAGTGTATCTTGTGAATTCAAGTTTACTCCTAGCAACAAATACCTCTTTCTAAACTACTGAGTGTACTCTTGAACAATTTGGTCTTTGAGCTGCCTAAAGTTTTTCCAAATCATAATTGATTTTTTCATATAGGCTAATGGATAAAACTAGATTTTAATGGAAGAAATGAATTGAATCCAAGAAATGGAAATCTTACTAGGGATTCACATTTCCTCTTGTGTCTTTTCCTCCCACCAAACTAGTGTTGCTACTTCTAGCCTTAATGAAGCCAACTTGATCTTTATGTCGTCTTTTTTTTTAAATTCTGAATTCTGCAGTATAATTCCAATTGATGAATCCAATTTTCTAGCTTCTTAGCATTAACCTCTCCATTGTATGTGGGAAGTTAAAACTTGATGTCCAACTTGAGTAATAGAGTCTTTCCTTTTGGGATCTTGGAATGGGGTATGATTTTTTGCGGTGGATGTGGAAGATGACAATACTGATGAGGATGAGCAAGATGAGGATGGTGGAGATGGAGGTGGATTTCCTCCACTACTTTTTGAGCTCTTCTCTTCATCCTTCTTACTATTTGAAGATCCTTCACCATGTGGAGGCTTTGAACCTTCTCCATATTTTTTGCAATGATTTCTTCATACATTAATTTAACCATTAATTGGATCTCTTTGAAGTCTCTCTTAACATCCTCTTCAAAATTTTCACGAGTCTCTTCATAGCCTGACATTTTCGCTTTGGATTCAAGCTCAACCTTTGTAGCTTGTACCTCTTCAATCACTTCAGCCTCTTGTGCAATTTGTACCTCTTCAATATCAACTAATGGAGATGGAATTTGAGGTGCTTTAGGTGTTTCTTTAAGTGGTTCTTTGGGTGAGGATGATGCTTTCTCAACCTTCTTCCTTCTTTTCCTAATCTCAGTACTAGATACCAATAGATTCCCTTCTCCTCTTTGCAATCTAAACCTTGTAAGCATCACAAAAATTGCAACTATTAAAACCCTTCAAGCAAAACAAGAAAACAAACTTGTGCTATGATACCAACTTGATCTGAAAATTATTGTTAGTTTTTGTTGTGCTAATATCATTTTCATATTTAAATAAAATTTTCTTTGGTTTTCTTATCCATTGAGATTTTATCAATGAGCATGTGATTTTCTAACCATTAAAATTGGTGTAATTTTTTTCATGAAGTCAAAAGCATAGAAACTAATAGCTAAACAATAGGAAATAAGTACACAACAAGAAAAAATAACATAGCTCAATACACAAGTTTTTGATGAAGGAGTTCACCCCTCCTGGGCTACATCTCCTTGGTCTAGCATCATAGTGTGGGCCTTTGTATTAGCTTCAAATGTGAAAAATTATTATTTATAGTCTCCTATTGCCTCTGCAACCTGCTCCAATGGCTTCAAAACATCAAAATATACCGGAAATGACTCTTCCTAAGCTCTTTTTGGTCGAAAATTGCATGAGTTATGAAAGAAACAAGTTTTCCTAGTATTTCTCGCCAGTTAACATAGATATTTTTGGCAATTCCTCCTAAAAAGGAACCTCCACTATATTTGTCACTGTACTAATGTCATTAATTAAATATAAACACACTTATCTTTAAGATAAGAAAATTTTAAATGATGATTAGTGCAAAGCACAATTTAAAACTAATCACAGATTAGTTAACACATAATCCATATTTAATACAAGGTTTAAGCTCTAATTACAATTTAATATTTTTGTCGGTCGGATTCTTTAGCCACTGGTCTTCGCGGTTTGAACACATGGGGGGGGGGGGGTTGGCCCCCTCTGGACCCCCATTTTTGGTGCCTGTAATCTTCAAGTAGTAGAGGCATTGTATATGGGTTAAGACCCATGAGCTAGGAGAGACAGTAGAGCGGATGGTTGGCACAGGTGAGGTTGTGGGTTCGACCCCGAACCTGCCACAATAATTTTTCTCCACTGTATATTTACATAGCCCACCTGTTTTATGGCCTCTGCCATGTTAGACCTCCACTAAATGTAGGTAGAGCCACCTCCATATATGGTGAAGTCTGTCGAGTTATAAGGTTTGATAGCTTAGGTTAATATCTCTCTCTCTCTCTCTCTCTCTCTCTCTCTCTATATATATATATATATATATATATATATATATATATATATATATATATATATATATTTTTGTACACACACACACACACACACACAGAGAGAGAGAGAGAGAGAGAGAGAGAGAGAGAGAGAGAGAGATGTATATATATATATTTATATATATATATATATGTGTGTGTATATATATATATATATATATATATATATATATATATATATATATATATATATACACACACATATACGCCCACTATAATGTTTCGGTTTACTATGAAACATGCCATGCCCATTCACGTTTTAATCCATCTCCGGGGGCAGGATGCCGCATGGCCCTTATCCATTAGCCCATACTGCACCATAAAAAATAATATCATTGCACCAAGTAATAATGAAAATTCACCCTTAGACTTAGGATAGAAAATTTTCCTCCCTAGTCAACATTGAAGAATTCAGCGATGCCACTTGGCACAATATCATTGATTGTTTATGGAGAATATTCCCTATGAAGCTGACTGGACTTGCCACATCATCCCTGTACTTGTTCTGCTCATTTTATTTTTCTATTTGGGAAAATGAAAAACATGCCATAATTCCCTCATATGAACTCGAAATTTGATTAAATGAGTTGCGTAAAAATCCTGGAGACGAGCTCTATCCAGGCGTTCAGGTTCAAGAATTTCTAGCACTTTAAATTTGAAATTAAAACTAAGCCTTAGATCACCAGGTATGGGAATTATGAGTATGTGATGGTTCCCTTTGGTCTTACTAATTCTCCAACCACCTTTATGTGCTTGATGAATAGTGTGTTGCGTCCTTATCTCGAAACGTTTGTGATAGTGTTCATTGATGATATATTGATATATTTTAAGAATTAGGAAGAGCATGCGAATCACTTATAAGAAATTTTGATATTATTGTTGAGAGGGCATCCGTTGTATGCCAAGCTTAGCAAGTTTAGGTTATTTTAGCCTCAAATTCACTCCTTGGGAGATGTTGTTTCCAAGGGAGGTATAATAATTTTTCCAAGGGAGGTATATCACAAATGGACCTAGAAAAGGCTAAATCTATCATGGAGTGGCCATATCCTAGGAATGTGGATGAGGTCAGATAATTCATGGGACTATTACACAACAATTTGTCATTGTACCTGTACTCCCCATTCCTGATCCTGGAGACCCTTAACAGTGACCCCTTTGCCTGTTTTCCATCATGAAAATATTCCTTCATGTTGTGAAACCATCTCAAAAAATAGAAGAAAAGAGATATCAACACCTTAGAAATAAGCCACTTCGAGGGGGCAACCTCCAATACATTACATGAATGAATAATTCTTGGATGATTCAAATTAGAAAACCTCCTTTCTATATATAGGAGTCCATGGGGCCACAATGTAATCCTAGCCAACCTAACAATAATAATTTAAGGGCACAATAATAACAATATGGGGGTTACAAGGGTACAATAATAAAAATAAGGGGGTTACACTAACAACAATAAGGGACTATACTAGAAATATAGCGACCTAACATGCCCCTCTCCTTCAAAAAGGTGTTGTCCTCAATGCTTGAGTAGCCTTGGGTGCTTTTGTATAAAATTCTCATCCTCCCATGTAGAATCTTTAGTGGGTAAGTTCTTCCACTTGATGAGATACTCTGAAATTGATCGATTTCGTAGCTGTCGAGTTCTTGTTTCCGTGACCGCTTCAGGTTCCAATATTATTTTTCCTTCCTCATAAATTTCTGGCAATATTGTTTGAACTAGAAGATTTTCACCTATAACCTTTTTTAAGCATGAAACATGGAAAATTGGATGCACTCGTGAAGAATCAGGAAGCTCCAATTTGTATGCCATAGTACCAATCTTTTGCAACACCTTGTAAGGACCTTAGTACTTTGGCGATAATTTTTTATCCTTCTTAGCTTGCTTGAGGGACATTTTTTTGTATGGTTGTAGCCGTAAAAATACCCAGTCTCCTCCATCGAAAATTCTCTCGCTGCGATGTTGATCTGCCTATTGTTTCATTCGATTTTGTGCCAAATTCAGGTTGTCCTTTAAGAGTTGGAGAACTTCTTGTTGATGCTCGATGTGATCTTCCACTGCTTTAACCTTGGAATTTTCTCTTAAAGATGATGTGATGGATGGTGGATGATACCCATAAAGTGCCATAAATGGGGTCACTTTTGCTGCAGTATGGAATAAAGTGTTATACAACCATTCAACGAGAGGTAACCACTTGAACCATTTTGTTTGTTTATCATATACAAAAAAATGAAGATATCCATCCAAACATTTATTTACTATCTTAGTTCAACCATCAGATTGAGGATGATAAGATGAGCTATGAGCTAATTGACTACCCAAACAAGAAAATAACTCCGTCCAAAAATTTCCAGTAAAAATGGGATCTTTGTCTCTCACAATAACCCTTACGTGTCCTTGTAGCTTTTGAATTGTGTCCATAAATGTAGTAGCAACTGTACTTGCTTTAAATGGATGAGATAATGCACAAAAGTGTGCATACTTGGTAAGTCTATCAACTACCACCATGATGACACTCTTTCATTCGGACTTAGGTAAACCTGTGATAAAATCCATTGAAATCTCCTCCCAACGTTGACTTGGAATGGATAAAGGTTGTAGAAGACCCGGGGTCTTAATTGTTTCAACTTTATTCTGTTGGAAAACCAAACATTCTGCCACAAACTTTTGAATATCAGATTTAAGGCCATCCCAAAAAAATTCTTTCTTCACCCTGTGGTAAGTTTTTAAAAATCCTGAGTGTCCTCCTAAAGGAGAAGTGTGCAATTCCAGAAGAATATTTTGTTTTGGTTGGGAATTCTTACAAAGATATAAGCGATCTTTGTACCATAAGGAATCATTTTTCCAACTAAATGTATCAGATGTACTAGGATCTTGCTGCAACTTTTGAATGAGTGTCCATACATCTTTTTCCTTCTTCCATTCATCTCTTGCTTCGGTTATCCAATCTGGTTGGATAATAGAAATGACACAAAGAAATGCTTCCACCTCTTCATTCTTTCTTGAGAGTGCATCTGCAACAACATTAAGCTTTCCTTTTTTGTAGATTATTTCAAAGTCATAACCCAACATCTTTGTGACCCATTTTTTGCTGCTCTTCTGAAGATAGTCTTTGTTCCAAAAAGTGTTTAAGACTATCATGATCAGTTTTTACCTTGAAGTGTCTTCCCATTAGGTAAGTTCGCCATTTCTTTAGTGCATGTAGTATTGCTAACACTTCCTTCTCATAAATAGGTTTCTGTAAATACTTTCCTTTGATTGGACGACTTTCAAAAGCAATGGGTCTTCCTTCCTGCATTAAAACTGCACCAATTCCATTTCCTGAGGCATCACATTCCACAATAAAGGCTTTTGTGAAGTCTGGCGTAGCTAAGACCGGTGCTAGGCACATTGCCTCTTTAAGATGTTCAAAGGCCTTAGCTGCTTCAGGAGTCCATGAAAATGCATCTTTCTTCAATAATGTTGTTAGAGGTGCTGCTATTCTCCCATAATTCTTAACAAACTTGTGATAATACCCTGTTAACCCGAGAAATCCTCGCAACTGCTTTATGGTTTTGGGGACTTTCCATTCCTTAATGGCTTTAATTTTGTTAGGGTCTACCTTAACACCCTCATGAGATACAATATGACCCAGATATTCCACCTCTTGTACTCCAAAGAAACATTTGGATGTTTTTCATATAATTGTTTCTCCTGCAATAGTTTGAGCACCCTGTCAACATGTTCAACATGATCCTTCCAAGACCTGCTGTAGATTAGTATATCATCAAAAAATACTAGCACAAATCTTCTAAGGAAGGGTTTGAAAATGGAATTCATCAACCCTTGAAATGTAGAAGGTGCATTGGTAAGGCCAAAAGGCATGACCAAAAATTCATAATGACCCTCATGAGTTTCAAATGTTGTTTTTGGAATATCTTCAGTCTTCATTCTAATTTGATGATATCCTGAACGAAGATCCAACTTGGTAAAATAAATTGCTCCATGTAATTCATCCAATAATTCATCAATCACAGGAATGGGAAATTTATCTTTACTGGTGAGCTTATTGAGCTCCCTATAATCCGGACACATTCGCCATGATCCATCCTTCTTGTGTACCAATACTACAGGAGCAGAGAAAGAACTTTGACTAGGTTGAATTATACCCGCCTCTAACATTTCTACAATCATATGTTCAATTTCGCTCTTTTGGAAGTAAGGATATCTATAAGGCCTGATGTTTGGAGGAACACTTCCTGGAATCAAATGAATAGCATGATCATGATCATGAATAGGTGGGAGTCCTTTAGGAGTTTCAAAAACCTTGGAATGATTGTCCAAGACTTTTTGGAGATCTGCAGAAATAGATGATTTTGATGTTGGAACTTCTAGTGAGCATAATTGTGCAATTATGCCTTGTTGTTCTTTCTTTAGAAGCTTTGTCATGACATTAGAGCTTATTATCCTTCCTGGCTTCCCTTCAATACCCCGTAATTCGACTTCCTTTCCTTCTGAAAAAAATTTCAAGAAAAGTTCTTGAAACTTAAAAGCTACCGTCCCCAAAGATTGTAACCATTGTACTCCTAGTACAACATCAGCACCTCCCATAGGAATGGAAAGCATTGGACTAGTCAATACATATTCCCCCATGGTTAGCTTGATATTATGGCATTTTATAGAGAAATTTATAGTTCCTCCATTTGCAACCATCACTTGACATTCTGGTGCTGGGTATAGGAAACAATTCAATTCCTTGGCTACCTTACAATGAATAAAATTATGGGTACTACCTGAATCAATCAACACTATTACATTTTTATTCTTGATATGTCCTTCTATCTTGAGAGTTTGAGGAGTGGTAATTCCTGCCAATGCATTACATGATATGGTCAGACTCATTTCTTCCTCTTCTTGGGTTGGTTCCTGGTGTATATCCCCTTCTTGTTCATTTTCTTCTTCCTCTTCACAATCTATGTAAAATAATTTCTTCTCAGCACACTTATGACCTTTAGTGTATTTTCTATCACAACCGTAGCAAAGCCCTTTTGCTCTTTTTTCTTCCAATTGTTGTGGTGTCAACCTTGTAGGTTGTGGAAATCTAGGAGTAGCAACACTTCCCTCTTTATAGAAGTGAGTGGCAGGCTTCCTTGTCGCCATAATTTTACATTCAATTTTTCTTGCCAACCTGAATGCCTTCTCCAATGAATCAGGTTCCAAAACGCGAACTTCATGTTGGATGTTATCCTTTAAAGTACCTATGAAGAGATCAATTTTGTGTTCCTCTGGAATATCAGTTACCCTTATATTCAATTTTTGGAAGTCCTCAATGTGCTCCCCCACTAAACCCTTTTGTTTGAGATTTATCAATTGGCTAAAGAAGGTGTTTCTATTTGTATCCTCATAATGTGCTATCATTTCCTCCGTAAAAATTGACCAAGTGACAATTTTTTTACGGGAGCAAAGCCATCGATACCATACAAATGTATTTTGTTCTAAATGTAAAGTTGCAATGCGTACCTTTTGTGTGTTTTGCACATTATGGAGATCAAAATATTGCTTCATCTATAGTATCCATGTTACAGGATCCTTTCCATCAAACTTCCTCATATCCATTTTTGGAATATGGTGGTTCTTCCTGCCAACATTAGAGTTTATGAAATCACGATTAGCATTTATTTTGTTCTCATCATGAGTTTCCTCTACTATCTTTTCACCATTAGGAAACATTTGTTGTATCAATTTTGTCAAACCTTCCATGTCTGCTTTTAGATCATTCTTCATGTTTTCCATCTTAGCTTCCATGTCATCCATCTTAGATTCCATGCCAAATTTCATGTCATCCATATTAGTTTCCATGCCATTCTTCAAACCATCCATCTTAGATTCCACACCTTTCTTCAAAACTTCCATGTCATTTTTTGTTTCTCTTTGTGAGAGAAATTTTTTTTGCACTTGCTCTTGTAATTTTGATATGTCATGTTGCCATTCTTCGTCTTCATGAGTCATAGTAGAGCCTTATAAAGGCTTAATGGGTGTTGAATTATTTTTAGGGGCCATTTGAGAATCCAATACTGATATCTATTCTATAATATGCCCTTGGAATCAATTCAGCTTGATTCTTCAAACAAGACTTATGCAATTCGGAGAAAAAAAATACATACCTTTTACTTGCTTTTGAGGAGCTCGATATTGAAATTGAATTATCTCTATAATTGCAGATCCTCAATATCTGAAATTTGGCCTTGTAGTAGTCCTCTGAAGCTTATTTCAAATTCCATGGGTCTGACTTGATTTGGATTCTTTAAGACAAAGTTATGTCCAATATCCCACAATGACCTAATTATGGACCAGTTCAGTAGAGCGAACTTGTACGACTTGCCACGTGTTAATTTTTGCTCCTTTGTATCTGAAATTTATAGAAAAGAAACTATATTCCATGTACTTCCAGTCACTTTTTACAGAATTCCAATCCGATGCTCAGAGAGAGAGTTATGAATATTTTCCCATGATAACCTTTTTGAGATGAAATTCGAGAGCCTAAAAAAGACCCTAACTTACACAGATCATATATCCAAAAATATTGTGAACCAAGCTCTAAAATTATGCAAAAACGTTTCCCAGGATTTCAGCCTCGCGCTCTAAAAATTTCAGCTTCTGAACCTTCATAGAAAAAACGTTATAGCGAAAATTCTGCGATGACCTTTTTAAGTGAAATTCAGGAGCCTGCACAAAGACCTAACTTCCATAGATCATATCTCCAAAAATATTGCGAACCAAGCTCTCAAATTTTGTGAAGATGTTCCTCAGGATTTTATCTTTGCACTCTAAAAAGTTCAGCTTCTGAACCTTCGTAGAAAAAAAATTATAGTGAAAATTCCACGATGACCTATTTGGAGTAACGAAACCCTAGAATCCCAAGCTTTGATACCAAATGTTGTGAAACCAGCTCCAAAAATAGAAGAAAAGAGATATCAACGCCTTAGAAATAAGCTACTTCGAGGGGGCAACCTCCAATACATTACATGAATGAATAATTCTTGGATGATTGAAATTAGAAAACCTCCTTTCTATATATAGGAGTCCATGGGGCCACAATGTAATCCTAGTGGGGCCACAATGTAATCCTAGCCGACCTAACAACAATAATTTAAGGGCACAATAATAACAATATGGGGGTTACAAGGGTACAATAATAACAATAAGGGGGTTACACTAATAAGAATAAGGGACTATACTAGTAATATAGGGACGTAACACTTCATTTCCTCTTCAACACAATGAATAAAATCTATGTTTTCCATTCTTGAAGCATCTCCTTATAAACCTAATTATCTGGAGGAGCGCGCCCCCTCCGTGTCTTTCTCACGCCGATGGCCTCTTTTTGGTCTAGGGTTGCACCGATCAGCGCGGGAATTAAGCTCATACTTGTGTCGATCCCCTTCTGGGAAGTTTCGTAAAGATGGAAGTGAAGCTTCGAGATCTAGAAGCTTCGTGGTGGGGACCTGGTTGTTTGTTCTCGAGGATAGAGATGTTACGCAAACTTGACTCAAGATAGAGTCAATGTTGACTAGGGTAAATAGTAGTGGTTTTGGGGCACATGGTATTGTGCACCCATGGCTTTTTAGCCCATGGTATTGCATGTAATGGAGCCTATAAAAGGTTGGGAAGACTTCATTGTAATGTAGGTCTGGAGGTAAGTAGTGAAGACTCACTTGGCCAGACTTGCCAGGGCTTTGGCCAATGCTTAATGAAATTTCATTGGTTGGGTTTTGCCCCGGATTTGGGGTTTTCTCGAATAAGCATCTGTGTTTATGTTTATGATTTGTTGCTATCATTTTATGTTTATTTCTATCGTTAAATTGTTTATTATTTCTTCCATAAATTCTAACAACTCATATCAGAGCCATTTAGAGAGACATTTTGTTTGTATTGGTCTGGTGGATGGAGAGACCGACATATTTGACTATAGATATTCTCATTTTTTCTCATTTTGACGTTATATGAATTGGTTGTTGAGAGTATTATTTACTTCCCATCAAGGATTCGATATAGCAAGCTATGTAGATCGTTATTTCCATGGTATTTTTGAAGTGGAAAAGAAAAATCTACATTTACATTGAAAATATGGAACATAGACTTGCAGATGCTGGCGTTTTCAGTTTTCTGGGCGTTGCATTTAGAGGTTTTCGTATGTTTTATTTAGATCTGTGTGTGATGGAGGCATATCTGCATGATATTTTAATGGGTTAAGAAGCTGCAGGAAGTGATATGTAAGGATGCAAAGGAGAGTTGTAGTGGAAATGAATGAGAGAGAATTTGGGTTCTCTCACTGCTAGAAGGTGGAAATAGAAGTCTCCAGTAACATGGAAGCGAGATGAATTGATATGTAAGTTTCATGTTTAGCAGTGTTTCCCTCATCACACAGTTTATGGAAGGACACTGCTTACCTCACTAAATGGAAGCACATCCAGCTAAAACACCCATAGTCGATAGCGCAGACAGGAGGAAAAGGAAACACTCGTCTCATGAGGGCCATCCTGAGGAGGAATGATATAGATGGTGGTTGATAAAAAAAGCTCCACCATGAAGATATTCAGACTGGTTCCAAATAAATTGATGTTGAATCAATTTCATGGGAGTGTAGCAACATGATCATGAGGAGATTCAACAACCCGACGATGCAGATGAAACACTTGCCCTTCAAGGCAGTTGAAGGGAAATTATGCCAGTGGAGAAATTTCTAGATAAAGCGAGGAAGATAAAGGTCATTGATAGCAGTGACAAGAATTCCTGGATGCTACTCGGTGATGGTGCAATGGGATTTCATTATGGACCAAGATTACTTATCTATCGTGTCGATGAGAATTTGATGTTGAGTGACTATGAGAAGAGCCCGATGAAGGATGAGAGTTGTGGAAAATGTGGTGTCTCTATGTTTCAATGCTCAAGAAGAGGCTGAGCATCCAACATGTGAGATCGTTAGAGAAGAGCTGAGAAAATGAGAGTGTGAAGTTGGTAAAAAAGCGTAGCCACTATTTGGTTGGATGAGAATGTTGCACAAAGGTTTATGTGGAGCACCACAGATAGGAATATCATTGCTCTTGTAATCATGTTGGCGATGTTGTGATCATGATGGCCTCATGGAGAAATTTGTGTAGAAGGAAATGCAACCTATGGAATTATATTGCTAGTTTAGAGAGGTCTTGGTCTATAAATCCATAGAGTAATAAACTATGGGGATTGGTTACATGAAAATTATTTGACATAATATGTCAATAAAATGATTTGAAGAACTTAAAAGTGAGAGATGATATGTGCACGTGGATTAATTATTTGATGAACCATGTATCCGAAGAGAACTCCTAGAGGACTAGCTGTTACAGCGGATGGTAACCCATGTAATCCGGTAGATGGGTTCTTTTTATATGGAAGTTGCTTTCATATGTATAAAGACAATGAAAATGAAACAAAAAAAAACTATTATTATGGAGTTAAATTTTATTACATGTGAATGGGCATACTGTTGTAAGGCTCGGTATGGCATACGTACCCTTGGGTAATCTCTGGTAAAGTCTAGGTTAGATCTAGGTGATAGGGGGTTGTCAAGTTAACAACTAGCTTGGGTAAAAATTTGAGGGGGGGAGGGCTAGAGTGAGAGGGGTGGTCTCACTTAGCAATTTTGGATGGATTTAGTCAAGAAACCCCAAGTCAGGTTTAAGGGGGGAATTGTTAGGTAAAATTGACTCGAGATAGATTCAATTTTGACTAGGGTAAATGGTAGTGGTTTTGGGGCACATCGTATTGTGCACCCATGGGTTTTCAGTCCATTTTATTGCATGTAATGGAGCCTATAAAATGTTGGGAAGACTTCATTGTAATGTAGGCCTGGAGGTGAGCAGTGAAGGCTCACTTGGCCAGATTGGATAGGGTTTTGGCCAATGCTTAGTGAAATTTTATTGGTTGGGTTTTGCCCCGGATTTGGGGTTTTCCCAAATAAACATATGTGTTTATGTTTATGATTTGTTGCTGGACTTTTATGTTTATTCCTCTCAGTAAATTGTTTATTATTTCTTCCATAAATTCTAACAAGATTCGAGCTTCTCCTTTTGGCCTCTTTGTTCCTACAAAAGTGGAACCACCCAAAGGAATAACCCATTTCCCCACCTAAAGTAGATCCATGTTCCCTCCTCCTTTGTTATATAATGGGAAATCTCCCATAGCTCTGCTAGTTAGAACAGAGATATAAGAACAACATAGAGACCTTTTGTTGCTACAGACACTAAGCGAGAGTTGAGACCTTCTACCCTCATATCAAGTTGAAAGAGAGATTTGGAGATGTGCCTGGATCAGGACCCATCAAAGGATAGTTGCAACATCAAGGCACAGGTTGTAACTCCCCCTCTCTATTTTAATATAATACGACAGCTTCGTGACTTCCATTCTTGTCTTAATGTGTGATTGGATTCTTAGTTTTCCTTGATCAACTAAGTAGGTTGTATATGCATTATATATGTTTTTATTTCATGTTTATTGTCATTTTGATCCCTAGTGCAGGTAAATGAGTGTCAGTAGCAGCGAAGATCTGACCACAGAACACGAAGGACCAAAGGATTCAAACAGGAAGTAGCATCAGATTGAGGTAGGTGATCTATTCGCAATCTGCATGCATTTAAAATCTAGAAAAGTAGGTTTCTAATTGTTCCCTATTGTTACTAGACCCACTCTAGCACTAGAGGGATTGTCTCTATCCACAGAGAGGATTTTCATGCATAACAAATTTGCAACTCCACTGGGGATTCTGGAGTATGCACAGATGGGAGACATTCCCCGTCAGTACCAGTGACACACAGTCAGGGTATCTGATCGCATCCATTGACTGATGAGTCGATTGATTCGAGCAGTAGCCTGCTATCATGACCACCACATGGATTAGATTAGATTTTATTTTCTACAGTTTTTTCGAGACTTACGACTCTTTTGATGTATCAGAACATAATATTTTTTGAGGGGGTTATGATTTACTTGTAAACACTATTTGCAAACCAATATATATATATTTGTGTGTGTGTGTGTGTGTGTGTTATTTTCCTATTCCATGTTATGTTATGATGATTATAAATGACAAAAATTTCTATCTAACACATGATTATCCAATGCATCTGTTAATGTATTCATATGTCGTCGAATATGATGATATGTGACGTAATAAAAATTGCTTTCTAACAGACGAAAATGCAGATACACTCTCAAAATTCGAGGGTGTCTGACATAATATTTCCCATTGAGATGTAGAACAACAAGTTGTGAATTGATATTAATAACCATTTCTCTAATGCCGAGAGAGATTTCTTAAGACAGAAGCTCAATAATTGCACTATATTCAACAATATTATTGGTTGTACGACCTAAACATATACCTTGCAAATCTAGTAACTCACCATTAGGATAATATATAACCTAGGCCGTAGAAGACAAGTTTGGGTACTACGGCAGGCACCATCAGCGAAACTGACATAAGGAGCCAAAGGCATCTGCAAATCAAGTAAAACAAGATAAGCAGGAAAATCGCTCGCAAACACACACAAAACCAAAAATGTACAAAAATGAAAAGCACACTAATGTAAAAGAGTAGATACACGAGGAAATCATGCATAATATTGCTTTAGATAAAGCCCATTCCGGGGTTTATCTAAAGGATTACCTTCCTAATAAACCAGCTCATAGGCCCCTTTTTTTAAAACATGTTTCACGATATAGCCACATTGGTTCAAATTTTCCTTCCCCCAATTTTTCGTGTGCTTGGTCATAAAGAAGGACCAAGTCTCCTTCAGAGAAGGCACACAGAGAAACCATCTGATCGAAATGGGCTTTGACTTGTTTCTTTTGTGCTTCAGTGACCAAAGTGGCGAAGCATCGAGTTTCATCAAGCCATTCCAAGTAGAAGAGACATTCCTCCTTTGGTAAGGTATTTAGAACCAATTCGAAAAATAATTTGAGAGAAGGAATTTCACATTCGATTGGCAAGGTTTCTTCATGGACATATACTAACTGAAACAGAGTGAATCCAATAGCATTCTTGGCTGAATTTTGGTATGCCGAAAGAGTTGAAAACAACATGATATGCCAGTTTGATTTGTGCCTCCCAATAGTGCGTTGAAGCATAGTAACTAAGACTTTATTTACTGCTTCAACTTGGCCATTTCCCTGAGGGTAATACGGAGTTAAGCTGTCGTGACGCAAGCCCAAATGAGAGGTCAGCCCAGACATCATGTAATGGTGAAAATGAGAGCCATGGTTGGTGAAAATAGCGTAAGGAACACTGAATCTTGTGATAACATGGTTAAAAAGGAATTGAGCTACGGTTTTACTATCAACAGTAAGTGTAGGCATCGCCTCGGCTCATTTAGTGAAATATTCCACAGCAACAATGATATAAGCATGCCCCCCTGGCTAAGTGAGGGTTATATGTCATGAATTCAATGCCCCATTTGGTGAACAAGCCAATGGTAGTAACCAAGTGTAAGGGTGCGGGTGGGGCGCACATATTGCACTGATAAATCTGGAAAGCATGGAATTTTCAGACGACAAGGATGCAATATTTGAAAATAGAAGGCCATAAGTAACAATTGTGAAGGATTTTTTGAGATTTCTCATAGCTATACATATGAACACCACATGTCCCGGAGTGGCAGTCATTGAGCACTCTCTAAGATTCTTTGAAAGTAAGACAGCGACGAAGAATTGAATCGACGCCAAATCAATATAAAGTATCTGCAATGATATGATATGGTTGGGAATGATGTCGAATCCGTGACAATCAGATTTGTCAAAATCAAATCTGAAGGTTTGGGTCTCGATAAAAACGATGATATCACTGTACCATGGATCGAAAATGCTGATTAGCAAGAGAGTCTCATGCAAGATGTGCTCATCAAGATCAGATGGAGTGGAGTCAGAGGGAAGGGAGCATATTAATTTGGCTAAAACCAATGAATTCTTTGACTTGGCAACATTGAATTCCAAATAAAACTCCTGTAAAATGACAATCCATTTTGAATATTTACCCCCCAACAACTGACGGGTCAAGATATAAGTCATAGGATTGCAGTTGGAGATCACGGTAGTCGTGTGTAAAAGAATATAATGCCAAAAGCGTTGAAAATCATGTACCACATCTAAAGCCATTTTCTCGACATGGGCATATTGAGTCTCTATATCCATAAGGTTACCACTGAGGTAATAGATAACATGTTCAATACCATCGACATCATCTTGAACAAGTACCATAGCTATGGTGCCAGAGGAAGCTGCTAGGTATAGAAAATAGTCACGATGATAATTTCGGGGATGAAGTAAAGGAGCATTGATGAAAACCTTCTTTAGAGCATTGCAGGAGCATTGAAAAACTTCGTCCCACATAAATGGGATAAATTGTTTCAGTAATCGTGTAAAACCCTTAGCAAGTTCCACGTAGTTGAGAATGAAACGACATAGGAAATTATTTTTCCCTTGTAAACTCTACAATTGCGATAAATAGGAGGGAGGGGGTAAATTGAAAATAGCCTTAACTTTCAAAGGATCAAGACAAATTCCTTATTTAAATACGAAAAACCCAAGAAGTCTTCCAAATTCCACGTAGAAAACACACTTATGCAGATTCAAATGAATATTGTATTAACGGAAGTGTAGAAAAATCTCTCGAATGTGTGTGGGATGGTCACGATGCTTAGCTGAATGAGTAGGGATATCATCCAGATAAGGTTGCATGATGTGTTTAATGTCATGATAAGCATAGGACATCACGCGCTAGAAGGTAGCACCCATGTTCTTGAGCCCGAAAGGGAGATTTTTGTAAGAAAAGGTACCCCATGGATAGATAAAGGCAGTCTTGTGCTAATCAACGGGTAAGATGTTGACCTGGTTTTAGCTAGAAAAACCATCCATAAAGGAGAATATCTCACTCCCAGCACATTCATCGATGATCTGCTCAATAGACGGAGTGGGATATTTGTCCTTCGGACAGACCCGATTGATATCTTGGTATTCAACACTAACATGAATGGTACCCTCCTTTTTATTGACAGGGACAATATTAGACACACAATCTGTCAATGGGATGGGATATCTGAATCCAACTTTAAGAATTTTTTCAAATTCTCCCTTAATGGCGGCAACCTTTCTAGGGTGCATAGGGTGAAGTCGTTGACAAACAGGCTTCACGTCAGGATAAGTAGGTATTTAATGCACCACTATACTTGGGTTGATTCCAGATATTTCCTTGTAGGACCATGTGAAAACGTCTCGAAATTCTCGAAAAAGAATAGTATAGAGCTTGACTTCTGGAGATCAAGTCACCCCAATATGAATATTCTTGACATTCCTGGTTTTATAGAAATGTTGATAGGCATAGTCTCAGTAATACTGCTCATGTTCCCTTCAAAAAAGACCTTATGGGCTGACATTAAGGCCAGGAGCGCGTCGCATGGAACATGGGGAGTGAGATCTTCATGACATGGCTAAGTTACTCCATGACTCGATAGAAATGATGAATGATGATGAATATCATTCCAAGGGGTTTCATCAAGATACATAGTTTCCATGATACTCTCGTTTGATGGAAATATCTCATTCAGTGGATAAGATGAATCTGAGGATCTGAGCCAAGGAGATTTGGAGTATGCATCAAAATGCATGCTAGAAGTAGCATGTTCAGAGTGATTTTCTGAAGCCGAGATGATTTCACAATAATTGACTTCTACCGAGCTTAATGGCATCACATCACCAAATGAATCGACTTGTAATATCCCTAAAAGGGAACAAGCAGCAATACTAAACAATACTACTCAGAAATAGCGTAGTTCAACAAAGTAAAAGTAGGAGGCCAATATGGAGACCCTTATTTAGCATTTATAACAGTAAATAAGATGTAAAATGAAGCCCATACAATGTAGAACAGGAAAAAGAAGTCTCCATGAAGAAATATCCTCAAAAAGAGGTGCAGCAACCATACAAATGAGTAGAAACTGCCTTGACAATGTTATTTTTACTATGGTGCAATAGTTAATGATTACAACTTAGATCTAGAGAAAAATAATGCATGAACGGTCAGATATATGATAGATCCATACACTCTAGAGTCTCTACTTTACATACCCCTTGGGGTTTTCAGCAATACATGAAGCACATGGAGTAGATTGAGATCTTATGCAGCAGATCTGCAGAATGATTCAAAAATACTGAAGCAAATACAAGAGTATTCAGATCAGATCTAAATATGACATGGAATAGATCTAAAATCCATGGATCACCACAGTGAAGGGAAAATTCCCAAAAATAGAGATCTCTCCTCTAAAAGCCTGCCAAAACACCCTACAAATTTACACCTGCAAATAACACAGTACTGGAAGATAAACTGCGCTATTGGGTTTGAGATTAGTTTGGCCTGATGCCAAGATGTGGATCTGAAGCTCCAATGATCCAATTCACTCTTTCCAGGGGGATAGAAGACTTTCCCACTGAAAAGAGGCACTAGAATGGCCTAGATATGAGTATATCTAGCCTCCACTTGCTGTAGCTTACAACGACAACCAAACCCTCAACATGATCTGCGTTGTAGTTGGAAGTAGAAGCTTGGCCTTCAGCCTGATAGTGGACAAGAAATGCAAAGCTCTTCCAAGAGGCCTCTCAAGGAAAGAGATAGGATTCCTAAATAGGAGATCCTTGTGCTAAACAACACTATTCTCTTCTAAACAACAAGGAGAATGAGATATGTCTAAATAGAAAATATACTCTGAAAAATGTAATCACATCAACAACCTTCTTTGTTGTACTCCTCTTCCTTTTATAAGATTGAGAGCTTGCAAAGCCCTAAACCATCTCAATGAAATAGCTCTTTTCACATGAACATCCTCCAACTAAAATTGTGTTGTGCCTTAATGAAGATCACTCCTTCTAGACAACACTGTTGATTTGGTCATGGTTGACCAAGTCAAATGTCTCAGCCCCTTTCACACATAAGGGTGTTTATTTAGAATAGCCTAGATTTAGCTCTATTCACATGTGGCACTGACTTATTTGATGTTCTAGGAGTTTTTATAATCCTCCCTTACACATTTATTCATGAAACAGAAAAATAAAACAAAATTGACTATTCCCATTAGCTTGGGCTAATTAGGAATATTACAGTCCTTCCCTCCAAAATGTTGCTTGTCCTCAAGAAACTGATAAGGTGAGTGCTGCAACTCATCTCCTCCTCCATTGGTGACACCAACATGAGTTAAGCTTCCTCCATAAGCCAAGTGTTAACCAACCCATCCAACCATGACTTGCTTCTCCAAATTTCTCATGAGATGCAAATAGCTCATCCCATAAGGAGACAATAGATCATATGAAACAAACATGGTTTGCCCAATGCTCTCTCTGAAATATGAAACATAAGGTAAATGGAGAGTAATGTTACACTAAAATTTTTCACCATGACATTGAGCTGTCTATATGGGTTCATCATGACCTATTTATTGCTTCCTTAGAAGTCTAAAAAACACAAATTTCCTGAACCAAGTCTTGGAACTAGAGATAAGCTCTCAAAGACCATAAAAAGCCTAACTCTGCACTTTTCTTAGTCATTCCCTATGGTACCGGGGTTTATTTCTATAAAATATGCGATAGATCCTGCACATTATGTTCATTAAAGCTGCGGACCCCCATAAAAGGTAAAATAAAGAGAAAATTAAGTTCAAGAAGTCCAACTGGTCGAATATTCTCTGAGCTGGGGTCTTCTAGAAGCACTATCTGGTCGAGCTTCGCCCCTTCCATTTATGAACCTTTATCCCTTCATAGATGGAGCTATCCCTTGGTTTTTGGAGCTGAAATCCCATGATGAGAGGGCTTTATCCCTTCCTTTTTGGAACTAAAACTACCTCCCTTCTGCTATAAATTGAGACCAAGTTTCAGTCTCAAGGGTAGTTAGAACTTGGTAGTTTTGAGGGGAATTGCTGAATAAATATACTCTCCATATTTTGCATCATTGGCATGAGAGAGATTAAATACTCATAGTCATAGCCTTATGATGATAAATATAGTTGGAGTCTTGTCAAACTGAGGAAAACGACTGTTCGAGACCCTAGAAGAACCTGTACGAACATCAAGGCATCAAGGTTGTAAGGTTTCTTCTTTTATAGTCAAAGTTAATAAAAATGGATTCTATTTTCTCATTGATTTGTTCATCTATATTTTGAATGATTTAATTCTTAGGTTTCTTAGATTCCTTTCAAATTATCATTTTTTTCACATGCTTTTGATCTTGTTTTCTTGTCTTTGATTGCAGATCTTATATGTTGGATCGATACCTTCTGGAACGACTGGATTGAAGACCGAGCAAGAATTGGACTTCAGGTAGGAGTATCTATCCATAGTTAATAAGTAATTCTTAAGCAAAATAATCTAGAGGAAATGGTCTACATTTGTCTGTTTGTTTCTAGATATCCATAGGATACTAGGGAGATCGCTTTTGTCCGCAAGAGGGATTTGTCCGTCTAACAAATTGACGACTTCACTGGGTAATATAAAATCTGAACTTAGTTTTATTGTTTATTTTCGGTTTTATTTTTGAGATTTCTTTGAGATTTCTTTGACTTTGACTAGCTTGAAACTAGGTTGGGTACAAAACACAATAGGATTCTAGACTGGAAATTTGTATTTTTTATTTTTTCTATAATTTTCAGCCTTCCACACTTCTTTTTTAAAAACAAAGCAATAGACTCCGCTAATTTTAGTAGAATAAAGTGCAGTACCACACCTTGTTCCATTAGTATCTATGGGCTTCTGGAAAATTTTGAAAAATTAAGAATTCTACTTTCTGAAATCCATTTTCTTGATTTTTGTTATTATCCCAATATGTTTTGATTGTCAAAGATCTCTGTCAAAGTTTTCTTTCAGCAATTTCTGTGTTGAAGTGATTTATTCAGTTAGTTTGCATGTTATGAGTAAATGATCTGTCTAGTCCTCCCATTACTCTGAATCAGAAACTTTTTTATACCTCCGCTACTTGGTATTTCATTGATTTTTTGTTGAGCCATTGAACTTGATGCAATTATTACTCTTATGAAAAAATTATTTTATTTTCATTTTCAAACTTAGAAAACCTTTCAGATTGATAAGGTCTTAATTTGATTTTAAAGCCATTTTTGGATTCTTTGGTTTCTTGTTGGAATAAGCAGAAAATTCTTGGTTAGATTAAAAACCAGGCTTAAACATCCTCCAACTTTGAGATAGAATTCGAGATTAGAGTTTTCTTTTAGTTTTGAATTTTATAATTTTGAGACTTTTGGTTTTCTTTTGGAAGAAGTTTGTTTTTGTTTCCGATATAAATGATATAAGGAATCTCATTTTGAGAAAAATATCTTTTTGAAATTAAGTTCTCTGAATTGTCTCCTTTTCCAAGTTTCTCACATAAGAAAGAAAGAATTGATATTTTGAAAATTATTGAAATCTCTCAACTCTTTCCTCTAGTTATATTTCATTTAAAACAAATGAGTTGTTTATCATATAGATGCATTGTAGTGTATTTTGAGTCGGGTCATTAAAACATCATCGAAGTTTCATTTCCGTACCCATTGTCCTAAGAAACTTCCAATTAAAAGTAACGCTTAATTAAAATAAATCTATAAATTTTATATTTTCTAGGGCTCTTTTCCACCAATATAGCTCAGGATAGTGTCTTGGAATAGATTTTAGTTAACTCTCCAAGACAGTGAAAAGAAACAAATAGTCGATCTTGCAGTAGGAAAATCCAATTGTAACATGTATACTCTGAGAAGCTCCTCCTAAAGGATTCAAGCACGAAATCATATCCAAATCAGTGAGGTAATCATACCTATCTCATTGGGAATGATATAATATGTGCACGTATTAAAAATTTTAAACCTCGGATAGACCATTGTCGAGGAGCCCGGGGTCACTTTTCGGTACCTTGGATTATGTCAAGGAGCCTTCAAGGGGATTGAGCTTGTTACTCTTCCTTTGCATGTATATCGGATCATAGACTGTTCCCCCAGGTATATGTGTTCCCATTGGTGACCTTAGTGGCCATAAACTGTAGGATTATTTCCCAAGGTGACAGTGGATGGGAGGTTCCACTGTACCTAGAGCAGACGTCGGCTAGACTCACTTGGAATCTTCGGAGGGTTATCTTCACTCGAGATGTTTTAAGTGGAGAAACTTGCACTAGTCTGTTTCATTAAGCAGGTTGTCGGGGTAATTATTCAAATCACCATTTCTGCATTAAAATTCTACGATGTTGGATTTCATCACCAACTAGTGTTTTTAGTGCGGGGATCTACTATTTGTGTGTGGATTGATCTCTTAGATTTTTATAGGCATGTGATTCATTTGATTGTTTCCTTAGAAAACTTAGGGTTTCTGTTTGAAATTTTCTTTGATTGCATGTGTTAAAGGTTTTAATTGTGGCTGAATTATCGAGACGATCATGTAGAAATACACCAGGACAACTAGAAAGACTTAAATCTATGATACCAAATGTTATCAGCAGAACTAGATCAACAGAACACAGAGAATCATCAATAATTATTCATCCTGATTTTGAAGTAGATCAATCGCAAATAGCAGAACATACTCCACAGACAATTTCAATTTCCAAATTAACTGAAGTTGCTTCTGCAACAAGTGAGTTATCAGCTGAAGAACCTGAAATTTCTAAACCTGTTATGTCTGAACCTACATTAGAATTCACTACTCCAACTCCTGGTTATCTTGATTCACCCAGAGTGAGGAATCAGATTACAAAATATCTTCCTTCTGGTCTCGTTAGTATTGAAGAAGTCATTGATACAGAGGAAGAAATTGTTCTTCCTTCAACTCAAAAAAATTTAGAACTTAGAGAACGTGAATCAATTTTTTACAGTCCTTTTAGACAAGACGCTTGGTATTATTCATTGATAGATTTTATACAAAACGTAGGTCTACAGTATTCTCCACCCTGAATTATTTTTTACTCTACGCCAATAAGTTATAGACCTCCGTTAAACATGTCTAGTGAGTCATGTATGTTTACTGAATCGCCAGAAACATTTTTGTATAATGGTCCATCTATTCCTGCAGGCTATCAGTCACTTTATGGTACCTTCTTAGGGGCATCTCCTTTTCCCAACAAACCAATGTCATCATTTGGCCTAAATTAATCAAATACTAGAACTTTTAACAATGAGCAATTTTATATGATGTTTGGAAATATTCCAAATCCTGGACCTCAAGGTAGTAATTTACTGCCTGGGGGGAAACCTCAAAATAGTCAAATACAGCTTAGGGGACAACCCCAAGGAAAGTACATACCTCAAGGTCAATATCAACCCCAGGGACAGTACATACCTCAGGGTCAATATCAACCATAGGGATAGTATTTGCCTCAAAGTCAGTACATGCCTCAAGGTCGATATCAACCTCAAGGGCAGTATCCAGCTCAAGGATTGCAAACTCCTTTAGCAAAATAGTTCTATCCATAAAAAAATGTTACAAGGAGGTGGAAATTATCCAACTAATTACGAGACATATGTTCAACCTAGTTATGATTCGTCTTATGCACAACCTTCGATGGGACCCTCATATCCTGGAATGGTGTGGAATCCATCCCAAGTCCAACATAATTTACAACCAAATGTGCAAGTACCTTATTACCAAGCTGGAAAATAAGTTGGTTATAATCAACCCCAACAACCAGTCTAGCCTACAATTCAAATACCTTCATCTGGTCCTGTTTAGCAGCCTAGTCAGAGTACACCTAGGACTCCACCACAAACTGTTGCTCAAAATTATTCTCAACCTACCACACCTATTCCTGGAGTGTCTAAAGCTCCTATTACTTCTTCCCCTCAAACATCAATACAGATTCCTCAGGTTTCTATTCCATAGTCTAGACCTACAATTCAGAATACTATTCAAACGCCTGCAGGACAACATGGTACAAGTACAGTTATAACAAGTAAACCTCAGTTTACTTATCAACCGTATCAGGGGCCGTACCAATATGGAAATGCTCCACAAAGTCCAGCTTACCCACAACAACGGTATCCTGGGTATACATATCAGACACTTTTTCAACCCCAGTATGGTCCGGTTATTCCTAGTTATCGAGGGGGCATTTTGATTCCAAATGTACAGACTATTCTAGGATATCCTGGATATCCTCCTCCTGGGACTGGTTTAGTTTCACGAGGTTATCAGCAAGACCCTACCTGTCGATTACCATTCATAGAAACCTTGGATTTACCTGATTTATCCCGCCTTACGAATGCTCCCATCTATTATCATCCATATTGGCCACCAATTCCAAAAACGTTTCCCAGTGATATCCCAAAGTTTGAAGGAAAATCATGAGACGATCTGTAGAAATTTTAATAACTGATATGTTATCCACCGAGATTATCCTAATTACACACTATTTGAGCTTCATGCATAATACATAACCTCTTCTACCATTGATCATCAATTTGCGGAATTAAAAACAATCGCATGCGCACATTGAAACATTAATCAATCACACATATCAACACAGTATGTAATGGGGAAAGCTTACAGCTGAAAACCCCCAACTATCTGTATATTATAATGATAGAGAAAATGTAACAATCATAGTACAAACTCCTCACAAGCTCTCAGCACTATCTCCAATTGTTACACACTACACAAGCTCAGATATGAACAAGTCACAAGTTCAAATCTCCTCCACCTGTTAGCCTGCCTCTACTGCGCAATCCAATATGGTTAATTGTAATATCCAAGTTCGAATCCCCTTGGCTTGTACTGCGCAATCCTCATTGGAAATCTCAATCAACGTGTGTGCAAATTTCATGCACAGCTATAGTCACAACTGATAGTAGACTCACCCTTTCACCCACCTCTAACACTGGTCTCCACTGAACTGTCCATGCACTGCAGTTAACTAATGTATTCTTTAGTTTATTTATGAGTTAATAATTAGTGAATTAATTAATAATTAATTCACACCACTCATCACTAGTGTATTTATCAGTTAGACTAAATACAACTAGTTCAACTAAGTTAAACCGAACACAACTCCATCAACTGTCTCATCAACTCCACCAAACTATGCCACATGAGTTCTAACTGAAGTCAACCATGCAATAGCTCAACTAAACCCTAGGAATAGCGTAAGTCCTTCTGTCAGCTGCATGTGCCACATCCGTAGCTCGAACTGAAGTGCTGCAAGAGGATAAGATAATGTTTATAGTCCAAATATTATTAAGAGCTAATAATATTCGACTGATCTATTTTTAGACTGGCAGTCTAAAAATAGACTCCGCCCAGTATGTCTAAAAATAGAGATCCATCTATTTTTACCAACTTGACCAACCATCCATAAATAGCATCTCGAAACTTATAGAACATGATCCATATGTCTAAAAATAGACATAGTCTAAAAATAGACTTTGCGACAAAAATCACCTGTGTAGCCCCCCCACCTAGTTTAGGTGATCACTTTCCAAATAGGATCAGAAAAGATGTTTCAGGATGCCTCCTTCACTGTTTCTTGTTGCCATCTTCAACACTGCCTCTCAACAAGAAAGGACTCTCTTTGCATGCGACATGCAACTTCATGCATTCACCCTGCAACCTTCATAAGCGCCATGCAACTCCATGCATCTGCTCTGTAACTCCTCTGAAACTGAATAGGCTCCAAAAAACTCAATCAGTCTGATGCATCTATCATCAAAGTCTTCGAATTCTGCTGGGCCCAATTTCTCATGTCATCAGGAACCACTGCATTGTTGAACTCTTGCACCCATGCACTCAGCACTTGTTGTCAACTCTGATTCGCGCTCTAGTATCCGACACTGTCACTTTGATCTGTCTGCATCAATCCAACTGATCATGCTACTATTGTGCTATGGGCACCTCGTATCCAGGTTCAATTCATGAGATCCACACCATCTCAATGAATCCTGCCCAGAAATCTCCTCTTGGGATTAATCATGCATGTCGCCCCACCTCTCACCTGGTGGTATAGCTGCATGCACTCCCTCTGCCCATCTGGCATGAAATTTCTCTGCATGAGTGGTTTATTCCACTACATGATCATCATCTTGTGGTTGCTCCACATCCCGAGGTTCAATCTTACCTGCATGCAAATATAGCTCCCTCTCAAGCATCAATTGCATGTTTTTCTTGCACTTCCCAATAGTAGGAAGCTCCGTAGACATCCCATCTACTTCAATTCTGTAGAGATTCTTTGCTCGAATCCCAACCTTCTTGACTTTTCCTATTGCCTTATGCCGAAGGAAAACTTTTCCTTCACTGAAGACAACTTCATACCCTTTATCTTCTAACATTGCGACTGAGATCAAATTATTCTTTAAACCTGGAACATGCACTACATCTTGTAAAAGAATGAGTTTACCTAACTCCCTCTGAAAGGTTATGGTACCAATGCCGGTCACATTTTATCATCCATTGTCGCCCAAATCAACATGCAACTGGAGATCTTTCTCCACCAAGTCACTGAAAAGATTCACATCTCCCATCATGTGAAAGGAGGTGCCACTATCAAAATACCACCCCGATCCCAATGCACTAGACACCATTCATGCGATCAATGAGAAGTCCAGCTCAAATTGCAAGGCAAGAGCCTCACCAGCTGCAGCTCCAGCAACCTGCTTTTTCTTCTTCTTCTGTGGACAATTCGTGGCATAATGTCCGTGTTCATGACATTGAAAACACTTCACTTTGGACATGTCATGCTCTTTACCATCCACATCGGATTGAGAAGAATTCTTCTTTCCCTTCCCCTTCCTTGATTTGGTAGCCAAAGCACAATCCTCTTCATTAGATGCCTTTGATGAAGATCCATCCCTGGTACTCCGCCTTATCTCCTCTTGCACAAGATCCGACCAAAGTCGCTCCCATCCTGGCAATTTTTCCCGACCATTGACAGAGTCCTGATAGGAGTGCCAACTCTTCGGAAGCCCAAGGATATCCAAGCTCACCAAGTCCTCATCATCCACACTAACTCCTACACTCCCAAGCTCATCCCTGTAGTGGAAAAACTTTGTCAAGTATACCGGAATAGTGTCATTCTTATCCATCTTTATTTTCCTGAGTTTATCCTTGAGCGCCAACTTCATTTGGTCGCTCTTGCTTTGGAATAAATCTGTCAACGCTTTCCACATCAAGTATGGAGAAGCATTTCCATGCAGCCTGGATACTATGTGATCCTTCACGCCCTCCAACAGAATCCTTCGACACTTTGCTGTCTTCTTTTGCCAAGCCTCAACCAAGGCTGCATCGCTAGGCTTTGGAACTTCAACATCTATGAACTCCTTCAGCCCATTGTCATCGAGCACCGCCTCCATCTTGTCCTTCCATGAAATATAATTCGAGCTGCCCTCAAGGGCATACTCCAATCGCAATCCGTTGAAAGACATCTCAACTTTGACACCAAGAAAACACTGTTGCAAATTCGAATTCCACCAACTCAAAACTCAACCGCTTCTGATCTGAAATTGTGAGAACAAAGTATTTCTAGCACAGAGATCGACTGTAGGGGCATTTATTGGGTTTTTCACCTTTCAAAGAAAGGATGAATCCAGAGGCTACCTGGCCCTCTTACAGACTCTGTCTACCGAAATAAAATGTAATCACTGTAATAGATCCAATGATCAACTTTGCTCCGATACCATGTATAAATTTGAATAACTGATATGTTATCCACCAATATTATCCTGATTACACACTATTTGAGCTTCATACATCATACATAACCTCTTATACCATTGATCATCAATTTGCGGAATTAAAAACAATCGCATGCGCACATTGAAACATTAATCAATCACGCATATCAACACAATATGTAATGGGGAAAGATTACAGATGAAAACCCCAAACTATCTGTATATTATAATGATAGAGAACATGTAACAATACATAGCACAAAGCTCCTCACAAGCTCTCAGCACTATCTCACATGCTACACACAAACAAGCTCAGATCATACATATCACATGCTCCAATCTGCTCCACCTATCTGCCTGCCTCTACTGCGCAATCCAAGATGAATAATGATGAGATCCAAGTTCGAATCCCTTTGGATTTTACTGCGCAATCGTCATTGGCAATCTCAATCAATGTGTGTGCAAATCTCATGCACAGCTATAGTCACAAATGATAGTAGACTCACCCTTTCACCCACCTCTAACACTGGTCTCCACTAAACTGTCCATGCATTGCAGTTAACTGATGTATTCTTTAGTTGATTTATGAGTTAATAATTAGTGAATTAATTAATAATTAATTCACACCACTCATCACCAGTGTATTTATCAGTTAGACTAAATACAACTAGTTCAACTAAGTTAAACCGAACACAACTCCATCAACTGTCTCATCAACTCCACCAAACTCTGCCACATGAGTTCTAACTGAAGTCAACCATGCAATAGCTCAAATAACCCCTAGGAATAGCGTAATTCCTTCTGTCAGCTGCATGTGCCACATCCATAGCTCGAACTGAAGTGCTCCAAGAGGATAAGATAATGTTTATAGTCCAAATATTATTAAGAGCTAATAATATTCGATTGATCTATTTTTAGACTGGCAGTCTAAAAATAGACTCCGCCCAGTATGTCTAAAAATAGAGGTCCATATATTTTTACCAACTTGACCAACCATCCATAAATATCATCCCACAACTTATAGAACATGATCCATATGTCTAAAAATAGACTTTGCAACAAAAATCACCTGTGTGCCCCCCCACCTAGTTTAGGTGATCACTTTCCAACTAGGATCAGCAAAGATGTTTCAGGATGCCTCCTTCACTGTTTCTTGTTTCCATATTCAACACGATCCTTCTAACCATGTCATGACTTACCACCTTTGGTGTGCATCCAACTCATTAATCAACGATTCCATTCGACTTAGACTTTTTCAGAGAACGTTAATAGGATTAGCTGCCAAGTGGTACATTGAATTGCCATGAGGCTCTTTTAACAATTTCAATGCTCTAGTAACTGCTTTCTTAACTCATTTTTAGGTGCCAGTCAGATATGAAAATGGCACAAAATTATTAAATTCACTAAAAAAATATGTCTACATACATATCAGATCATATACATGAACGGAGACATAGAAGACGTTTGGTAATTTTTTTTATCCCAGATCAGATATTGGCAGAATGGTTTAGCAAATCATTGCTACCAAAAATCACTGATGATGTAGCCAAAGGAGGAGTTCTTACTGAAGAAAAGGTTATCGCTCAAGCTCAGTATCTTGACCTGGTATATACCCAGTCTAGTACTTTGTACGAAAAAATTCCCGATTGACCATGTCCTAGTCAGATAACAACAACTCCTTCAGGGCCTCATGTCGCTGATGGTGTAATCGGTTCAATTATTGCGACTAAGAATAAGAATAAATCTTTGAAGGTGACTTCTCCTATGATAAATTTACCTGATTCACCAAAAGGAGAATCTTCCCTAGAAACTTCTGCTGATATTCACATTGTAGATTCACCTACTACAAAATCAAAATCCAGTAGCAAGAAGAAAGGGAAGAATAAAATTAAACATAATTCATCTCCCAAGGAAAAAACTGATAAAACTAAATCAACTGATGATAAACGGAAACCTCATTATCCTTGTCTTATCTGTGAGGAGGATCATTTCACCAAGGAATGTCCACATAGGGCTGAGGTATTAAGTTAGACAAAGGTTCACCCACCTCTGTTGTCTTGAAGGATCCTTTTCCTATTCAAGATAGAAAAATGATTGGATATTCTTCTAATACATCAGCAGATATTTTGATGATGTCTCAAGTAATGGTTGCGACTCGGTTGTAAGATTATGGTAGTAAAAATCCTGTTACTAGTAAAGAAGTATAAAATTCTAATTCTGCACTAGCTACATCTACTTCGGTTTCTGATCCACTTCATATCGAAAAATCAAATCCTAATCTAGTAATCAAACCTCCTGCTAAAGGTGTACTTCGTAAATCAGCTTTCAATCCACATGCGAGAGCTGCTCAGAACTACAACATTGTTGAAGATTTAGCAATATCTCCTTCAGCAAAATCAGCCTTAGAAGTGCTACAATCATGCCCAGCACAAAGGAAATTACTCTTATCAGAAATTGGAGCTGTAGATCTTTAGGATTCGAATCTTATGGTCTTTGATTTAGAAAATTTTACACCACAGCTCCCTCATCAAATGGCTTTTTCAGATTCTAGTACTAGTAAAAAATAGACATTGCTTTCGTACTATTATTGATGAAGAAGCTTCTACGTGTATTATGTCATTAAAATGTTGGAAATCACTTGGTTCTTCGACACTTAACCAATCACTGAAAATCCTCAAAGATTTTGATAAAAGAGGATGCCATCCATATGGAATTTTTCAGGATCTACCTATAGAGGTCAAAGGTAAAACCGTTCATTTAGATGTGGAAGTAGTTGATGCCCCTCTAGATTACAACCTTCTTCTGGGTTGAATTTGGTCTTATGCTATGACTATTGTCGTGTCATATTTCTTTCGATTAATCATGTTTCCTCATCAAGGAAAGATTGTGAAAATTGACCAGCTCTCATATTATTCATCGGACCCAGCTTCTACGGATAGTATTCAACACATTGGAAAAATGAATATCCTTTATGAGGATGTAGGAGTAGGTTTAATTAAATATTCTTCTTTGTTGGAAAAATTTTCCTATGCTTCTACCTAACATACCACGTACTATTGCTAATATCAATATGATTACATCAAGAACTATTCCATTTGATGATCCTTGGGTAGTGCCTTTAGAATTAGAGCTGGATTCGTATAATGGTGCAATGCCTTTGAGTCCGTTTGAGTTAGCATATCAAGCAGTACAGTAATTTTCCAATTCACTATCAACTGATTCTGATCCAATGAATGTGGTCAATGAAGAATCATTTTCACCATCAAATTCGGCTATAACATCAATTCTGGATCCTTTTAAAGAAGCGTTTTATACTGATGAGAGAATTCGTGAATTCTTGTCCATAGATGATTTACCATGGGATGATCTCCATCATAGGTCATCATTTTTACCTGAGCTTGATAGATTTGAAAATAAATTTTCATCTATTTTTATAATTAATTATGTCAAGGAACCCCAGAGTCCCATATCGATCACAAATTTAGATTCTGAAGTTAATTTGGGGAATATTCCTTCCACGATTCCTATTGATATATCAGTAAAACCCAGAATTATTGAAAACATTAATATAGGTGCCTCTTGTACGTTAGATGAAATTACTACATATAAGTCCCTATTCAAAGAATTCTGTGACATATTTGCCTGGTCTTATGAATAAATGCTAGGAATTGACCCCAAAATTGTCGTTCATGAAATCAAAACTTACCCGGATGCTAAACCGATCAGACAAAAATTACGTCCGATACATCCATGAAAGGCTGTTGCTATCAAAGTCGAAGTTGAGAAATTAATGAGAGCATGTTTTATTTATCCTATCCCATTAACAGATTGGGTATCTAATATCGTCCATGTTACTAAAAAACAAGGAACAATACAAGTATGTGTCGACTATAGGGATATTAACAAAGCTTGTCCTAAAGAAAATTATCCTACCCCTTATATCGACCAAATCATTGATTATTGTGTCGGAAATGAAAAGTATTAATTTATGGATGGATTTTCCGGATACAATCAAATCAACATACTCCCTATCGATCAACCAAAAATAACATTCATTTTCCTTGGGGAACATTTGCTTATTGTAAACTACCTTTTGGATTGAAGAATGTTGGGGAAAATTTTCAAAGGGCAATGTATTATGCTTTTCATGAAATTAAACATATTGTGCAACCTTATCTCAATGATTTACCTGCTCATTCATTAGACAAGGAAGATCATCCTACTCACTTACGAGCAATTTTTATGAGATGTAGGTATATAAGATTCGCTTGAATATGCATAAATGTTTTTTCTATGTACAATCTAGTAGGTTACTAGGATTTTTCATTTCGAAACATGGCATTCGTATCAACCCTTCGAAGGTTGAGGCCATTATCAATTTACCTCCTCCTTCCACACTCCGCTAACTCCAATGTTTGTAAGGGAAAGCAAACTTTCTGCGTAGATTCATCTAGAACTATGCTGAGTTAACCAAAGGTTTTACCATAATTTTGAAACAAAATGTTCCTTTTATTTGGGATGAGATCACTGGTTGGTCTTTTGATGCTTTAAAATACATGTAGACCCATGCACCATTACTGCATCCATCAAATTATAGCCAAGATTACTTTTTATACTTGGCATCCTCTGATTCCACTATTGGAATGGTATTAGTTCAGGAGGATGAATTCCACGATGAGCATGTGATTTATTATCTCAGTCAGAATCTCAATCCCATAGATATTAAATACTCACATGTGGAGAAATTGGCCTTGGCAGCAGTTCAAGTTGTCCAACGATTTCGTCATTACATTTTGTTATGAAAACCAATGTTGATTTCTAACTACAACTCGATGATGTATATTCTCACTAAGAAATTTCTTGGGGGAAAATACTCTAAATGTATAGTTATCCTTCAAGAGTTTGATTTAGAATTTTAAAAATCCAAATCAAAGAAATCACTAGTGTTCGCCGAACTTATGTGTGACTTCCCGAATACTAAGACAGAAACTATGGTAGAACATCCAATCGCTGATGAATCTCTGTTTCTTATCAGTATGTCAGATCCTTGGTATGGAGATATAATCATTTATCTCCAAACCCAAACTTTTTTTCCTGAACTTTCACGTTCACATCGACGAAAGATCTGTTACCAGTCTCAGCAGCACAATATTGTTGGAGACACGCTTTATCATCACAGTGCAGATTCTGTATTTCGATGATGTTTAACCCATGAAAATGTTGAAAAAGTTTTAAATGACTGTCATTCTAGAGAATGTGGCGGTCATATGTATGGGTATGTCACAACCCAAAATATATTTTGTGTTGGTTATTTTTGGCCTTCATTATTCAAATATTGCATTCTTTCCGTCCAAAAATGCCACAACTGTCAAATTTTTGATCGAAAGATGCGTTCACCACCAGCTCCTCTTCTCCCCATAATTGTTGTCGGTACTTTTTAAAAATGGGACATTGATTTCATTACATGTAACCCTCAATCGGCCTGGGGGAATGGGTATATTATTCTCGCAGTAGATTATTTTACCGAATGGGCCGAGGAGATGCCTACATTAGCGGAAGATTGAAAAATTGCAGCTACATTTGTATTCAATCACATGATTGCTCAATTTGGTGTACCCAAAGCTATCATTACTGATCATGGGAGCCATTTTCGAAACATTATGATGACCGAAATTTCCGACCAACTTGGCCTGCACCATGATAAATCTACTCCATATTACCCACGGGCTAATGGTCAGGTTGAAACCGTCAATAAATTTTTAACCACTATGATTAAAAGGATTATCAAAATTTATAAATCGAATTGGAATACTATGCTTTTTTTAGCACTTTGGGCATACCAAACCTCAGCAAAAACCGCAACAGGTTTCACTCCTTTTCAACTGGTCTATGGTTTAGAGATATGTTACTGATTGAATGCAAAATACCGTCACTCCAATAAGCCATAGAATTACTACTAGCTACCTCTGAGGAGGAAAAACACTTTTTGTACCTAGCACAATTAGATGAGACTCAGCGCACCGCTGTATTAGCCACTGAATCTCATAAAAATGAGTTAAAGCTCAGTACGATTGAAGTTTTACACCTCGTGTTTTTTCAAAGGGTGACCTAGTATTGGTATATGACTAAGCTAATGATAAAATAGGAGCTGGGAAATTCGAAACTATGTGGCATGGTCATTATATTGTCAAGCGAGTGCTTGCAAAAGGGGCTTACGAATTGATTGATTATGACAGGGCCTCTTTAGATAAACCCAGAAATGGAATTTATTTGAAGAGATATTATGCTTGATTTTTTGTGTGAAGATCTCACCTGTACATTAGTTATTTTTCTAAGTTAGCTGATTTAGATTAGATGAGTGTGTCTATTTTAAGTTTGCATTGACTACTATCCCTTATTATCTTGATTACTCTTGATATTTCAGATGTCAACGTCCCTTCAAGCATACATTGGTTTTGCTGATGATGCCTATCGTAATACATAGAATATATATTCCGCAGCCTGGGTTATCTATTCACCCACCGATCAGTTAGTTTCTATGCATGGGGTAAGCCTTGGTCAAACAACGAATAATGTTTCAGAATATAGCACAGTGATCGAGTTATTATCTGATGCCATTTCATTTGGAATTTGACGTTTCATTGTAAGGTTAGATTCATAACTCATTGTATTGCACTTAAACAGAGTATACGCAATAAAAAATCTAGTGTTACTGAGATTATTCTTGAAGGTTCATCTCTTGGAAAGGAAGTTTGATTACATTGAATATCAACACATTCCAAATATTTTAAATACATTGGATGATGCATTAGCTAATAATGCTATAAATAGACATTTGTGACATTAAAACAGTAAATTAAATCAACATTCGATAAGTGTTGAACAAGATAGCCGTCGAAAGTAGTCATATCATAGATAGAGTTTGTGTTTCAAAAAATATTACATCATCTAGGACCATAGGTTTAAAACACCTTATGATATGAAAGGTTGTGATACAAAAAACAAAAATACAATAGTCTGCAATAATCATCCACTATCCGTGGTGATGATCATGATAATATACCTGTGCCACTCTACGTAGGTATCTCTGAAACTAGCTAGGAACGCCGACGACATGCCTTTGGAGACGAAGACGAATATCATCCATCGTAGTCTCTGGAATGTCTCTAGTCAAACTCTCCATGTTTTTCTCTACATCAGTAAGAATCTCTACTGCTTGGTTCTCTGGTTGTGCAATAGGATCTATTCACTTCCTCTCGAAGTGGCGGAGATTGGTTGGTCTTCGTGGACCAACATCTGCATTTGAATTTTTCTCATCAGTATTGGAAAATTAAAAAACAAAACAAAAATTAGAGTTAAAAATACATCAAAATGATTCATTTACTTGACTCGTCCCATTGTGCTCCTCGAAGAAGGGACATATCAGGGTCACCACGGAAACCTATCTCTACATACGGAAAATATTCAATGGCGAAGATTTGGTTCTGTAAACAATGAAAATATGCAGGTGTAAATCAAACTATCTCAAAACCCTCACTATGACAGGCCATTACTGCCACCCAGCGGACCATCCGAGGCTCTCTGATCCCACCAGCATCAACCGAGATAAGCTGAGGGGCAAGAGATGGAATCCTTTCCAGAGCGAAAGAAACTATGATAGCTCCATATCAAAAGTTTTTCAACTTTGCGTTCTTAGCTCTGGTCAATTAGCCTTTTACATTAGCCAATACTCCTTCACACTAATTGAATATGGTGCCTCTAAATCATTCAACTATTGTCTATATCTAGGCTTTGGTAGCCACGTGTGGAGCTGCGCTCCCACACAATCTATTCAATGTGAACGCAACCACTTTGAGTTCAAGACTGATAATGGGTTTTATATCAATGCGTTTGTCTTTTGGATCAGCTTATTCATTAAAAAATTCTTGTTGATAGATAGCAATAGGGTGGCCACCTTTCTAGCTCCGAACAAGGAAATAGGTTCTCCTCTTTTGGATAAACCAATGAGGAAGTAAATGTCCTCCAGCTCAAGTTTGAGCCGATGATCACCGATGATGAAACAATACCCTTGAATGTCCCACTTGTTCACCAACCATTTCAATAGCTCTACTTGAGCCCTCATGCCCTGCATTGTCAAAAATTTGTATAATCCACAGTTTCTCAACACATGCAATGTGGGTAGACTTCCCATAGCTACCTCATCTACTGCTTCGTGTTCACGTTCTCTCCATTCGAGCATTGTGGATACTCTGCAATTGACACATTGAAAGATTATACGCAATTAAAATGGAAAAAATTGGCTTAATTTGAGAGAAATCATCTTTTTATTTTGTTCACGGCGCCTCCACACTTTTTGCACTAAGGCAGTGAGAACTACCGCATGAGCTATACATGAAAAGTGTGGAAGCCCGATAATAATCCTTTGGAAAATTATCAGGATCCGCAGGTACTATGTGTATTACCTATGAACCCCCGAAGATGAAATTTTGAGCCTATTTTTCTCTTAAAAAATGATTTTAAAGCCTAAAAAGAGAATGTAAATGGATTAAAATGAAGAGAAATGTGTTCTAGATTACCTGGATTTGACGGTTTTTTATTTGAATGGTCGATTTTTCTGATATCTCCTTCGGAACTTTTTCTACCAAAGGCTCTCAACTTTCACTCTGGATGCAAATGGTAAAAATAAATTGGTTGAACTACTTTTTATAAGATTTTTTGAATAAATAAAATAATATTTTATTTATTTCCTACTTTGAAAAGTTGTTTTTCAAATAATTTTTACTTATTTAAAACATGCATGTTTAATTTTTGGGTTTTTGTGTAGAATACAGGATTTTCGAGTGAAATAATCATTTTGACTATGAGTACATTTTTATCACTTTTTTGAACTCGTTAAAACTTACGAAAAAATGAAAACTATGAGTAAATTTTTATTCCTTTTTCGAACTTGGTAAAACTTACGAAAAAGAAAAAATGATGAGCATACTTTTATCAATTTTTTGAACTCTTGAAAATTTACGAAAAAACGAAACCTTGGAGTTCTCTTTTAAGCCCTTTTCAGACTCTCTAAACATGAAAAGATCGTTGAGTACTTGACTATTCAAACTCGTTAAAGGATATGAACAATCATCCTTTCAGTATAAGTTTACCCCTTTTCCGGACTGAAATGGACTATTTACGAAAAAGGTATACGTTGACTAATCATGGTCAATAGAGTTCTCTCCTACATTATTTTATCCTTTTTTGGGCTTGAGAGAATAAATTTACAGAAAAGTACACCCACAGAGTTTTCTTAAGTTTTTCTTCTGACTCCCTAAAAATGAAAAACATCGAGTTTCACCTATATTGGACTCGTTAAAACTTAACAGTAAAGGACTTGTCAATTATAAACAGGAACGAACCACTCCTTCTTAGGGTTCGATTTTAATACTAAGTTGGACTCATGCAAAGGATGAGCTTACATTACAAGAAAATGTTATCCTCCTCAATCTTGTCAAAAATAAAGAGATACTTGCCAGAAATGGTGGGGGAAAAGAGAGAAAAGTTTGTTTCAAAAAGTTGTATACCACTCTTGAACATGACACTTTTGTCACATTCATGTCTGGGTTGGGAAAATCCTTTGACTAACAGTTAATCAAACCATATTGAAATTCTTCAGCCAGTTTCTCGGTATCAGCTTTAGGTCAAACATCACCAAACAATCGCAGTGTTGTTATGTGTTCAAGAGATTAGTTAAATAAACCATTCATTGCAAACATTTGTCTCCACTCACATTGACCATCCCCGAGTCAGTCCTTGCTATATGTTTCTTCAAAACTTGATTTAATGGTTTTGTGTCATGGGCTTTCCTACGACAGATCACTTTCTATTGACGACAGCTCATCATCTAGAAAGTTGATCTAGAATCCTATCAGTACATTTGGATCTGCATGCCCTAATGGAAGGTTTCTCACCTTCAACGACAAGTTTCATCATTGACCTTCAATCGAATGATTCTGTGAAATGTTCAAATTTATATAACAAATTCACATTTCATAGATTGTACTGAGTACTCTAAGATCCATTGTCATTATTGATGGTTTCTCTCACACTTGTTAATAGTTCACATCAATGATTGGTAATCAAGTGGTTTCTACCATGTTCGACTTCGACACAATCAAATCACATGGATAGAATCATACTAGTTCGAGAAGCGGAAATCAAGACCCTGGATCTAGTTTCCACCATCTAGGTTGCGAGGAGTTTTATTATTCATCATACAGTAGACTACTCATAATAGATGGCTTCATCCATGCTGTGTCTACTACATGTAATTCTAAAATCATTTCTATATCAGAAAATATAGTTAGTTTTGGTCTGAGTATGGGAATGCCTACCTCCGCAATGATATACATATATATGATTGCATTGAATATTTTTTTGGTCTCAACTGATGTTTCGACAACCTGATCCTTAGGATGATAAATCACTTCACTCTTCAGAATTCTTCAAAAAACTCTTCAGACTTCGCACTTTAGGGGGATTTCTGTTACACTGAAATTTGTCACCATGACATTTAGCTATCTATATGGGTTCATCATTACCTATTTGTTGCTTCCTTATAAGTATAAAAACTTAAAGTTCCTGAACCAAGTCTTGGAAATAGAGATAAGCTCTTAAAAACCCTAAAAAGCCTAACTCCGGACTTTTCCTAGTCATTCCCTGTGGTACCGCGGTTTATTTCTATAAAAGCTACGATACATCTTGCACGTTCTATTCATTAAAAATGCGAACCCCCGTAAAAGGTAAAAAAAAGAGAAAATTAAGTTCTAGAAGCCTAGTTGGTCAAATATTCTCCTAGTTGGGGCCTTATAGAAGCGTTATCTAATCGAGCTTCACCCCTTCCATTCATGAACCTTTATCCCTTCATAGATGGAGTTATCCTTGGTTTTTGGAGCTAAAATCCCATGATGAGAGGGCTTTATCCCTTCCTTTTTGAAACTGAAACTACCTCCCTTCTGCTATAAATTGAGACCAAGTTTCAGTATCAAGGGTACTTAGAACTTGGTATTTTTGAGGGGAATTGCTGAATAAATATACTCTCCATATTTTTCATCATTGGCATGAGAGAGATTACATACTTGTAGCCATAGAATTATGATGATAAAGAGAGTCGAATTCTTGTCAAACTGAGGAAAATGGTTGTTTGAGACCCCAGAAGAACCTATACGAACATCAAGGCGTCAAGGTTGTAAGGTTTCTTCTTTTATATTCAAAGTTAATACAAATGGATTTTATTTTCTCATTGATTTTTTCATCTATATTTTGAATGATTTAATTCTTAGATTCCTTAATCACTAAGATAGATTATTGCTTTCAAATTATCATATTTTGCAGATGCTTTTGATCTTGTTTGCTTGTCTTTGATTGCAGATCTTATATGCTGGATCGATACCTTCTGGAATGATTGTATTGAATACCAAGCAATTTTTGGACTTAAGGTAGGAGTATCTATCCATAGTTAATGAGTAATTCTTAAGCAAAATAATCTAGAGGAAATGGTCTAGATCTGTCTGTTTGTTTCTAGATATCCTTAGGATACTAGGGATGTCGCTCTTGTCCGCAAGAGGGATTTGTTCATCTAAGAAGTAGTCATTCCATAGGGCACATGCATACCTCCCCTCCTTCCTCCATACATCCCCATAAAAATTACAAGTACATCATCAATATAGGGGATCAAAACAATTTACATACAAACAGAAATTTCTGCATATGAAGGTAGGTCATAGTCCCACATGTCGAACCAGCGTAGAGCATCTCCTGCCTGCATCAGATCTAGATATGGTAAGTTTTTTTCCCACCACTTACTTGATTCCAATACCATCTCACCATATCTGAGAGTGTGAGATATGTTTGGTGCCTTAGGGAAGCACCCATCATGTTGTGAAATCTCCCTTTTTCTTCCAAGGGAGTGACCAAATTCAGAAATTTTTGTAGTCCAATATTGGCCATGATGCTTACAAGATACAACACTCCTCCTTGGAGTCATGGCCTACAAAAACATGGTATAAGAATGCATGAAATCTTAATATAAAACAGGTGTAACAAGAGCATGGTCTTCACCAACAATCCTCCTCATATCAATGGAGTGGTGCATAGATCTATCCTCTCCCTCAAAGAGAGAAAGAGAGGGCTGATTTAACTCTCTCATAGAGTCATGTTTCTGCTCCATCTCCACAAGGTTCATGCATCTTTGACAATGCTGATATAGTTCTTTTTTGAAGCCCTCCCAATAGTAGCTCCTTAAGATGATGTTGTTGAGCTTCATAGAATATGTGTGGCTCAAATAGAACTCTTCATAAGCCCTTGGTGGGAACTTGTCCTTGATCTTGGAGGCTCTAGATAAGAAGATCCTACCATGATTATAGATGACTCCATCTAGGATTGAATATCTCTCATCATGTAGTAAGTCATCAAGAACCATGCAAGTGTGAAGATCCTTGGAATATTCCACCAGCAGTTGGGATTTCCAATATGGATCTAAATTTCCCAACAATGACAGGGCTGATAATGTGTCATCTGAAATGTCTACCATGTTGCTGCTCTCCTCCTTGACATTCCCCATGTCAAAGGTGTACGTTGTAGGGTCATGCCTCCCATTTTCCTCCTCCTTGACATCTCCCATGCCAAAGGTATAAGGTGAAAGGTTTCCATTCCTTCCTTGCTACTCTTCTTGCATATGAACATGCTCAAAAGAAGATGGAAGTTCTTGGAAGTTAGTCTCCCATGGAAGGCTATCATCTATCCAAAACCTCCTTGTTTTCTCCAAAGTATGCATTTGTGACCACCATCTCTCATCATGTATGGAAGAGTGTTTTCCAAACAAGTTTGTCTCCTGATTCAAGGATTGCCTTCCTTGCTCCATGATGGTTTCATTATTCCTCCTTGCAGCATATTTTCTCAGCACAATATGAGATGAAAGAATAGATAATGGTGACAAGGGAAAAATACTTTCCCTCTCCTTGAGCCTTCCCCATACTCTCAGCGTTGTAGCATGGTATTCTAGTGCTCCCTCCTTCCTTGGATATATGAAAGGAGCATCAATGCATGAAACATATTTCATCAAATCTAAATCAGGTGGCCTCCCAGGTGGTCTACCACAAGATGGTGATGTCTCATGGCTCACTCCCATGTGAAAAACACATGGGAACATCTTATGACTACTTCCACTGTGAAAATCCATCTGTGATTTTCGTGTGTAAGTCTCATGATAATGGGGCATCACTCTTGTAGATGTAAGAGTGATTTTGAGTGGAGCAACTTCCCCATCTTCTTCTCCATGTAATAGAGGATCACTTCCCATCATATCAGCGTTGTGTTCCTTCATCTTCTCTTATTCACCCACCTTCTGCAAGACCTCACAGTCTGATCTGCTCTCTTTACATGTAGTCAAATCATGAACACCCATCATCTCCTTGGTGTCAAGAGTCTTGATCACAAACGATTGATCTGTCATAGTGTGTGTTCCCAAAACTGAATGAAATGTTGTAACACATTCCCTCCATTGTTTTGTCTCATTTCTATCATCATAGACACATGCTTCTCATTCTATTTATGTGTAAGATCGTTGGGGCCTTCTTGCAAAGATACAAGATCCCTCTTAGTGGAAGCAATGGCTTCATCTCCATCTCCCAATAGAATTAGATCTCCTCCTGATGTCTCTCCGTTGGAGGAACCTTTTAGCTCTTCTCCTTTCTCCTCCTCATCAATGGAGCATGCCTCATCAATAGGAGATCATTTCTCTTGATATCTTCTTGAAAAAGGAACACTCATGCCTTCCTCTTGAGAATAATGTTCTTGATGAAGTGGGGCCTTTGCCCTTGGCAGATCATGTAGCAGATATTTAACCCTTTCAACAATGTTTTGAAATGAAATTATCTTCATGGATCCTTCCATATTATGAAAAGATTATGAATTCTTGGGTGTATTTTTCTTACCAAAATAAGTTTTAGATGGCTCAACATCAAATATTTTCACTAACCTCCTAGTGAACTTTGTATAAGTAGAGATGTTTACATTTCTTAATGAAAAAGATTCAAATAACTACCACCAGGCATAAGCCTTACCTTGGAGGTGCAGTGATGCTACTATTATGGCTTCTTCTTCTAAAACTTGGTGCAACTAAAAGTATGTGTCCAACTTCTTTACCCAAGACTTCGTTGAGTTCTCAGGTGATCCATCAAATGTAGGTAAAAAAGTCCTACCCAAAGTGTGTTGTATGCACCTCTTCTTCTCATGTCTCTGCTAGATCTTCTCTCTTCTTTGAGTTGAAAAAAATATGGTAAGCTTAGACTCTCTTTGAATATTTTAGACTGAGATTCATATTCTTGGAGATAATCACCAAGAGTCTCTTCTTTCGGTGTCTCTCCCTCTTCTTCTTCTCTTGCTAGAAATGTAGGCATGCTACAACGTTGTACATCTGATTGTGTGGCTGAATGCTCACACACATCATATGAAGAAATAGGGCTTCCTTCATGTGAAAACCTCTCCAAAATATTTGCATGTCTTTCATTCCTCATTCCCCTGATTTCACTCTTCAGCTCATGCATAGTTTGGAATAGAGTTTTTGAAAACTCCTTCCCCTTCATTCTTCCAGAAAATGGGGTTTGACCCTTGTCTTCTTTGTCTTCAGTGTAATATATATTATTCTTCTTTCTATCCTTCATTAGGGAGGACATACTGGCTTCTTAGAATGCATAGGCTGTGCCAAGATGATTGCTCTAATTCCACTGTAATATCCCCAAAAGGGAACAAGTAGAAATACTAAACAATACTGCTCAGAAATAACGCAGTTCAACAAAGTAAAAGTAGGAGGCCAATATGGAGACCGTTATTTATCATTTATAAAAGAAAATCAGATGTAAAATGAAGCCCATAAAATTTAGAACAGGAAAAATAAGTCTCCATGAAGAAATATCCTCAAAAACAGGTGCAGCAACCATACAAATGAGAAGAAACTGCATTGACAACGTTATTTTTATTATGGTGCAAAAATTGATGATTAAAACTTAGATCTAGAGAAAAATAATGCATGAACAATCAGATATATGATAGATCCAAACACTCTAGAGTATCTACTTTACATACCCCTTGGGGTTTTCAGCAATACATGAAGCACATGGAGTAGATCTGAGATCTTATGCAGCAGATCTATAGAATGATTCAGAATTCCTGAAGTAAATACAAGAGTGCTCAAATCAGATCTGAATATGACATGGAATAGATCTGAAATCCATGGATCACCACAGTGAAGGGCAGATTCCCAACAATAGATATCTCTCCTCCAAAATCCTGCCAAAACACCCTGTAACTTTACACCTGTAAATAACACAGTAATGGAAGATAAATTGTGTTGTTGGGTTTGAGTTTAGTTTGGCCTGATGCCAATATGTGGATTTGAAGCTCAAATGATCCAATACACCCTTGCCAGGGGGATAGAAGACTTTCCCACTGAAAAGAGGCACTAGAATGGCCTAGATCTGAGTAGATCTAGCCTCCACTTGCTGCAGCTTACAAAGACAACCAAACCGTCAACAAGATCGGCATTGTAGTTGGAAGTAGAAGCTTGGCCTTCAGCCTAATAGTGGACAAGAAATGCAAAGCTCTTCCAAGAGTCCTCTCAAGGAAAGAGATGAGATTCCTAAACAGGAGATCCTTGTGCTAAACATCACTATTCTCTGATAAAAAACAAGGAGAATGAGATATGTCTAAACAAACAATATACTCTGAAAAATGTAATCGCATCAACAACCTTATCATGTTGTTCTCTTCTTCCTTTTATAAGATTGAGAGCTTGCAAAACCCTAAACCATCTCAATGAAATAGCTCTTTTCACATGAACATCCTCCAAATAAAACTACGTTGTGCCTTAATGAAGATCACTCCTTCTAGACATCGTTATTGATTTGGTCATGGTTGACCCAGTCAAATGTCTCAGCCCCTTTCACACATAAGGGTGTTTATTTAGAATAGCCCAGATTTAGCTTTGTTCACATGTGGCATTGATTTATTTTTTGTTCTAGGAGTTTTTATAATCCTCCCTTACACATTTATTCATGAAACAAAAAAATAAAAAAAAAATTGAATATTTCCATTAGCTTGGGCTAATTAGTAATATTACACGATCTGATTAGGTGAATGGATGATCCAGGGATTGGAATAGGTGGATATCATATTAACGTGAGCTGTGTTTAGTGGAGGAAGAGAAAATAGACCCATAAGGGCAGAATCTTTGAAAATTTCTTCCCCCACACTTTCATAAGGTGTGGGGATGTGATCTACATATAGAAAATTTCCTTTAGAAGAAGTGGAAGAGAAAAAGGACAACTGATGAAAAATTATAATATTTCCTTCATGCGGGAAACAGAGAACACGAAAGAGAGTTGATGGTATGCAAAGCATAACATGAATCCAACTGCGACCAAGGAGAAGATTATAATTGAGCTTGGAATCAACAAATTCAACTTCAATGTTCTTGGAACAGGGTCTCCTAACCTCATTTTTGTAAAAATTTTGTAATATTTTGCAATATTTTAGTCTAGCGCAGGGGATTGGGATGGGTCAAAACCCCCAATCATTGTAATGGGTCAAAAAGGTAGACCAAGGGTCCGCAAACCATGGGTTGCAGATTATAGGATAGAGTAGGCTAAGTATGATATAAATAGATGAGTAAATTGAGTCTAGAGGTAAGAAAGAGATAGAGATAGAATTGAATTACGAACGGTGAATCTGTTGCGTCGATTGTTTGGGTAAGGGCTCTTACTGGCTGTGTGTAGGGAGGCCTTGAGTCCTGCTGTGTACAGACCCTATTGGCTGTGTGCACGGGCCGATAAGTATTATGTAAGTGGAATCTAGTTATAATTGCATGAGAAGATTTTTTTTTGATGTCTAAGTATCTCTGTGTTGCGTCTGTGGCTTAAAGGTATATTTGCTACTATGATTGTTAATGATACGCACGTGGATGCGATGTTATGAATGCATAGATCTGGTTTAAGTAAGTGATTTGGTTAATTGTTATTTACTTCGCACAAAGTATTCTGTTAAATATATTGTTATGGGTTCCATATTAGGGCTTATTCAGCGCAGGACTGATATATCTGAAGGCACCCCGTTTTATTAATCTTCTCTCTCTCTGGGTGTGGAAACCTGGCTCCAACACCCTCCAATACTACTTCGAGTGAGACCTTGGTCTACTCTATAGGTCATTTCCAAAAGGGATAGTAGTATAGGGGTTTGTTGGAAAAGCTTTACGCTGAACCTGGGTCAAGACCCCTTGAGCCAAAAAATGGTTCTGTTGCCTGGACCGAGAGTATTTTGAGAGAGAGATCAGGTAATTCCATGGGGACATTGGCAGCCACTAAAACCTGAGTTAGAAGATTGGTTTGAAAATCAGATTTAGGGATTTTCCCTAAAAGAGAATCAAAGTGAAAGATTCTACACAAAGGATTGGAAGAATAAGCATATATTCACGAAAATGCACGAAATATTATGTGTCCTTTGCACATGAGTTGCAAGAGTGGTTAGCTCGATTGGAGGAGTTTCAGACTTGTTGGAAAGACGATCAGATCATGTAGTGGACCCCCGAGTCAGTCCGATAATTAGAGAATACTAAAAATATGATTACTAGGATCGTGGATCATTGGGTTGACAGTATATTGGGTGGATTCATGATAGAATTTGTTGTTGATCAGTTTGTGTCATATTCAAAAGCCTAAAAAATATTTTTCAAAGGATTTAGAGGTAACTTCTTAAAAAACTTGCCACTGTTGATTAAAATGATATTGAGCGAAAAAGGTATCTTGTGTGGCCACAGCAAGTGAATGACCTTCGATCAAAGTGGAGGTAGAACACAAAGTGGTAAATACTACCGAATTAATCAGGAAGGAGACAGATCGATATATAGCCCAGTAAGGGAGTCGTCAGATCATAACCATGAAGAGGCTACGCAAAGGGGAACCACACCCAAGGCCACACTGAAATCAAATCTTCATATGGGTAAGAACTCTCGTACACTACCCCCTCCATCCTTAGAAGATGACATGGCCACGCACATGAAGCTGCCTACCTTCAAGGGCGCAAGGGATGAGGACATGGATCGATTTTGGTTCGTAGCCGAATCTGTATGGACTGCGCAGAACATGAGCAATGATGCTATCAAATGAGCGCAACTATTCATAGCCTTTGAGGGAAGCACATTGGATTAGTTCATGGGATACATTGGTCAAAACACGAATGCATCCATACAGAATATTAAGGATGCCCTAAAACAAAAATTCCGGAAGCCTAAATTGTACGCTCAATGTGTGGTTGAACTAAAAGACTTTAAGAAAGGACCCACATAATCCATCTGGGAAGCTGAAAAATTGTTAAAAAAGGTTATCAGTGATGGGGGATTTCTCTACGAAGATAAGCAACATAAATAGTGGTTCATCGCTATGATATTACCGCACTTGCATGGGCCCATGGGAGAGAAAAAGATCGGATCTCAACAGGAAGCGCTGGAAATATCCATGAAGTTAGAAGCTACTCCCAGGGACGATATGCAGTTCACAACTCTGCAAATCCAGAACCAATTGGAGGCAATGCACTTAGAAATTCAAATTTTTTGAAACGACTATGGTAAGGAAGCCAACCCAAACATGTAGTGCATACGCTGCAAGGGACCGACTCACTCTAAGGATAAATTTCCACTGCTATCAGACTACATGCAGGCTAGGGGTCTAAGCCCGCTGTGACCCAGGGAAATGGCTGGACCCAGTAGTCCGATGCTATGGTGTGTAGACTTTTGGGTGGAAGGAAGACACAACACGGGTCATTGTCCACGATTGGGTGCTTATGTACCAGAATTAAAGCAACAATGGTGCAGATTCTACTCATCAATAGGCCATGATGAACAAAACTGTTGAACCCTTGAACTTATGGTGGATAGGGGAAACTTATACAGAGTTCAGGTTGATCCCTCATCACCACTGTCTCCTTTAGGACGGGGGGATCCCCCGCGCGAGGCAGGGGAGGAGGCAGAGGGGGAAGTGTCGGTCGATGACACGGACAACTGATATGTTATAACTGTGGATATATGGGACATTTCACATGAGACTTCCTAAATCTGGCACGCCAGTCTTGCAGATATTTTTGGCAGTTTGACCATGTCATTGAAGACTTCCTGGTGCTACTAGCAAAAATGTAAGAAAAAAAACAAACACCTACACATAATGTGCAAAGAGTTAAGGCATAACCACGGTACGGGGCCAAGTATCAATGAAATAATGCGCAGTGGCATCTCCATAGGAGGGGCCGAGGAAAAGGTGGAAGTTGAGCCATCAATTCGAAAGGCTGGGGACAAAGCAGAAGGTTTAAACCTAAAAAGAGAAAAAAAAACCTTCATCGAAACACAGAAGGAGGTAACTAGAGACGAAACACCAACCAAAGGGGCAGTAGATCCAAGGGAGGAAGAGGTTGTCAAACCATTCCTCTAGGCTTGTATGAAGCTAATGTGCAACTAGAAGGCTGTAGAAAATATCCATGCCCTAATAGACAATTGCGCAGAAAGAATTGATCTACAGCCCGAAGTAAAGACATTGAATAAGATATACAAAAAGAAAGAGAGGACGAGCTGAGAAATGCGTATGAATGCACATATTGGGGAATATGAAATGGACTATTGGAACAGGGTCCCCTAGTTGCGTTTTTATGTATATTTTTGTAGTAATTATTCTAGCACAAGGGATTTGGGGTGGGTCAAAGCCCCCATTGTATTGTAATGGGTCAAAGGGTAGACCTAGAGTCCCCAAACCATGATTTGCGGACCACAGGATATCGCAGGCTATGATGATATAAATAGATAGATTGTTTGAGTCTAGAGGTAGAAAAAAAAAGATTAATGCCAAGTAAAAACTATTGAGATCTGTTTTGGGTAGTATTCGGTAAGGACTCTTGCTGGCTGTGTGCGTGGAGATCCTTCGTCCTACTGTGTGCGGACCTCGCTGGATATGTGCGTGGACATCCTCAATCCTACTGTGTGTGAAACCCACTGACTGTGAGCATGGGCTATGACTTGTGTTTGTAACTTGATTTTCGATGTAAATGAACACAAAATCTATTGAAGTATTTCTATGTTATCTAAACTGGTTGCGTTTACTATTGAAGTACCTCTGTGTTAGCTGCGATTGTGTCTGTGATATATAAATTAGCTGCTATCATGTTATTCTATGATGATAATTACTGATGCACACGTGGATGCGAAGGTGTTGATAATATTTTCTTAATAATAGTAGCTTTGTTTATGTCTCCCTGTTGGTTATACTATTAAGGGCTTGGTAATAAGCTTGTTTTTGTGCGAACCTGATAGATATCAACCAGACCACCTTGATTACACACTTTCTCCTAGGGTGTGGAAACCTAGTTCCAACACCCACCCATACTACTTTGGGTGATACCTTGGCCTGCGAAAGTGGGTCATTGCCAAAAGGGCCAGTAGTATAGGGTTTTGTTGGAAAACCTTAAATTTGAACTTGGGTTAGGACCCCTCAAGCCAAAAAATGGTTCCATTGCTGGGACAAGGAGCATTTTGAGAGAATCGCAGCATGAAGCTAACAACTGAGAAGTTGAAGAACAGGAGAAGTATATGAAATCTTCTTTGTAACTTTTGCGCATGAGATACAAGAGTGGCTAGCAAGGCTAGTAGAATTATAGATGTGTTGGAAAGATGATAAGGTTATGCAGTGGACTCTAGAATTGATTCAACAGTTGGAGAAGGCTAACAACACAATCACCCAGACTATAGTTCATTGGGTGGATAGTGTGCTAGGAGGATTTTTCACAGAATTCGCTTTTTATTAGTTTGTATCCTAGTCAGATGCGGAGAAAAATTTCTTCAAAGGATTCTGAGGCAAGTTCTTGCGAACATTGCTGCTACTAATTAAAATATTACTGTGTGAAAAAGGAATTTTGTGCAGCCAAACCGAATGAATGACCTCTGACTAGGGTCAAAATACAACACGAAGTAGTAAGTATTACCGAGTCAACCGAGAAGGGGATTGATCCCACTAGAGCCCCTTAAGAGAGCCATCTTCACACGCAGGAACTAGTCCTTCAGCTACACCATCGTTGAGTCAGCATAAGGGCAAGAACTCCCCTACCCGTTCGCCATTACCGAAAGAAGATATGGCCACACACATGAAGCTATCCACCTTCAAGGGTGTGGGAGACGAAGACATGGAATGATTTTGGTTTGTAGCGGAATCAGTATGGACTGCACAAAATGTTGCTAGCGATGCTGTAAAAAGGGCGCAGCTATCCCTTGCCTTTGAAGGAAGGGCCTTGCATTGGTTCATGGGGTACGTAGGCCAACATGCAGATCCGTCAATACAAGAAATTAAGGATGCTTTAAAACAACAGTTTCGGAAGCCTAAGTCCTATGCTCAACTGGTGGTTCAATTGAAAGACTTTAAATAGGGACCCACTGAGTCAGTATGGGAGGCTGATCAATGGCTAAAAAAGGTTATCAGAGATGGGGAATTTAAGTATGAGGATAGAAAACACAAGGAATGGTTCATTTCCATGCTATTACCTCACCTACGCGGGCCTATGGGACAGAAAGCGATTGATACATAGGAGAAAGCCTTGGATATTTCCATGAAGCTAGAAGTTGAGCCAACAGACGATGCCTAGTTTGGGGTAGAGCAGATCCAGAGATAGTTGGAGGAAATGCACCTTGAAATCCAAAATTTGCGAAAGGAGCGAGGAAAAGAAGCTAGTCCAGACATATGGTGTATAAGATGTAGGGTGTCAGGCCACACCAAGGATCAGTGCCCTCTGCTGGTAGACTACATGCTAGCTGGGGGGCCCAACCCATTGTGCCCTAAAGAGGCTGCAGGACCAAGCAATCCCACGTCATGGTGCGCTGACTGCCGCATAGCTAGACTACATGATACCAACCACTGCCCCCGTCTTAGTGCCTATGTTCCAGAGTTGAAGCAACAATGGTGCCGATTTTTCTCATCTGTGGGACATGAAAAACAAAAATTTCGGACATACAAGTTAATGATAGACCGTGGAAACCTGTACAGGGTATAGGCTGACCCTTCATCACCACTATCTCCCTCGGGACGAGGAGGCTCCCCTACCAGAGGCCGAGGGGGGGGGAAGAAGCAAAAGCATAGGTTGGGGAAGAGGGAAATTTATCTGTTATAATTGTGGAGAAGTAGGTCACTTCATAAGGGACTGTCCGAACCCTGCATGACAATATTGTAGATATTGAAGACAATTGGATCATGTGATCGAAGATTATCTGGTACTGATAGCAAAGATGCAGGAAAAATAACAGACACAACCGCAGAATGTACAAAGGGTTAAGACAAAACCACATGATGAGGGACCCAATATTAATGTCATTACGTGCAGCGACATGGCTAATGGAGGAGCTGAGGAAAGAGGTGCGGCTGAATACCTTATCCGAAAATCTGCTATCAAAACAGAAATCTTTGATCTACAGAAGGAGAAAGAAACCTTCCTAGAAGCTCGCAAAGACTTTACCAAGAATGAGGCATCTACTTCCGAGGCTCCAACAAAACTAAGAGCGGATGAAGAATTTAAACCATTCCTATAGGCATGTATGAAGTTGCTACACAACCAAAAGGGAGTATAAAATCTTCAAGCACTGATAGACAGCTGTGTAGAAAAAACTGACCCTCCAATAGAAGTTAAAGATGTTCACAAACTTTACAAGCATAATAAACACACTGGTTGGGAAATGTGGCTAACTGCTGGAAATTATGAAATGGATCAGGTCATCGTGAATCTTTGATCTGATGTGAATGTCCTGCCCAAACAGATGTAGCAGAGTATGGGAGAACCTAAGCTAGAATGGTCTACTATAAAGCTGCGCATGGCTAACCAACAAAATGTCATACCGTTGGGGAGATTGTCAAAGATTATGGTAGATATTATAGGAGTTAAGATATATGCGAATTTTGAGGTAATTCAAATTCTAGAGGATGCAGACCCTTATCCTGCTCTCCTAGGACTGGACTAGGCTATAGACATGGGAGGAATTATCAACTTGAAGAAAAGGAGCATGGTTTTTGAGAATGAGTGTACGAGAGTAATATTCCCTCTAGACCCAGTAGAGGGAGAACAATATACAGAACCCATGCATGAAGAAGATGACGTGGATCATATCTATAAACTAACCACCTGGGATGAGGATTGGATTAACCCTACAACTGATGGTGTGATTTGCTAGGAGAAAGATAGTGAATTCCTTTCTGACTTCGACGGGTGTTACATAGCATTTTGTCACTGTCCCTGCAATCCCTCGTCCCATATATTGGAGGACTATTTCCGTGACCTGTGAACCGTAAAATGTCGTGAAAACACCTTGATGGCATCCTTTTGCATAAGGACAAGAATTCTCCTCAAGAACATTTCCTCTGAAAAACCATAAAAACCCATGTTTTGGAAATAACGCGGGTAGCCAGTTCATCCCTCGCGCCAATGGGGAAAATGCACACTAATGGGCATGCCAGCTAGCGCTCTTTCCCTGTGTTACACCCATGCCAAGACTATTAAGGAATTTTTTTTAACAATAGAAGGTGAAAGTTTGATTCTAACATCTTCAGAACAAATCATCAAAATGAGGTTGGGTTGTTTGCCTCCGAATCTCCCTGATTAGGAAGTGGTTTTCCACCTCTCATCGAACCTTCCTAAGAGATAGGACTCTCCCCCATGATTATAGGGATCCCAACTTCCCTTCCTCCCTCTATAAAAGCCTTCCCTCTCCATTTTCTAGCTAGCTGAACATTTGGGAAGAAAACTATAGCTGAGCGACTATTGAAAGCAGAGCTAAGGAGAACCCCGTAAGAGAGAGAGCCTTGTCTAAATTCTCGACGAGCTTTGTGAGACACACTCCGCTAGAAGCCCTGTCAAAGGAAGAGCGTGATGTCGAAACTTGGTTGTAATATTTCTTTCACATTTTAATATATTCTCGACTGGGTTATTAGTTCCACTATTGTATTGCTTATCTGTGTAATGCGATTTAGGTCAATCCTTTCCGACTGACTGATAGTTACATGTTTGAATTATTACGTTGTATGCCATCATTTCTTCTCTGCATGTGTATAGGTGACCGGATGCGGTGAGTGAAAGGATTGTGATCTGTCAAGCTAGGAATGGGAAGCAATGATTCTTCTTCAATGATAACAATGTAGGACTTAAGGTAGGCTATCTATCGTAGCTTTATCTTTTGTAACTAGGAAGCGATATCGTAGCGTGTTTTGTTTGTTGCTAGACCCACTCTTGGGCTAGTGGGATCACCTCTATCCGCAGAGGGGATTTACCTCTCCAAAAAATTGGTGACTCCATTGGGATCAGTGGGAGTTGGTCCTTCCTCCATTGGTTTGTTTTTTGGCTTTTCGTTTGATTAGTCTGCTTTTCTGGTTCATCTTCCTTGGTATTAAACCCCTGTTCAGCCCCTAGAAGACAAAATCTAGCCTTTGTTTGTCCATTTTCATAAATTTCTAGGGTAAAATTGATTGGTGTGGTTATACCTCTGAAAATCATGCCAACTAGTGCTAGTTGCTAGTTAGGCACCCACGCCATCCCCTGTTTGGTGCAGATTACAGCCAAACAAGCGCGCCAACCTTGCTTGGTTTTAGGGTTTTCCTGTTCTTCGGCTCTCTGAGATTGAATTTTAGTCCTGGTTCATTTTTTCTGATTGATTGAGTGCTTTGAGGTCATTTTTTATTGTGTTTAGCCCTTGTCCTCTAGTTGTTTGCCCTTTTCTATCAGTTTTGCATTTTAGCCCTAGGGCTTCTAGGTGCTTCAGTGTGTTGAGCCTCCCATGGGAGTTTTGGGTCTTTTATTTCCCGGTCAACTTTGTTGTTGTTTATTTGCATTCATCTTGCTAAATCCCATTGAAACATTGCATTTATTGAGTGATTTTTCTCTCTTTCGTTCAATTTTTCTTTGTGTTGCTCCAAGCATAGATCAGACGGTTTGTTTGAGTCTCTTTCGAGATTCTTATTCGCTTTGAGGGATTTCATCATTGGTTTTAGTCTTGATTGTGTTTGTTTGAGTTGAGTGAATTTTTTTTTCTTCAACTCTCTCTTTGTCATTCTCAAATTGATGTTTTCATTAGTTTTTTTTATTTATTTAGTGCATTTGCTCTAATATATTGAAAAATACCAAAAACAAAATCTTTTGCATTTGGATTGGCATAGTGAAAATTGAAAACTTCTTCGCATTACTAGCATTATATAATTCTAGAGAAAAATTTTCTAGTTTCATTAGCTTGCATTGAAAACAGTAGTGGATGTTTTTGTGTGTTCATTTTGCTGTCATTTGAAAGCTCTCAACTCTCCCATAGATAGCTCTTCATTGAACAAAATGATATTTCGTGGCATGTAGTTTGCATTTAGAGGTTTTATTAGATCCAACATTCAATAGGGCCTTGAAATTGGAACGTAAATTGAAGATCAACTTTAAAATTTACTGAATTAACATAAGGCAACATTGAAACTTAACGGAACATCTAGTAGTCTAAGGTAGAGACGTGTTCTGGCGTCTTTAAGCCTAGTAGTTGTCTCTCGCCATCTAGCTACATACAATGCTAGTATGGACTTGTGATCCCCGTACCGTCGTGTATATAAAGGGATACCCCATTAGGTTTCAAATACTTTGTCCATAGGAAGCCGAGTCTTTGACCTTTTACCCGTGATACACCGGACACAACATTCAGAGAGATTACCTGCACGTATGTCAAGTCCTTGGTTGAATTTTCTTTCATTTTTACCAAGGTTTATATGGCATTTCACGGATATCTGGTACACCCATTTACCTAGATTACTAAAGCAGTCATTTTGATCTTTACTGACTCCCTAAATTTGAAAATATCATCAAGCACTTGTCCTTTCACGCTTTTTTCCAAACTAAAAGAGATAGGGTCATCTTTTAGTCATTTCTAGACTCTTAAAACATGAAACAGTAAAATTTATAGTTTCAATGTGGTAAAATTAACAACCTACGATCACATGCCCATTTAGAGATTGATTTTTTGTTTTCCTTGGTTTTTGCCCATGTGTCTTTGTTTTTGATCTCTTCCTGTTTTTCGCTATAGTCACAGTGGAAGAAAAATCAGTTTCGTCTACTAGTAGTCCTTATACAGATGATTCATCAGAGGTCTCTCAGTCCTCTGATGAGCATCGGCAACCTGTTGTATCCGAGTTTCCCAATGGGGGATTGGTTATATCTAAACTTCCCTTTGGAGGACCAGTTGAGTTCAATTGGCCCTTGTCCAAAGCTTGGTTTGGATTTGGAGTTGGGGAAAAATTCCCTCCTCTTACATCGGGATCACCATTTTTGGCTGCTGTTATACCTCCTAGTCCCTATCGTCTTTTAAAAGATCTTACGGCAGGGTCAGATATGGACTCATCCAATCTTGATCCTAGCGAGGGAATTCCTACTTCTGGTGAAGACTACCAGCTTTTCCCCGAAGACATCCCCGAACCTTCTGTTCTATCTTCACCTGGTCCGTCACTCCCAACTGGATATAGGTCTTTATGTCAGGTCATGGCCACTATTGCCTCTATGGGAATATCGACTCCGTCCACGGAACCAATCATTCCCTCATTAGGGATGTCGCCATAAACACCTCTCATGGCATCTCCTTTTGTCACGTAAGCACCTGTTAGACCTACTATCTGTGTGGCTATGTCTATGCCTGTTGTCACTACTCAGTCAACTAGGACCTCATTAGTTCTTGAAGACGTTTATATAACTTCTACCATTCCAGAGAAAATTTCTCCCGAGGAGTACCGGATGTCTTTACAGCCGCCGATCTTCGAGGTTGGCCCGTCCTCTCAGGTTCTTAATTGGCCTTACTTTTCTCATTATGGAGAAGATGGTATCGCGATATATGTATATCCATTTCAATATGATGAGAATGGAAACCCCATTTATTTCCCTGCTCCTGAGGCTTATCAGTATATCAATGGTTTCATACCTACCCTTCCTGTGCAACCTTCTAACCAACAAGGACAACCCTTACAGGGACAGCCTTTTTTTCAGCAAGGATATGCTTCTAGCCCACAAGGAAAACCCTTACAGGGACAACCCGGCCCAGACAGGGTATGCGTACGACCCGCAAGGGCAACCCTTACAGGGACAACCTTCGGTCCAGAAAGGATTATTATACGTCCCGCAAAGGCAGTCTTAATATCCTCAAGGTCAACCTCTACAGCCTCACCCTGTGGTCCAACCAGGGCAACCTGAAGGACTGGCAGGGCAACCGAGGTATCAACCTACACTGTCATTCAGTCCTGGGGGGAAAACCCATCTATCTGAACCTTTGGTGCAACCTCAGTAGCCTCATTTTCCAATGGGTCAAAATGTTGCATAGCCAGGGCCATCTTACGGTCCTGTCACAGGTCAAACTCGTTATCAGGCACAACCTGGCCCACTCTCGCCATCAGGACAACCTTCTCAACCAGGGAAACCTAGTGTTCCTCATCAGCCAGGTCAACCTATTCAACCAGGACAACTTGCACAACCTGTTAACCCTGCTCTGCCACCGATTTATTCTATGCCATAGTCGAATCCACCTGTGCGCCCGACTTATCTGACTTAGCAGGGCCCCACTTACCAGTAGCCCGTTCATCCCCAAGGCAGCTATTACCTTCAACATCAATCTCGACTGGTTTACAACCCGCCCCAAGGTTTTGGTTATTACCTTCAATAGCCAGGGTATACTTATACTCCGCAGCAAAATCTGTGCACTACTCAATCGGGGCCCACGTATAATTATAATGAGTACCCTAGTTATCAACCCCCGTATCCTGGTTTTTAGCCACCATATCAACCTAATTATCTAGCTTATACCCCTTATGGTCATAATCCTCTAGGACAGAACCAATGGGGGTAGAGTTATGCTCAACCAGGATGGAGTACAGGTACAGGTCTTTCTCAGGGACCTGGCATGCCTTTTAACCATCAATTACCTTTTCTCGCCACGTTGGAATTACTGGATGTGTCCAAATTGACCAATGATCCGATTCGTCATAATCCATATTGGCCGCTGGTTCCGACGAAGGTGCTTGGTGATTTTCCTAAGTTTGAGGGTAAATCTGGAGAAGACCACCAAGCACATGTCATGAAATACCACTTATGGTGTTCTTAGAATTCTTGGGTGGATGACTCGATTTGTCTACGTCTTTTCCAGTGCACTCTCACCAGCGCTGCTGCTAAATGGTACATAGAATTTCCCCATGGTATTTTTCAAGATTTTAATACTCTAGCTATGGCATTCCTGACACATTTCCAGTTACCAGTTCGTTATGAAGCCGGGACGCATCTCCTGACATCTCTGAAACAGGAAAAATCCACTCATATTTCAAATCACATTCACGAATGGAGACGTCATCGTCGTCTGATCAATTTTGACATTCCCGATCAGCTTCTAACTCACTATTTCACTACCTATTTTGTCAATAATATTGCATAAGACATTGCAATGGGGGCATGTGTAACCGAGGAAAAAGCCATTACCCATGCCCAGTACCTCGATCTAGTGTTCTCTTAGTCTGGCATGTTATACGACATCTTGACTGATGCCCCACGACCAAGGAACTCTAAAGCTCCAACTACCCCATTAGTAGACAATGTTATTGGTTCCATCTCTCAGAATTCTCGCAAGTCTTCCAATGGGAAGCAGAAATCGAATTCTTCCAACAATTCTGCTCCCCCGGCTACTCCAGATTCTGGTAAGACCACAGACGTCAATGCTATCTAGGCCAATCCTGCGGAGAATACTTCCAAAGGGAAAAATAAGGGCAATGGCAAAGCCAAATCCGATGCCCCAAAACCAGAATCGTCTAAACCACATGCTGATGATGGTTCGCAGCGAAACTGAAGTACCCTTGCCTAATTTGTGATGAAGACCACTACACCAAAGATTGTCCTCGACGATTCGAGGTTAGTCAACTTCTTAAAGGGTCTGAGGGAACTCCGGTAGTTCTTAAGGAACCTTTTCCATCTTAGCAGACCTAGATGGTCGAGCAGCCTTCGCCAACTACACCATTTGGGTCTCAAGTATTCATGATGAATGGTGCTGCACCTATTTCTATTGCCACTCGGTCGAAATATTATGCCGGATCACGTCAGGCAGCCAGGAAGGAAGTTTTTGATGGCCCTCCTCCCCTGCCTATTTCTGGTACTCTTGAGATTGAAAGGCCTGGTGCTAAACCTGTTGTACGACCACCTTCCAAAGGTGCTCTCCGAAAGTATTCCTATAATCCAAACGCCCGTGCTGCTCAGCATTACAACATTGTTGAGGATTTGGCACAGGCGCCTTCTGCGATGTCCACGTTGGAAGTACTTCAGAGTTTTCCATCTCAACGGAAAGCTTTGCTATCTGCAATCAGAAAAATTGATCCTACCGATTCTATCCTTCTCACCTTCGATCTAGAGAATTTCATCCCCCGACTTCCACACTAGATTTCCCTTGTTATACAAGTCTGCATTAACGACCTAAATATTCACAAATCCATTGTGTAAAATGGTGCCTCTACCTGTGTTATGTCATCTGCTTGCTGGAAGGCCATTGGCTCTCCAGCCCTCACCTCATCTCCCAATGCCCTTGAGGCATTCGATGGAAGGGAATCAAAACTCTTGGGTGTTCTCGCGAGTCTATCAATTAAATTGCAAGGTAAGAAAATCAACGTCAAAGTGGAAGTTGTTGATGCCAAACTCAGCTACAATATTTTACTTAGTCGCAGTTGGACCCACGCCATGTTGTGCATTCCATCCACCCTCTTTCGAATTTTGAAGTTTCCACATGAGGGGAAGATTATTACTGTAGATCAGTTGTCTTTATTTACTTCATCTTCCGAGAACAACATGCCATACGTGGATCAAATTCCTAATCCCCCTGACAGTATAGGACCAAGTCTTTTCAAGGACCCCGTTCTCATGTGTATTTTCCCCATTCCACCACCGAACACCATTCAAGTCAACATGATCTCTAGGTCGGATGACCCGTGTATCATCCCTTCTCCTGAACAGGTTGCATCTTTTGGAGAATCGATGCCTTCGACCCCAGTTGAAATCAATTATTGTGAGATCATTCCGCATCAAATCCTCCTCCTGCTGATAATGCTCCTTCGAGCATGGATCTTGATGTTTATTCTCAATCCCCTTGGCTTGGCGATGCAAATTTTCCAGATCCTTTGAGAGAATTTTTTTCGTTTGACAAAGCTATCGTGGAGACTATGTCTCTCAAAGATCTACCGTGGAGCGATGGGCATCATTGTTTCTTTTTTATGCCTGGCCTGGGGCCAATGTCTAATTGTCTCGAGCGTTTTTCATCTCAGGTTCCCTCTCTGCTGCTCCAAACTCCAATATTGACTCATGAAGTTTTCTCGGAAGGAAATATGAGTAATATTACCCAAATGATGCCTATCGAAATCTTCGTTAAACCAGAGGTCGTCGAGAACATCCATGTGGGAGTCAATTGTGCTCCCGATGAAATTCAAGTGTACACTAGTCTCTTCCACGAATTCCGTGATGTTTTCACGTGGTATTATGAATAGATGCCTGGAATCGATCCCAGTATCGTAGTGCATGGAATTCCCACCTATCCTGGTGTGAAGCCTGTGCGCCAACATCTGCATCCAGTGCATCCTCAGAAAGCCGTTACTATAAAAGCTCAAGTTGAGAAACTTCTTAAAGCGAGATTCATATATCTGATCCCTTTGATAGAGTGGGTTTCCAATATTGTCCCTGTGGATAAGAAGCAGGGCACAATTCGAGTCTGTGTTGACTATCGAGATATCAGTCAGGCTTTCACCAAGGACAACTATCCCACCCCCTTTATCGATCATATCATTGACAATTGTGTGGGAAGTTATATATTTTCCCTTATGTACAACTTTTTAGGTTATAATCAAATCAATATCCTTCCATCCGATCAACATAATACCGCTTTCATCTTTCCGTGGGGAACATTCGCCTATAAGAAGCTCCCTTTCATCTTAAAAAATGCTCGGGCTACTTTCCAGCGTGCCATGTCTTACGATTTTCATGAAATATGTAATGTTGTTCAACCGTACCTGGATGACCTTCCGGCTCATTTAGCTCTGCGCAAAGACCATCTCGAACATCTCCGCCAGATTTTTCTCCTCTGCAGACGTTAAAACATCAAGATTAATCCTCACAAGTTCATCTTTTACGTTGACTCTGGTCGAATTTTAGGATTCATTGTCTCTAAGGACAGAATTCGCCTTGAACCTCTCAAGGTTGAGGCTATTTTTAATCTCCCATCCCCATCCTCATTGCATCAGCTTCAGAGTCTTCAAGGGAAAGTGAATTTCTTACGTTGTTTTATCTTGAACTATGCAGAGGTAGCCAAAGGGTTTACGCAACTCCTAAAGTAGGAGGACCCTTTCTATTGGGACGAGATTGCTCAGCAATCTTTCGATAAACTTAAGACGTTGCTTGTCAATGCTCCATTAATACATTCTCCAAATTATCATCGCGACTTTACCCTCTATTTGGCTGCTACATTCAGTATGATTGCCATGGTTCTGGTACAGGATGACGATGACGGTAATGAGCACGTGATTTATTACCTTTCTCGGAACCTCCTCAACACTGAAACACATTATGCACATGTCAAGAAGTTAGCACTGGCCACAGTCCAGGCCGTTCAGTGATTTAGCCATTACATCCTGTTATGCATGGTAACCGTGATTTCCAACTGCAACCCCATGACTTACATTTTGTCTCAACAATTGTTGGAGGGCAAGTACTCAAAGTGGATTGTGATCCTCCAAGAGTTTGATTTGGAGTTTACTACTTACAAATCTAAGAAATCACTGGTTTTTGCTGATCTCATTTATTCTCTCCCTACCGACTCTGTTCTGTCTCAATTCGAGGATCATATCCCGAACGAAACTCTCTTCTTAATAAACACTCTCAATCCATGGTACGGTGATATCATCGTGTACCTCCAGACATCTACCTTTCGGTTTGAGTTAACAAAGGATGCTCGATGCCGTGTTCGACATCAGTCGCAACCATACCGCATTGTCAGAGATACCCTATATTGCGTTGGAGTCCATTCCATACTCTGTCCGTGTTTGACCTTAGAAGAGGCTGAGAAAGTTCTAAATGACTGTCACAGTGGCGCCTATGGTGGTCACATGTCCGGTTATTCTACCGCACAGAAGATCCTTCGTGCGAGCTATTTCTGGCCATCTATATTTAAAGACTGTATTGTTGCACTCCGGAAGTGTCACACGTGCTAGTTTTTCCAACACAATATGCATGCGCCGCCTCTCCCATTACATCCTGTCATTACCATGGGCCCTTTTTCCAAATGGTGCATTGATTTTATGATGTGTAACCCTCACTCAGTCGGGGGGCATGCTTATATCATCATTTTCGTAGAATATTTCACCAAGTGGGCCAAAGCGATGCCTACACTGGCTGCAGATGGTAAGACAGCTGCACCGTTCATTTTCAACCATGTGATCACTCGTTTCGGTGTTCCTCAAGCCATAATCACTAATCATGGATCTCATTTTTGGGACTACATGATGGCAGAGCTGACATCTAGGTTGGGCTTCCATCACGATAGCTCAATGCCATATTACCCTCAGGCAAATGGCCAGGTTGAAGCCGTGAACAAAGTGCTTTTCATTATGCTTCAACGAACAATTGGTATACACAAATTGAGTTGGCATCTCTAGTTGTTCGCAGCTCTTTGGGCCTACCAAATGTCAGTGAAGAGTGTGACCAGATTCACACCATTTCAGTTGGTGTATAGTCTGGAAGCTACTCTTCCGGTTGAATGTGAGATCCCTTCACTAAAATTGGCTGTGGAATTATTGTCCGATACTTCCCCATAGGAAGAACGTCTCCTATATCTCAAGAGATTGGACGAAACTCGCCACTTGGCAGCTTTGGTCATCGAGTCAAAGAAAAATCGGGTTAAATCTCATTTCAATCAAATGATTTCTCTGCACTCTTTTATCGAAGGGGACCTCATCCTCTTATATGATCAAGCCCATGACAATCTTGGGGCAGGAAAATTCCAACCTATGTGGCATGGGCCCTATATCATTAAATTTGTATTGAAAAATGGGGCTTATGAGCTGATCGATTATGAAGGTCTTCCCTTGGCACAACCTAGAAATGGGTTGTACCTGAAGAAATATTATGCTTGAATCATTCTTGCATGTGTGGTGTGGTGTGCTTTGTAAGCATTTTTCTGCTTATTGGGTCTTCCTGATTTTGCAGATGTCTATTACTCCTTATGTTAGTTTCGCGGATGGTGCCTCCCGCAGTTCAGGAACCTGTCTTCGGCAGCCTGGGTAATTTACAATCCTGCTGGTGAGTTGGTTAATTTACAAGGTATTTGTCTAGGGCCTGCTACAAATGATGTCGCGGAATATAGTTCCATTTTGGAATTATTAACCGAGGATGTTAACCTCAGCATTCACATGTTACTTGTACATCTAGACTCTCGGCTTGTGGTTTTATAGCTCAATGGTCATTATTTAGTTAGAAAACCATGCATTTTAAGACTATATCTAACTATTCATTTACTTGAAAGAAATTTTGATTACATTACATATCAGCATATAACAAGACGAATGAATACACTAACAGATGCAGTACCCAACATGGTATTATATAGAAATTTACGCAATTTGTAAAAACATCATCATATGTAAGCAAGATCCATGTAGAAAATAGATGTATATATATGTCGAGTGTTTGCAACATGTGCATAATATAAAACCCAAAAAAATACATGTTTGTTTCAGTTATATCCGAAGACGACATGTCTCTCAAAAATATGCAAATAAAAAGCCTAGGTGACTAATTGGCATGGTGCTCATGGTAGCACGCCATTACCTGCACCAACCACCTCAGCAAATGGTGGAGACGACTCGACACCCCTATGGTATGCCTCTGATAAGCTAAGGGAACATTAGCTAAACGAGCATGATATGGAACCCCACGAGCAATCCCCTCTAGTTTTGTACAAGTTTGTCCCCCTCACCCCCCTCTCCTTGAGGGTCATAAGTGAGAGGGGTCCTCCTCGCTATCGGTGACATTCCAACGGGCCTCTCTGGGCCAACATCTACATACATATAGGATCATCTATTAGAACATGCATGTATACCAAAAAATAATAAAACTCATAAAATTAAAAAGAGTCTTACCCAGCTCCTCGTCCTAGTCCTCTCCTTCTAGGAGTGGAAGGTCTGGGTCTCCAGTAAAATCTATACTAGCATAGGTCCATTCCTCTACGAAGATCAGCTGTCATTAGAGCCATCCGAAGAACTCAGGTTTCCATGACATCTGCTAGCCACCCCTTGCCCTCGGCATCAATGCTGCCCATCGAGCCATCCGTGGCTCTCTCAACGGTGGATCTGGGACTATGGCCCCCTGGCACTGGAAGATAGGTAGTCATTCTAGGAAGAACGACACTAAAATCGATCCATATCCAAACTATTTCATTTTGGTCTATTTTCATTTTGTGAGTTGTATTTTGATGTTCATAGTCACGGCTGTGGACCAGTCAAACACTATTGGGTTCATGCACTCTAATGTAAGAAGGAGTTGTGTCTTTGTAGCCTCATGCGGTGCCTGTGACCCCGCAACCAGTGTAATGGTATGTAGCACTACTCTCAGTGCTAGATCAGGGATGGTATTAATGTCTATCTTTCCACTACCTATCCCTTTGCGTGCCCCTCGGCACACCTTGTCCATGACCATTATCATGTTTTCACCTAAAGACCTAGTGCCGGTCAAGATAGGGACTGGACCCCTACATGACAGTCCAGTGATGAAGTACACATCTGACACTTCGAGCTCAATTACCTGATATTAAAGTTTTAACTTCTCCTCATCCTCATCCCAGATGCTAATCAGATACTGCAGTAGTTCAGGTTGAGCCCGGAGACACGGTGTCATAAATAATTTCTTGAGCCTGCAATTTTTGAGAGCACTCATACAATGTTCATTCTCCATTGCTTTCTCATATTCTTCACTGTGCTCTCTTTCCTTCCATTTAATTACCATTTTTTCTTTGTACCTACATCAAATCAAACATAGGAGTGTTAGAAACTTCCTCATGTATTCAAAATTTCTTTTCATTGGTTCATTTTTGAGATTTTTTAGCCAAAATTTGCATTGCACCGTTGGCACGACTGTCTGGCTAATAGTCACACCAGCTGGCGTGGCCTCTATGTAAAATAGAGTGGATTGGCATGGGTCCATGCCTAGAACCCGTGCCAACTTCGGAGCCCTAAATTTTGAAATTCCCTCCCTAAAAGACCTAAAACCATGATTAAATATAATGATATGCAGCTTAAAAGATGGCTAATGGAAGCGGCTCTTACCTGAAGAAGACGGAATCCTGATTAGTCCACTGGATTTTTCACAATTGTCACCTCAATATCGCAAAGGAAATGGTTCACTATCACTTTGCAAAGATGTAAAAAAGTGAAAAGTGAAAAGTGAAAAAGTTTTTACTATTGGTAATATTTATAACTTTTAAAATCAAAATTAGGTTTAAATACTTGTTTTTCTGATATTTTATTATATTTTTGTCGAAAAATGGGTTTTACACTTGTGTTTTGTGCAGCGATAGGTCTTCACGCAATTAAGACAAAGACACAAGTTATATTTTATACTTTTTCAGACTTGGTAAAAACACGAAAAAGTCACTATTGGAGTCATCTTTCAGCTCTTTTCTGACTCTCTAAAACTGAAAATATTTCCAAGTCGCGTGTCATTTTGAGCTCGTTAAATTAGCTCTGAAACGACATCTTCCCAGTATATGTTTACCCCTTTTTCGGGCTGGGATAGATTATTTACCAAAAAGGAATACCCTAGCCTATCACAACTAGGAGGTTCTCCCAGACATAGTTTTCTACCTTTTTGGATCTGTGGAAATATCTACAAAAAGGGATTGCTAGAGTTTTCTTTTCTGCTATCTTTTCAAACTCTCTAAACATGAAAAGACATTGAGTTCTTCCTTTGTCAGACTCGTTAAAAACTGATGACATCGGACTCCGTCGTAATGACTTTATTCGAGTTCCTCCTTCCTAGGGCTCGTTAAATGTACTAGGTTGGATTTTTCCGAAGGACAAAATTACAACACAAGCATATGCTATCCCCTTCAAGATTGTTCAAAAAAATAATTGGGGTACTCACCAAAAATGGCGGGGGAAAATGGAACCAGTATCATAGTCGTGTCGACAGTATGTCGCTCTTGAACATGGCACTTGTCTGCATTCGTGTCAGGTTGGGACCATCTCATCTCGTTCTCTACTTGCCTTCATGGGTTTGGGTAATATATTTTGACCACTCATCTGCTCTTTGCCACGTCACCATGACCTTAGATCCCTTGATGTAAAATACTGCCAAATCCAATGTCGTTCCGCCGATATGTTCAAGAGAAGTTGGCCTCTGCAGTTTTCAACCTCCCTCTGATTCTCTTTTAGTCTTGATTCATAAATATTATATCCCTCTGTCTCGTGTCGATGATGTGGGAAACATTATGGCGCACCTTAGATCAAGGTCACTTCCTGTTGACTTCAGCTCATTATCCAGGAAGATAATATAGAGATTCCCTTCAGGTGCCTTAGAGCCTACATGCCTCAATGGCAGGTTCTTCGCATTCGACGCAAGGTTTTCGTTATTGGCCTTCAATCGAATGATTCTACAGGTGTTCGAAGCCAGCTTATTTTTCACATTCAGTGGATTGTACCTCTTGTACCTTGAGAGCCATTGTCATTTTTGGTGGTTCCTCTCGCATCTGTTAACGACTCTCATTATTGGCTGGTAATCAGACGATGTTCTTGCATGTTCGAATTCAGCTCACATATTCGCATGCTTGAAATTGTACTCTGTTCGAGTCAAGATGGAGCGCAAGACCCTAGATTTTGTCTGATAAACATCTAGGCTGCAGGTTTTTTTGGATTATTATGATTTATTACATGACTCCTTTAATTGGATGGCTGTGTCCATGCCTTGGATCTCATTGTGTCAGTACTTTTTATGGATGGTTGTGCCCATACCACATATCATGTATCAGAGATACCAGTTGTATTTGTATTCGCAGGTCTTCCAACACTAGTTTTCTCAGTTGGATGCATTCTCATGAAGAAACGAGGAGATTGAAAATGGGCAGAACTGGTTACTTGACGTATCTACGCTACGATGTCTTAGGATCATAAAGAGCTTCCGGTGTATCTCCTCAGAGGTAAAAGAGCTTACTTACTTCGATGATTCTGGTAGTATTATGGATTTTCTTAGAGCATTCGAAGCAGAAGTCCCAAGGGAACGAAGAATATGGGTGCTTAACCTAGCTATGTATCTGACCCCTGCACGGTGGTTGGAAATTCATAAGGGGACTTTTCAAGATTGGGAGGAATGTAGCGAGATGATGATCCTATGATTTGAACCCCTATTTCACCTACGTATGGAGACTTTCCTTGGCCAAGGGGACCTGTGCAAGCAATTTTCCACATGGATGGAGGTGTGGTGTGAAAATACTGAGGACGAATGGGTCCACCTGTTCATTCATGCCCTGGGACCAATCCCCACCACATGGTATTTTGATGCAAAGCTACATCAGCGCACCCTCCACTGGGAGACCATGAGGGACGATTTTGTGGAGACGTTTAGGTTGATAGGTAGAACTGAGGAATTGGATGAAGCCCTGCAAGACATAAATGCCCTAGTATTTGATGAATCACGCCCTCGTGTGGAGTATGGAGAAATAGCTTGGGATACGCAGATGCAGGATATTGCTAACTTTGACAATCTATCAATGGAGGAATGTCAAGAAGACCCGCAAAATATCACTATCCTAGAATCAAAAGGTGAACGAGCAGCTTTTGGACCCCCACTACAAGCCGTCGATGTGACCAAGTCTCTTAAGCTAAAGGAAGTCAACATTGGAACATAAGAACAACCTAAGCTAGCTAAAATTGGGGACTACTGGGATGATGATACCATTGGGAAAGTCACGAAGCTTCCCATGGAGTACTAGGACCTGTTTCCTACGAAGTTATTATAACTCAAAGGTATTACAGGGGACATGGGGGTCATGCGAATCACTTTAAAACTGGATGGACAACTTGTCAAGCAGCAACCTTACTAATTGAACCCCAAGTATAAGCAGAAATTCAGGGAAGAAATCGAAAAAATTCTAGCCGCATGTATCATCGAACCAGTATAACAGTTAGATTAGGTAAGCCCTATGGTGGTCAAAGAGAAAAATACTAAAGGAGAATTAAGAATCTACGTCAACCTGTGTAGCCTGAATGATGCATGCGTACATGATCCCTTACCTACGCCATTCTTTGATGAAATCCTCGATAGTGTGGGAGGTCAAGAAGCATACTCGTTCACTAATAGGTTTTCGGGCTACCATCAGATCAGGATCACACCTGAAGATCGCAACAAAACTATGTTCACCACCAAATGGGGATCCTTCCAGTACACCGTCATGCCGTTTGGGATCAAAAATGCCCCTGCCATCTTTTCACGGGTAGTGGTCGTAGCATTCAAGGAGTTCATTAAGAATTTCTTGGAAGTATACTTTGACGATTGGACAGTATTTGGATTGGTAAAGAAGCATGTATCTAACCTGCACATGATGTTGGACACCTGTAGAAAGCACCCAATTTCCCTAAATATTAAGAAGTGCATATTCTGTGTGCCTTTCAGGATCTTGTTAGGCCATATAGTCTGTCGGCAGGGACTGATGGTTGACCCCACCAAAGTTGCAATTATCATCAATTCAACAGTCCCCACAACTGAGAAACAGCTTCGCTCCATCCTCGGGCACATAGGCTATTATAGGATGTTTATTCAAGGGTACGCACTTATCACGACACCCATGGAAAAGTTGCTAAAGAAAAACGTATCAATTTTTTGGGACGCGGAGTGTAGAAGAGTTTTGAGCTACTCAAGGAAAAAATGGTCTCTGCACCTATCCTCATATTTCTAGATTGGACGAAGGTTTTCAATTTCCACGTGGATGCTTCAGGGATCGCCCTAGGAGATGCCCTTACGTAGACCGGGAAGGGGGACATTGACCACCCGGTTGCGTTTGCTAATAGAAAACTCTCTGGCGCAGAGCGTAACTACTCCGATACGGAACGCGAAGGGCTGGAAATGGTGTATGCCTTGTAGAAATACTAGCATTACCTGCTGGGAGGGCACTTAAAGATGTTCACGGATCATTGAGCTTTGAAGTAACTCGTTAATAAGCCTATGTTGGGGGGGAAGATTTGTCGATGGTTACTACAATTTCAAGAATATGACTTTGAGATAATTGTGAAGCTAGGGAAATTGAATGCTGGACCAAACAATTTGTCCCGAATCGAGAGTGGTGAATAACCGACCAACCTAGAGGAAGGATTTCCTAATGCACATCTATTTTCTATTAAGGTGGTTGATGAGCACTTTTCTGATATTATTCAGTTCTTAACTACAGGGATGGCACCTACAGAATATTCAGTACAACAAAAAAAAGAGGTGGTAACCCGCACAGCTGACTTTACCATCATCACAGGTCTCTTTTATAAGCTGTGAGTTGATGAGGTACTCCGAAGATACATACTGGAGCATGAAAGACAAGCCATTCTAGCATAAGCCCATGGAGGCGTAGCAGGAGGCCACTACGCAGCAAAAGCAACGGTGCAGAAGATCTTAAGAGCTGGGCTGTGGTGGCCCACACTGCATAGCGATTCTCACGACTATCGAAAAGCCTACGACACATGCCAAAGGATAGGAAGACCATTGTGCATGGATGAATTTCCCTTACAACCACAAATGGCCCTACAGTCATTCGATAAATGGGGAATAGACTTCATTGGGCCCACCAACCCACCAGGGAAGAAGACAAGTGCCCACTACATCCTCACTGTGACTGATTATGTAACCAGATGGGAGGAAGCGCAAGCTGTGAAGGATTGTACTGCAGATACTACTACACAATTTATTTTTGAGCATATTCTAACCAGGTTTGGTTGTCTAAAGATCTTGATGAATGATAGAGGTATGCATTTCATTAATTACAGAATATAATATTTGACTGAGGAGTTTCGAATCCACCATGAAAAAATCACCCCATATCACCCACAGGAAAATGGAATGGTAGAAGCTTTTCATAAAATTATGGAACAGGCGTTCTCCAAGATATTTAATGTCGATCGAAGCGATTGGGACGTGTGCATCCCATTGGTCCTTTGGGCCTATCAGGCCACGTGCAAGAAATTGATTGGGAAAACACCTTTTCGGATTGTTTATGGAAAGGAGGCCATTATGCCCATGGAATATATTGTTCCTAGCTTGTACATCGCGGCCTTTACGAACATGGCAGAGCCCGATATCATGGAGGAATGCTTAGCATAGCTAGTCACCTTGGAGGAAGATTGATTCATTGGTAACTTTAACAAGTTCAGAAGGCCATGGAAAAAGAATGGCATGATAGACATATTCGGCAGAAGGTATTTTTGGAAGGAGAATTTGTCCCACTATACGATAGATTGTTTGTGAAACACCCGGGGAAGTTCCGTCAACATTGGCTAGGCCCCTATATGGTAAAGGAAATCACCGACGAAGGAGCCATTCGATTAGCTACATTGTGTGGTGATTGCATGCCAGGATATGTTAACGGAAGCCAGTTGAAGCCCTATCGGGACTCCTCCGTGCCAATCAAATGACTATATGGCTGGAGTAGCTGTGTTACGAATGGTATGCGCAGGAGCAGTTCGCATGAACGGACGAGAAGGGATGATGCAAAGGGGGTGCGATATCTGTGCCGGTTGGATGTGTAATGGGAAAAAATAGCCGTTGGAACAATACCGCTAAGTAAAAAGAAAACTTTACCATTGGAAGGAGCGGGCATTAGGCAATTAATGCGACGATTTCTGAGGATTTTTTACTGTTTCCTTGATGGTAAGTTTCAACTAAGTTTCATCCAACCATTGTTCACTCTTCAAAGGTATAAATGGAGGAGGGAAACTCAGAATTGGGTTCCGCATGTTCTAAAAATCTTGTGCCTTGCAAATTTCCATAACTATTGTGCTTTGTGCATGTTTGGGCATTCTACCCCCTATGATAGTAGCAGCCTCGAGTTCAGCTTCCAAGCGAGAATGACTGTGACCAATCCTGTTGAACCATCGTAGACCGCGGCCTCTACTGAGAGAGAATCCGATGAATTATTGGAGGTCACCCCTGAATTTGAAGAGGTCGTGTCCACACCAACCAAGGGGAGTAAGGTGGAGAAAAATAAGAGTAAGGGGAAAGGCCAGGAGAAAGGGTAGGGGAGGGATGCGAAATGGGCTAGGGGGAAGCCACGCACCTCCCCTCAGAACGTGAAATCTGCCTGAACGGTGCCTACGGCACGCTCGCCTAACCCAACGAAGCGACCTTTGTCTGCTCAGGAAGAAACTCGGTTTGTTGCCCCACTAACTTGGCTACCACCCTATGTTCGGCCTCGAAGGCCCTTGATGTGCACACCCAAGAATATCGATGGTATGCACTTCTATCTACAAATTATGTTGATTCCGAATGAAGTCTCCATAATTGGAGAACCATTTGGTAAAATCCCCTCAATTAATTTCAACGATCATGACCTTGCCAACCTAGAGGCCTTCTCAGAATTTCCAGCTAAGCTATATCTTGAAAGGGTACTAGAGGATGGCGTGCTACGGGTAGTACCAATGCCGTGGGAGCACGGTTTAGCCGGTTCAAGATCACTAAACTTGCTGTGGATACCTCAATTTGGCCGATACAGTATAACCGACCAAGTAGTGCGACACCTACTAGCCCTGATCCATGACAGAAGCTTGTGGATCCAGGACTGCATTACCGTCAATGCCGCCCTAATTCACCGCATTACTGGTCTCCCCATGGAGGTTCCAAATCCCATGGAGCGTGTCAGCAATAAGTATGAGCAACAGATCGCCGAAAAGGTATCAGAATACTACTAGGTTGAGAGAAACACCAGAGGGTTCCTGATCAACACCATTACCGACCTTGGAGTGTGAATGGGTACCTTTTTGCTGGCTTGTAAAATGATGTGCATGTGCTAGGCCATGAGTGTCCCTGCCTATGTAATTCAGCTTGCTGGCCTCCACGAAAAGGGGGTCTGCTTTAACTAGTCACAGTTCCTCTGCAACAAGTTTTTGGAAAACGTGCGTGAGGCCCAAGATCACGGGTGTTATAGGTCAATTTGGGCACCATTCCCAATGACCTGGTTATCTGGGCATCATCTCCAGGATTAATGATCAAGGTTCTATCATTCCCTATCATTTCAGTTTCTACATGCCCTAAGACAAGAAACAAGACAAATCAAGCAAGACTTTCATCAAGAAAAGGTTTCCATGGTTTGAAGCTTATTATATAGCATATGAGAGCTCACTAACGCAGGCTCTAAGGGGCCTAAGTTTGTTTCATATGCAGGTATCCCCATGCAAGGCTTCTCTACAAAGCACTTCCCGACATTCACAGGTGTGTTGGTCACATTGGGAGTGAAATTCTCAATGTTCCGAAATCTCCACTTGGCCAGTGCCTTCTAGAAGAGTTCACATGTGTCAAGCTTCGGATCCAAGTGTCCATTTGACATATACATGATTGGAAACATGTCTTGCCTATTTTTGGAAAGTTATTGATTGCAAAAAAACCTACAGTTCATCTATAAATTGAGCATAGATCTAAATGTTTGAGAAGGAAGAATTTGAGTAGAGAAATGCTGGAGGATTTTCAATTGAGAGCTAGATTTGTGAAGCTACTTCTAGAGAGATTTATATTGTCATAAGGCTTGGGAAAAATGCTGGAAGGTCACTTCAAATAAGTCACCAGGTTGTAACCTCTCCTTCTATCATCAATAAAGAGCACTGCTTATTTTTCCCTATATGCATCTATATTGGCTTTGATTTTCCATATTGAAAGATCTTAGTTGATGTATATGGTTTATGCTTTACTGATTTAGCTAACTAGCTTGAATAGATATCTATATTATTGCATCTTCTATTGTTTCAGTGTTCTTTCTTGCAGGAAGAATTCAACTCACAAACTGCTTGAATTTGAAGCTGCAATGGAAGCGACAGAAGGAGAAATTTGGAAGCGACTGAACAAGTAAGCCTCTAATCCTCTCTATGTATCTATTCTGATTTAAGAGAAATATTCGTATAGTCTCTCACCTGTTGTTCTAGACTAGAACCTGTCTAGGGAAGTGTGATTGATCCGTAATTCACAATTTTGGCCCAACAAATTGGTGACTCCGCTTGGGATAATTTCTCTTAGTTCTAGGTGTTTTAGCCTCTGATTTTCTTTGTTTATCCACCCAGTGGCTATTACACATAAATATTAGAATTTTTCAGAGCTTAATTTGAAAATACAGTGAGTTAAACAGTAACATTTTTCTTTGTTTACTACACCCAACACACCCTTAGACTAGACACGGTGCTTTGCAGAGCACTGTCTCCCTTCCTAGCCTGTGCTACAGAGCACTGTCTCCCCTTGGAGTCTGCGTTGAATCCTGAAAGTGACCAAATTCCCTTGAATTTGACTTTGCAACTTGCTTCAGTTTTGTTTGCTACTGTGTTCTGAAAAGTTTGATGCTCAATTGACGAGTTAATCTATATACTTCTTCCTCCTTTAGCTGAAAATTTGTTCAATGTTTGTTTAGAAAAGTTTTTCTTTATCATTGACAAGTTGATTTGAAATTTTATGGTCGCATTAAGAATAATTTGCTTTCGAAATAGGAAATTGTCATAAAATATTCATTTCCTTGATAAGATAAATTGTTGTTGAAATCCTCGTTTTTCCTTCAAAAGAGAAATTATTGTTTGTATTCTTCGTTTCTGGAAAGTAAAAAGCATTTGGATTATTGATCTAGTGCACCTAGTTTCTTTTCTGCATTCATAACATTAAGGAAACTGAAAAGAAAAACTTGCATTTGCATGTAGGATTGTGTGTGTTTTGTAAAAAGAACATTAGGAAATCTGCATTTAGTTTGTGATTCATTAATTTTGTTTTTGTTCATTGATTTGTTTGCTTATGAAATATTTTCTCTTTTCCCTTAGTAGCTAGGTTCTTCATTGAAAAAGCTGAAAGTGGAATTTTTTTTATCATTCTTAGCTTGAATTTTAGGAATTTCATATACAACGTCGCGGTGAACCTGAAAGGAAAATTGTTAAGCAAGATCAACATAAAATAAACCTAAATTTACTTAACAACGCATTGGAACCATAACAATAAAATTTAGAAGGTCTAGGCTCGAGACGTGTTCCTGTGTTGTAAAACATAGCAGTTGTTGTTAACTTGTCTGCGATACATTCCAAGTGTGATACCTCACTCCACATACGTAAGTATATCGTAGCTCATCTACGTACTTTCGGGTATATCGGGCAGTGTTACAGTATGATAAGTATAAAGGGGTGCTCTCACTATGCGATTTCACATCAAACAGTGCTAATATGGACTTTGGCCTCCACGTACCTTCAGGTATATTTGGGAGGAAAAATTTTAGGTGCTATCCATCCATAGTGAACCGAGTCGACCTCCTTGAAATTGTGATACACCGAACATAGCATTCGGGGAGATTACCTGCCTGTACTTCTTGGTTTTCCAGGAGGTATCCTGCAGTTCAAAGTTTATTGGTAAACCCTTTTGCCTAACATTACCCTCTTTTTTTTTATTTGTTTTTTGGTCAAATCAGTAATCGTGGAAGAAAAAAATCCTCTCCCCCATCATTCGCGTAGACTAGCTTTAAGACCACCTTTACCACCAGAAGTTACTTCAGGTAGGTGAAGGCGATCACGATCTACCGAATAAAGTACAATTCGTACCTTTAGTGAAACATATTTTTCCTATAAACTAGAGTTGGCACAAGTTGTTTCTACAAATCCCAATTTTTCTACTGTTGTCGATACAAAGTCCTCATAGCTACTTGTGAACACGATCCATCCAATCTGTGAGACCATACCTCCCGAACCCAACGTTGTTCAACTAGAAGTTGATCTGGATCCCATTGTGCTTTAGGAGGCAGCTGTTATTGGTCAAACTGGACATCATCCCCAGGACCAATAAAATAGGGTCTATCATCCCCTTATATTTCAGTTGCTATATTCACTAAATGGAGAAAATATTGATCTCGAAGTTGAACAATTGGAAGTTGTTTCTATATTGGTAACTCCAAAATATATTGTAGTGATTGACTCTCCCATATCGCGCAGTCAACCACCTGAAATATACTTTGTTCCAGAGGGAAACGTTCTTCCACCTAGTTTGATTTCGATTGAAGAAATATCACAAGACAAGACACCTTTAACTCCAACTCATTTTCGGTAGGAGCTTTACCTGTATGAGTATTTTCCTCAATCACCTTCCTCTTCTTTTGTTGAACCTATTTCACTTTCAGTTCTCGTAGATTCTATAGGATATACACTGGGTCATTTGACCATGGCTGAGATAACATCCAAGACTGAACCATCTATTTTAGCTGCGACAACATCTACTGTTGCTTCATCTTCAAATTTTTGTCAATTGAATTCACCCATGTCATCATCTGGAATCCTATCTGGTTCCTCCTTTATGAATACTGAACAACTTGATCCTTTATTCAAATATTCAGTGCAATATCAGGCTGATCCCATCAGTTATTCTCCTTGGTGGCCAGTGATACCACAGAAATTACCCTCGGAAATTCCAAAATTCAATGAAAACCTTGGAGAAGACCCATCAACGCATGTTAGAAATTATCATTTTTGGTGCTCATCAAGCTCCTTAAATGATGACTCCGCTAGACTACGTCTTTTCCAGAGCACAATCACTAGTCCAACTGCACAATGAGGATGGTTATTTTTCTGTGTCAACCTCATTAAAAAATGAAACAGATTTATGAGGATAGTTCTTTTTTATTGTGTCAACCTCGTTAAAAAATAAAACAAGTACCTATGAGGATGGTTATTTTTCTGTGTCAACCTCGTTAAAAATGAAATAGATTTATGAGGATAGTTCTTTTTTCTTGTGTCAACCTCATTAAAAAAATAAAACAAGTACCTTTGAGGAAAATTCTTTTACTGTGTCAACCTCGTTAAAAAATGAAACAGGTCATGAGCATATTTCTTTTCCTGTGTCAAGCTCGTTAAAAAATGAAACAAATCCTCTCCTAATCTCGTAAATGAACCTTCATTCCATCCAGCTATTAGTAACTAGTATTCTACTTAGGTGAATGAAATGAAGCTTGGGGGGCATTTGACATGTGCTCTAGCAGGGGGCATTAAAAACATTCTTATCAATTTCACGCAATCAATGACTAAAGTTCAGGGGAAAAATCAGGTTCAGAGCTCCAAAATGAAAATGGTAACTATGGAATGGTAAAAATGAATAGTGAAACTACTTTTTATAGTCATTTAATTGTTTGCAAGTTAAAATTATTGCTATGAATATAGTTTTATTATGGTTTTATCATGAAATAGGTATTTTGAATCCATTTGATGTTGCTCTGAACATGAAATACAACTGATGAACAAATTAGTCGTGTAGATTTATTCAAAGAATGACTTGACCACAAAGCATACTTTTTCTCCTTATTTTTTGAGCTTTGTTAAAAATAAAAAAGGATTTGAAGTGCACTTTTATCTCTTTTTTGAGCTTCGATAACAGTGAAAAAAGGAACCCCTAGAGTCTTCTTTCAGCTCTTTTTAGACTCTGATAATGTGAAAATATTGTCGAGCACTTGCCTTTTCGAGCTCGTAAAAGTAAATGAATTGATATCTACTTAGTATAAGTTTAACACTTTTTCGGACTGAGATAGATTATTTACGAAAAAGGAATACCTTGGTTAAACATGACCAAAGAGGTTCTCTCAGATATTATTTTACACTTTTATGGATCTAAGAGACAAATTTATGAAAAAGTACTTTATGGAGTTCTGTTTTGTCCTCTTTTTCAGAGTCTCTAAATATGAAAAAGGACTGGGCTATCACTGTCGTTAAGCTTGATAAAACATAAAATAGCGACTGGCTTGTCGATCATGGCAAGAATCAAGTTTCATTCATCGCTAGACTCGTTAAATTATTAAATAGTGATACTTTATTCGCCTGAAGGGTTGAATTATAGATCAATAAAATTTTATCCTCCTCAAGCTTGTTAAAAAATAAAGAGGTACTGGTCGAAAAATGACTGTGGAACATTTGGGAAAAGTAAGAAAAGTTTCTTTTTGGTAGCAAGTCGCTCTTTAACATGACACTTATTTCACTCCATGTCCATGAATGTTTGGGTTGGGTAATCATCTTGACGGTTCATTCACACCTATGGTTCATCATACCTTCACTTCAGTTTTGGGTCAATGTTGCCAACTCATCACAGTGTCGCCGATATGTTCAAGAGAAGTCATCCAGTAATTAAAAACTCATGCATCTGCAATACTTGTAAACCTTCATTTTCATGACCACCATCCCTAAAAATTGCTATATCAAGTCATACCCTTGTCTCCGAAATAAGTAACTCCTGTTTTGTAATAAGGTGACTACCTATCGACAACAAATAAATATCTAGGAAGTTCACTTGGAAACATCATATTCCAGTACCATGAGGCTTGTTACAACATCGACAAGATCCTTGCTTCTAGACCTTTGACCAAAATATTTTGTTTGGCGTTTTACATCAAATCATCTATTCACGCCTTACGAAATGTACTGCAGTACCTTAAGGGCCATTGGCATTAATGGTGGTTCTCTCAGGTTTGTTAACAGCTCACATCATTGGTTGGTAATCAAATGATGTCTTTCCATGTTCGACGAGAAATCATATATTCGCATGGCTAGACTTGTACCTGAATGATCAAGTGAATGAGATGAGAAGACCCCAGATCTAGTTTCATCCATCTTGGCTGCGATTTCAGGATTATTGTACACATCATCTGTACAGTGATCTTACATATAGATTGTCATCCAAACATGGGCCTATATCTATAGGCGTATCTTCATTGGGCAACATTCCAATGAAGACGACTTTCTGAATTATGTACATGTTATTAGATTGTTTTATGTGTTGAATATGGGAATGCCTACCCTCAGAATTATGATCAAAAGAGGATATATCATGATGAAATGTATTTTAATATTGATGCAGGTGACCACTCCACTTCGTTTCCAGACTCATCACAATGTAAAGCATCTCAATAAAATGTTCTTATTATTTAGATCTCATGCTTTCGGGGGAAATTGTTATAGGTCAATTTGGGCACCATTCCCAATGACCTGGTTAACTGTGCATCATCTCCAGGACCAATGATCAAGGGTTTATCATTCCCTATCATTTCAGTTTCTACATGCCCTAAGACAAGAAACAAGACAAATCAAGAAAGACTTTAATCAAACAAAGGTTTCCATGGTTTGAAGCTTATTATATATCATATGAGAGCTCACTAACGCAGGCTCTAAGGGGCCTAAGTGCATTGCATATGTAGGTAGCCACATGCAAGGCTTCTCTGCAAAGCACTTCCTGACATTCACAGGTGCGTTGGTCACATTGGGAGTGAAATTCTCATTGTTCTAGAATCTCCACTTGGCCAGTGCCTTCTAGAAGAGTTCACATGTGTCAAGCTTCAGATCCAAGTGTCCATTTGACATCTACATGATTGGAAACATGTCTTGCCTATTTTTGGAAATTTATTGATTGCAAAGCAACCTACAGTTCATCTATAAATTGAGCACTGATCTAAGTGTTTGAGAAGGAATAATTTGAGTAGAGAAATGCTGGAGGATTTTCAATTGAGAGCTAGATTTCTGAAGCTGCTTCTGGAGAGATTTATACTGCGATGAGGCTTGGGAACGATGCTGGAAGGTCACTTCAAATCAGTCACTAGGTTGTAACCTCTCCTTCTATCATCAATAAAGAGTATTGCTTATTTTTCCCTATATGCATTTGTATTGGCTTTTATTTTCCGTATTGAAAGATATTAGTTGATGTATATTGTTTATGCTTTACTGATTTAGCTAACTAGCTTGAATAGATATCTATATTATTACATCTTGTGTTGTTTCAGTGTTCTTTCTTGTAGGAAGCATTCAGCTCACAAGTCACTTGAATTTGAAGCTACAACGGAAGCAACAGAAGGAGCCATTTGGAAGCGACTGAACAAGTAAGCCTCCAATCCTCTCTATGTATCTATTCTGATTTAGGAGAAATAGTCGTATAGTCCTTCACCTGTTGTTCTAGACTATCACCTATCTAGGGAAGCGTAATTTATCTGTAATTCAAAATTCTGGTTCAACAATGGGAAGCCATTCTGTTACTCATGGCTGTTTCTCCTAATTGCATTGGTCGCATGGGAAGCCCCTAAAGGATCGGTCCTCCCTAATCTCGAGCCGGACATGTGTGAAGGGGCACGATACAAAAAATTGTGGGATTCAAAGGATGTGGAGCTTATTAAGGAAAACAAACTATTTTGGGTACTGTTTCAGGGTGCGCTCGCAATAGAAATTCACTCCCCTCCATGCCTCTCATCGATGGTCTATGAAAAGTGTAAGCACATCGCAAAATTCCAGGTTACAATGCACAACATGAAGATTCGGGGCTGTAAGGATCCCTCTTGGAGGTCGCTGCCTTACATGGTCACTGATGAGGAAATCAATCAGCTTATCACCACTTGGCCACCGCAATGGAAATTGGGACTCAAATTGGCAATGAATGACATTGCTGGTACAAGCGCAGTTCCCAATACCACCACCCCACTAGATACCAACAAGAACTCAAAAGTTCGTGCCCTGGAAGGCTCCACCATGACAGAGGTTCCCCCAGATGCAGCGCAAGACATGGAGCAATAATCATAGCAAGACATGGACACTGAGGGTCTGGATGCGTAGGGCACTGGTTGCCCGCGTGGCACAAAACGAACAACTGAACCTCTCAAGGGCCAACGAATGAAATGACAGGCTACGAGGCCCGGTAGGGAGATTTAGGGTACTTTAACTGAGGAATATTTGGAGAAAATTGCAGATGAGGTCACCCTTGCTTCAGAAGACAAGTGGCTTGCCTTGGAAGAGCAGCATAAAGCCACAATTTTAGCATTACAGTATGAGCTCCAAGCTCTTCATCTCAAATCCGATACCTTGCATATGAGCGTGGTTCAAGCGAGGCTGCCTCAAGCGACCAACAATGAGTTGATCTCCACAACCGAGAGTCGCCTCTGCCCCCTACCAGGTGCAAAAATCATTCTGAGTCCACCCAATTTATGTGTGCAAGTCCAGGCCTATGCAGAAGTGCATCTGGACATGGCTCGGCTTCCACACGAGCCGCTGCAGGTTCTCCACACATCCCTCTTTGAGGAAATCCATCACAAAGACTGGAAGGTGCAACAACAGCTAAGTACAGCCGAGTAGACCATTGTAGAAAACACTAATGAGGTGTCCCAAGCACAGGCCACGTGTATTCTTTTCATTGTGCAGTAGACCAAGTTGGAGTACCTGATCACTAGACTCTGTGAAGATGTGACCGAAGAAATTTCAGCCTCTACCACCCCCCAAGCTAAGATTGAGGGATTCGTCGTAGCCCTGAAAGCTTCTCGGACCGAGATCCAAAATTTTAAGACTGATATGGAGAAATAGATTTCTACGTTACAAGCTAAGTTGCAGCTAGAAACCCCTCCTGAGGTATGCGCCAAGAGAGATGTGATGGTTATAGAAGCTATGAACACCATCAAAACTTAGATTTATTAGAGCGTTGAATTTCTTGAGACAACTATGCGGCTGTGGTCTATAGTGCAGCGTGACCCTCTCCTGCGCGAATTTACCCAAGAACTGCACCAGAAGGAAGAAGAATTCGAGCAAATGGAGGCTACGATGCCCACTCTGACCCCATCTCAATGCATGGCATGTCTGCGAGCTAGCCATGCACTCATAGATGACCTAGAAGGACTTCACCACAAGAAGAAGGTTCTGAGTGACCACCTCAATCTATGGGCCGACGAAGCCGTCAAGATATCTCAGGACCTGGACGTTGTGATAAAACAGCTGAATCAGACTCTAGAGAGTTTCATCGCTGCCACTGAAGGCCCAACTTCGCAGAATTTGGTGGACATTGTGCAGGCCATTATGCAAACCCTCTGGTCGATGCAATCAAGCAACTCCAGGCAGAGATGCAAACCCCACGGCCGCTGTGACTCAGGACGAGTAATAAGATTTTTTTGGGGGCCTGTTGGAACGGAGTCCCCTAGCTTTGTTTTTTGATATATACTTTTGTATTAATTACTCTAGCGCAGGAGCTTTGGGGTAGGTAAAAGCCCCCAATGTATTGTAATGGGTCAAAGGGTAGACCTAGAGTTCAGAAACCATGGTTTGCAGACCACAGGATAGCACAGGCTACGATGATATAAATAGATATATAGTTTGAGTCTAGAGGTAGAAAAAAAAAATTAATGCTAAGTACGAACTATTGAGATATATTTTGGGTAGTATTGGGTAAGGACTCCTGTTGGCTGTGTGCGTGGACATCCTCAGTGTTGCTGTGTGCAGACCTTGCTGGCTATGACTTGGGTTTGTAACTTGGTTTTGGATGTTAATGAACATTGAATCCATTGAATAATCTCTATGTTATCTGAAATGGTTTCATTTAATATTGAATTACCTCTACGTTAGCTGCGATTGTGTCTATGATATATAAATTAGTTGCGATTGTGTTATTATGTGATGATAATTATTGATGCGCACATGGATGCGAAGGTGTTGATAAGATATGCTTAATAATAGTAGCTTTGTTTATGTATACCTACTAGTTATACTGTTAAGGGCTTGGTAACAATCTTGTTTCTGTGCGAACATGATAGATCTCAACCAGACCGCCTTGATTACCCACTTTCTCTCAGGGTGCGGAAACTTGGTCCCAACACCCACCCATACTACTTCAGGTGAGACCTTGGCCTGCGAATGTGGGTCATTGCCGAAAGCGCCAATAGTATAGGGGTTTGTTGGAAAACCTTAAATTCGAACTTGGGTCAGGACCCCTCAAGCCAACATGGACCAAGTTATCCTTGAATTAGGTTCAGATGCTAATGTCTTACCTAAGAAATCCTGGCAGAAAATGGGAGAACCTCGACTGGAATGGTCGACTATTCAGCTACGAATGGCTAATGAGCAGAATATTATCCCACTAGGAATACTGACAAAGGTAGTAGTATATATTTCAGGCATCAGAGTCCATGTAGATTTCAAGGTAATCTAGATAGTAGAAGACGCAGAACCTTACCCTGTGCTCCTGGGTCTGGATTAGGCCACGACATGGGAGGTATTATTAACTTAAAGAGGATAATCATGATCTTCGAAAACGAGGGAACAAGGGTAACCATTCCACTGGATCCAGCAGAAGGTGAACAATATACGGAGTTGATTCAAGAAAAGGAATATGTTGATCATATATACAAATTGACCGCCCTGGATGATGATTGGATGAACCCCATGGTTGACGGTATGCTATGCTTAGAAAAAATATAGTGAGTGCTTATCCAACTCAGGTGAAGAAATTAAAAACTGGCAAAACCAACTCCAAGAAGTATCGACACTAAGATGTCTTAAAATCATGAAGAGCTTCCGATGTATTTCTTTAGAGGTAAGAGAACTAGCCTATTTTGATGACTCTGATAATGTTGATGATTTCATGGTAGTGATTGAGGCAAGTGTTCCTAAGGAACGGTGGGTCTAGGCCCTAGACTTGGCCGTGCGAACAACCCTTGCACGCTGGTGGGAAACCCATAAAAGAAACTTGCGGGACTAGGAAGAATGTCGCAAGATGTTGATTTTGCGATTCCGCAGGCCAACTAACCCACCGATAGAAATATTATCGAGGCAAGGGGATCCGTGCAGGCATGTGACTCGTTGGTTAGAAGAAGTAGATAAGGACACAAAGAATGACTAGGTCCATAGGTTTTTTCACTCATTGGGGCTAATCCCAACCTCCTGGTACTTGGACGCAGAACTACATCAATGTACCAGGAATTTGAGTACAATGGTCAAGGACTTCATATGAATGTTTGGACTAATAGGAGGTTCCGAGCAACTTGATAAAGCCTTGCATGACATTGATGCTCTGGTCTTCAGTGGAACCCACCCGGGGTTGGAATGTGTTGCACCATCTTGGGATGCGTAGCTATAAGATGTCATAAATTGTAGAATTTTGTTAATAGAAGCATGTGATGAAGATCCCTAGAACGTTAGCATTGAAGATTCAGAAGGGGAATGAGTTGTTGCAGGTCCATCACTGCAAACGGTTGATGTCATTAAACCTCTGAAACTGAAAGAAATTACTATTAGCTTGGAGGAACAACCCAATATGGAAAATATCGGGGACTATAGGGACAACAAAATAGTGGGAAAATTCGCAAAGCCGCTAACTGAATATCATGACCTATTTCCAATCAAGTTCTCAGAACTCAAGGGAATCTTGGGCGATATGGGAGTTATGAGGATAACATTGAAGCCAGACACGCAGCCAGTCAACCAACGGCCCTATCGCCTAAACCCGAAATATAAGAAAAAGGTTAAGGAGGAACTCGAGAAAATGGTGGCCATAGGTACCATCGAACCAGTCGAGCAGTTCGAATGGGTAAGCCCCATGGAAGTCCAAGAGAAGAAAAATAAAGGAGAAAAAAGGATCTATGTCGACCTACGTAAGCTAAATGACACCTGCATCCATGATCTGTTCCCACGTCATTCTCCGACGAAATCCTGGATAATGTAGGAGGTCAGGAGGCTTATTCATTTACTGATGTATTTGCAGGGTACCATCAGATACGTATTGCACCTGAAAATTGCAATAAGACAAATTTCGCGATAGAGTAAGGCTCCTTTCGCTATATTCTCATGCCCTTTGGGTTAAAGAATGCACCTGCCATATTTTCGCGAGTGGTTGTGGTAGTGTTCAAATAATTCATGCACAAGTTATTGGAAGTTTATTTTGATGATTGGATGGTGTTCGGGTTAGTGAAAAACCATTTATCAAACCTGCGATGATGCTGGATGCCTGTAGAAAGCACCAGATCTCAGTAAACATCAAGAAGTGCATCTTCTGTGTCCCATTCGGGATCCTGTTAGGACATGTGGTTTTTCAGCAAGGGATGATGATGGACCTAACCAAGACTATGATTATCATCAATCTGGCAGTCTCGACCATAGATAAATAGCTACGCGCCATCCTGGGTCACACAGGTTATTACAGAAAGTTCATACAGGGGTACACTTTGATCACTGCTCCAACGGAAAAGATACTAAAGAAAGATGTGTCACTCTTTTGGAATGATGAATATCAGAAATGTTTCAAGATGCTAAAAAAAAAAATGGTGACTGCACCTATCTTGATATACTCCATTGGGCAAAGAAATTCCACGTCCATGTGGATGCTTTAGGGATTGCCTTGGGGGTTGTCCTGGCGTAGCCTAGGGAAGGGGATATATATCACCCGGTAGCTTTCGCTAGCAGGAAGCTGTCCAACGTAGAGTGTAATTTTTCTAGCATGGAATAGGAAGGGTTGGAAATGGTATATGCCCTACAAAAATACATGCACTATTTATTAGGAGGGCATTTCAAGATATTCACAGACCATTCAACCTTAAAATACCTGGTCAATAAGACGACGTTTGGGGGGAAAATATGTCATTCGTTGTTTCTTTTTTAGGACTATGAATTTCAAATTATTGTAAATCCAGGAAGGTTGAACGCTAGACCAAACCACTTGTCTAGAATTGAGATTGGGGAAGAGCCAACTAACTTGGATGAAGGGTTTCCTGATGCACAACTATTCACTATCAAGGTGATTGATGAGAACTTTTCCGATATTATCCACTTCTTAACTACGAGTACAACCCAAGACGGGTATTTTGTGCCACAGAAGAAAGAGCTGGTCACCCGCACAGCCAACCTCACTATCATCGTAGGTCAGCTCTACAAGTTGGGGGTGGATGAGGTACTGTGGAGGTATGTTCTCAAACATGAAAGGCCAGCTATTATAGTCGAGGCTCACAGAGGAGTCATGGGGGGTCATTACATAGGTAAAGCCACTGCGTAGAAGATATTACAGGTCGGGCTCTAGTGGCCCACACTGCACACAGATGCACATAACTACTTTCGGGCCTATGATACATGCTAATGAATTAGGAAGCCCTTACGATAGGACGATATGCCCCTTCAGCTGGAGATGGCCTTGTAAGCATTTGAAAAATGGGCCATTGACTTTGTAGGTTGCATTAACCCTCCAGGTAAGAAGACAGGTGCTCGATATATGATTACGGCCCCAGATTTCATTACCAGGTGGGAAGAAGCTAAAGCTATCAAGGAATGCACTGCAGAGACTGTGACACACTTTATCTTTGAGAATATCCTGACTAGGTTTCGATCACCAAAAATCTTGATGAGTGATAGAGAAACGTACTTCGTTAACGAAACAATTAAAGCTCTCACAGAGGAGTTCTAGATCCACCATGCCAAGACAACCTGTATCATCCATAGGCGAATGGAACTGTGGAAGCATTCAATAAAATTTTGGAATAGGAGCTCACCAAATTTTTTAATGCATAACGGAGTGATTGGGATGTGCGCATGCCCTCAGTACTCTGGGAATATAAAACTACATGTAAAACGCTCACAACACGAACACCCTTTCGCATGGTTTATGGGAAGGAAGATATTATTACTGTTGAATACACTGTTCCTAGTTTGCACATGTCGGCCTTCACTAATATGATGGATCCAGACATCATGGAGGAACTATTGGCACAACTGGTAGCTTTGGAAGAAGACTGATTCATAGCCCACTTCCAACAACAGGTTCAGAAGGCACGGGAGAAAGCATGGCATGATAGACATATTTGAGAGAAGGTCTTTTCGGAAGGAGAATTGGTCCTACTATATGATAGCTAGTTTACGAAACACATGGGGAAATTCTGCCAACACTGGTTAGGACCCTATATTGTAAAGGAAATCACTAATGGAGGAGCCATCCGATTAACTACATTGCGCGGTGATCCTTTGCCAGGATATGTTAACGAGAGTCGGCTGAAGCCCTATCGGGACTCCTCCGTGCCGATCAAATGACTATACGGCTAGAGTAGCTATGTCAGGAATGTCACGCGGAGGGATGGTGCATAGGGATGGATGCACAGACAGGATGCGCAGGAGGTGTGATATCTGCGCAGGTGGGCCGTGCATTGGAAAAAACTAGCAATTGAAATAGAGTGGGCACTTGGAAAACCACGCTTTCTGTTTGAGGGAGCCAGTAACAAGAAATTAATATGGTGACTTACAAGGAATTTTTACCGTTTCTATAATAATGAAGGGAAATTAATGATCTATGAGTTGGTTTTCCCTCAGGACGACTATAAGATGGGGACTATTCAGTCTATGCGGTTCACATATTGGTATAGCTTGTTACCCTTCGATCACTCTGATATATATCGTCTTCTCTGGATAACTACTGTCTGCATGACTACACGAACTGAACCATTCGATAGTAGCACTGCTGAGTTTATCTTCCAAGCGAGGATGTCTGCTACCAACCTCATTAGGTCCCCACCTAAAATGACATCTAAAGACGAGGTTTATGATGAAGTTAAATAAGTAACCCCTATAGCGGAGGAAGTCGTTTCCACCCCAGCCATGCGGAAAGGCAAAGAAAAGGTAAAATAGGCATAGTGGGCAGGTGGAAAGCTTTGCACTTCCCCCCTGATTTAGCACTCTCATAGGAGATTTCCAAAGAAGAAATCACATGTCGGCCCTCTGAACTCCATGGGGTTCACAACAAAAGGTCTACAAGTGACTCCGCTGACTTGGTTACCACCCTATGTTCAGCCACACAAAACAGAATCACGTATTCCCAACATGGATGTTTTCTATTCCTTTATTCAGATGCTGCTGGTCCCCAAAGAAGTGCCTCAGCTGGGGGATATGGTTGGCCACCTCCCCCACATCATGTTTGACGATCATGAATTAGGAAACTTGGACGATTTTCCTTTGCTAGCTCCACACCTATACATGGAACAGGTCATCGAAGATGGTGTGCCCAAAGTGGAGCCAACAGTTTGGGTCAAGCGACTAGCTGGTGCTAGAATTTTGAATTTACTGCGCTTTCCTCACTTCGGTCGCTACAACATCACCAGTTTATTCTTTTGCCAATTGTTGGAACTTGTTCACGATGACTGCATATGGCTCCGAGGCCACATACTGATTGATGCTGCTCTCATTTACCGCATTACTGGCCTTCCTATTCATGGAACTAATCCGCAAGACAACATGGGAAATAAATTCAAGCATCACATCGCTAAAATTTTCTTGGACAAGTACAAGGCCAGGCGTAACAAGCGAGGCTTCTTGATTGATACAATTAATGACCCAGGAACGTGCTTGGGTATTAAGATCCTTGCCTGCAAGATGATGTAGAAATGTTAGGCAGCAACCACCCCTACTTATGTAATTCAAGTCACGGGCCAGTGTGAAAAGGGCATTTACTATAACTAGTCCCAGTACCTGGTGGAAGAATTCCTCGACAATGTGCTTGAGGCTAAGGAGCACGGAAAAGAATTCTACTACTCATGGCTGATCTTGCTGGTTGTATTAGTTGCCTGGTGTTGTATCTTAAGAAACAATCCATTGGTTGTGGTAAGGAATCAGTACTCAAGATATTTATATATTTATGTCACAGAAATATAATGTCAATTCTTCTTTGCTTAATCACCTTTAGAGATTTATTTATTAAACTCTCGATAATCAAATGCAATCAATGCTTCAAAATTCCTTTATCTGCTGATATTAAATGGAAAGATAAGAAGAACCTAAATAAAAGAAGCCCAAAATAATATTCTAATTAACAAAATCTATCATTTCAAACTTCAGAAGAATTTTAAGACAGGGAATAGTTAAAATGAAGGAGTGCCCATTAAGGATTTTAACTCTTATTCACATATGTAAAAAGAGACCTGTAGCTTCATTACTTCATTTTATTCATAGACATAAATTACAGAATGTAAACTAGAAAAACGTATCAATATCAAAAAATGCCAAAAACTTGATCTTCATTCATTAATCAATTGAAAATTCAGTAAAAAATTTGTAGTCTGAAGGTCCAAAACTCGAAACCTTTTTCTTTCTTATCTATCTCTTTAAATACAATGAAAAGTAGTTTGTAACTTCTGAAACTACTCCTAACTGCTTCAACTACTTAGGAATTCGTAAACCACCTATTACATGTCATCTAAATGTCTTATTACAGTTACATTCTCTTAAAAGAGAAAAATAAAATAAAACTTAAATCCTAATCTATTTGCTGAATATGAACTGATGCTGCTGTTGCTGGATTCTCTTAATTTGTTGTCTTGTTCTTCTTTGAAGTTGAGGGATCTTTAAGGAGACCAGTCATCCAGGCTCTACATTTCTTCCACACCTCAATGTTTGTTTTAGGTGAATTAATTAGCTTTTGATACTCCAATCTAAATTCAGTAGTTCTGTTGAATTATGGTATCTCTGTAAACAGGGCCTTCACCAACCATAAAAGCTAAAAGTGCCTTTGAAGAAAATTAATCATTGTTGTTCCTTTTAGAATTTGAGTCTTTTCATGAGTGTTTTCTACCTTTCTCTTTGCCAACACTAGTAGTGGTTCATAGGAATCCAAGGATAAAATACAACCTCCAAGGTCCCAACATGATGGCAAACCTACCCTAGTTATTTTGTCAAATAAATTATCAAACTTGCTGACAATTTCCTTAATCTCTGTCAACTTTTTCGCTGTATTTTTCCTGCAGTAATTTTTAACAATTAATTTTTTAATCTCTATAGCATATGAAATCCTATCTTTAATCTCATTTTCTTCTATCTCTTGGTCATATTTGGAATCAATAAAATCAATAAACTTCTTTGCTTAGATGACCCTATTAATTGTCTTTTCCTTATCTGCCACAACCTGTTCTTCGAAATATTTGACAATGCCTCTTTATTCTGATACAATAGTTATAAAACCCCAAATTGATTTCATTTCTTCGATAATATCATTCCAAATAATATCCTTAGCTTTTATTAGAGATATATTTCCCTTCAACTTTTCCTTTAAACTTTTAATCTCAGCATCAGCTGTCTGGAAATCTGTCCTATATTTATTGATTTCACCCTCCTTTGCCTGCATAATATTGGTTACTGTCTCCAAATCAGCTTGAGATTTCTCTCTACCATCATAAATTTAGTATTCAACTGAGATATTTGTGTTGCTGGATCTTCATTGCTAGATGGTAAAATGAAAGTACAAGAATGAGAATCAATGTGATTCTGTAACGACAGTGAAGTTTGTTTCAACTTAGCAATTTATTCTTCTTTTTGCAGGAGCTGCTAAAGAAGGTTCTCTTTCTATTTTTCTACTTCTACTACCTCAGCTTCCATAGAATGCTCTCCTGTGGGCAACTTCAATTTTTTCTTTAACATAGAAATTTCTAATTCTGCACTCTATAACAACTTTTGCACAACAGACCTGTCATTTGGATCCACTCCAATCTTTATGATTATCTTCTTAAGTTCTTATTTTTGTGTATTCAAAGCCCTAGAGTCGGATTTTTCCAATTTCAGCTTCTTGATGACCTTCCCTAACATATTTTTAGCTCTGAGAGCCATTGCATAAGTTTTGGTCAAATCATTCACTATCAATTGACCAGTTCGCATATGTAAATTTAATTTATCAAGCAGAGGAATTTTCCTTACATCAAAAGTCAAATTTACAGTATTGAAACTATTATATGAGCCTATAGTCATGTCAGAGGAATCAGAAAGAGCAATCCTAAACTGATCTTTTTCAAGATCCATGGTAATTAGTAATCTGGTTTGATTTGGAGTTATTTGATACTCAGCCTGTGCCTCCATGCTAGCCTTCATCTTTTGATTTCTCTCAACAATCTGAGCAAAAAAATGTTTAATCAAGGGTACTTTCTCCTGAGCATATTATTGTGTTCTTGGTGAGGATGGTAAATTTTTCTCATCTCCTAATTGCAGTGGGAAACCGGGTTGAGCACCTGCTAAGTCTTCATTTAGCTTTGCTCTCTTTTCATCTCTCTGCTCTTCATCTTCTGAATCAATCATTGCTTCTTTACCCCTCTTGTTAGACTTCTCTGATATGACAAGAGTTTATATATTTGAGTCTACAAAACCTGCAAAACCCTTATTTTCTAGCTTCTTGATATCATGTCTGATTTCATGAATAAATGATGAATATCCATTTTCAATCCTACTTTTTGAAATCACTTTATGGGGGTCATAAACCCACTTATCTCCTAATAGTAAATGCATTATATATAACATCATAGTGACTTCATCAGCTGCCTGTCTCATATTGACTATAAAGGGACCCATTGACATAGGTAGCTTAAACATTTTACCCTTTTTCATAGGCACAAAATGTACTTGATCAACATTTAAACTTTTCCAAATGAACTCCAAAGAAAATAACCTCATAGGAACAAATACAGGAAGTCTGTATGATTCTACCCTAGCTCCATAAAGTCTAATTTCTGAATGGTCTTCAAAAACATACCAATCACCAAACTTACAATTTGTTCCCAGTTGTAGTAACTCTTGAGCCTTTGGCAAGAAGCATGGGGGAGAAACCCCATTCAAAACTTTGTATGAAATAGCCATAAAATTGTTTAAAAAATCAAATAAACCCTCCTCATTCTGTTATTTTCTTACTATGTTCATCCAAAACACTACTGATTTCCTTTTTTATTTGTATCCATGATATTTAACCCCAGATGCAAGAATTCTTCTACATTTTGATATAAAAAGAGATAAAAAATATGAGAAGGGGACCTGAATGACCTAGTCAGTGATAGGCTCATGAGTTGAGTATTGGAAAGAGGGAAGGAATATCTAGCACTACCCTTGGCTTCAACTTCAAAGAAACATTCCCAGAACTGATTTGTCTATTGTGCTATCATCTTACTTTCCCAATATCTTCAAAATGCACCTCAGCACTGGTTGGACTTCTTCATCAAAAACCTCCATGGATAATTATTTACTGTCAGGTACAAACTACTTCGTATCTGGCTTGAGGAAAAATATGAATTGATTTAACTCTTGACCTGCAAGGCTATAATAATGTGCTATCAACGAATCATCAGTGAATTGGACATATGACTCTGACTTAGGGTAACACAGAGCTTGACAAATTAACAGATCTGAGACCTGCAAGACATTTTCTCCTTGAAAATTCATCACAAAAAACTTGCCTCGCTACATGAGAGACACTAGCCAATATAGAAACCCAGGAAAAAAGTGTGCTCTTGGAATGATTGCAAACAATATGCCTGTCTTGACCATGGCGGTGAAAATTGGAGAAGTTTTTTCGTTTAAATAGACCTGTTGATAGAACTGGAGGTGGTCTAAAAAATAGACCGCGTCTTGAATATCCCTCTCAGTGTCCATAGGAGGAATGTGACTGGAGGAACCTGAAAGGGACGGACGTTTGGCCATAATTTGGCTTGGGGTGACAAAAAATGATAAGGTGGCAGACAATAAGGATATATGCAGGGCAGACAAATTGACAAATACGAATGAACAACAATGACATTGTAAAAATGAGAACCAATATTAAATAGTTGGCATGGGTTTATGAATTAAATGCTGAGTTGATGTGCCAAAAGAATGTTAAAGGTACCCTGATGTGGCTGATAAATATTTCCAACTAGCTGCTCATGTCACTGTGGAAGGTCTCAAAGTACAAAGAGCTCGTCAGGTTCATGCCCCCACAGTTAATCTCAGCCGCAGATCTGGCTCAGCCCCGCAGTCAACAGGGAAAACTACGGAGGTACCCTCCTCACTAACTCACACGCTGAATGTGCCCTCAGGTTTCCATTTTAATTTCTTGCCTTATGAACCATTGAATCCAGCTTCATAACCTGCTCATTATTTAGCCGAGTACTGGGACCCACTTTCACGAAAGTTTTAAAGTATTAAACGTTAAACTTAAAAATAAAAAATATTACATCTTTTATGCTAAAGTATGAGAAAATTTATACTTTAACATATATTTTCATAGTTTTCTATTTTTTGTATTTTTGAAAAATTTTAAATAAAGGATATTGAAAATGAGCCACAACATCTGGCTCCACCTAGGGATAGTTTTTTTTGCCACGAAACACTAAGAACTGAAGATTAGTGCCTTCACTTCGGGCATGGAGTCAAATTCTGTTTGATGAAATATGAACAATGAACAAACCAGATATGTACAATGGTTAACCATGAACTCTTAATGCTGGAAATAATGTTTCAAATATTTTCCATTCACAGGTAGCTCCACTGTTTCTCCATCAAGATTTTCCAACATGAATGTGTTATTTGATCTAGCCTCAAAAATATTGTATGGACCATACCAGGTTGGATCAAAATTACCATGATTTCCCTTCTCTTCTCTTCCGGTATCCCATCTTAATACCAAATCTCCATCTTCAAAAAGAATCTCCTTTTCCTTCCTGTCAAAAATGGTCTTCAGTTTTTCTTGATAGGAGATCAAATTTTCTCTGACTTTGTTCCTGCTCTCACTTGATTCTATAACCTTGTTCAATCTTCTTACCAATGCATTAGGTTCTTCTTGTGCTTCTTGTAGAAAAAAAATCACTGGTCTGGCCAAATGAGTAGGAAATAAATCTTGAGTACCATAAACTAGGTCATAAGGATACTTACCTGTAAATCTTCTAGTAGTCATCCTTACTACCCAAAGTGAAAGTGTAAATTTTGAATCCTAGTTTTTCTGATTTTCATTAATTGTTTTCTTCAGAATCTTGACCAATGTTTTGTTGGAAGATTTGGCTAGCCCATTCCCTTGAGAATGATATGCTATAGAATGAGATAGAATGACATTATATGTTTGACAAAAATTAATGAATCTAACTGAATTGAATACCTGGGCATTATCAGTCACAATCTTGATTGGACACCCAAATCTGCTGAAAATGTTTTCCTCCAAAAACTTCATTACTACCTGATCATTTTCCTTTCTGGTAGGTATTTCCTGAACCCATTTTGTCAAATAGTCAATGGCAGTCAGAATCCATTTGAACTGCCCACTGGATGGTGGATTGATTTTCCCAATAAAATCTAATCCCCATTTTCTAAAGGGTTCTTCAATAAATACTGGGAGAAGAGGTAGAGGAGATAACCTTTTCTTTTCTGCAAATAATTGACATTTCTGGTAGCTTCTAACCAGTCTGTATACATCAGAAAAAAACGATGGCCAATAAAAACCTTATTTGAGGATTTTATGAGTAGTAAATTTCCAACTGTAATGACCTCCACACAAATTCTCATGATATTCTTTTATAGCTTCCATTGATTCAGTTTCTGTCAAACACAACAACAAAATGCCAGCATGATCCTTCCAATATAACTTAGCATCAATTATAACATATGGCTGAGCTTTGAGCTTAAGAGCTCTATACTTCATTTTTTTTATTGAGGGTGGACAAGAGAAAAAACACAAGTAGTGAATAATATCCTTATACCAATCAGAGCAGAGAAACTTGTATTTAATTGTTGACTTTGTGCTGCTTTAACTTCTTTCATTAACAGTTTCATCCAAGGGTGCCATCAAATTAATTCCCAAAGCTTGAAAAATTGATTCTGTCAGAAACTTTGCCAAGTCCTATCCTTTTACCAATTTAGTAGGTTTGATATCTAAGTCATATTGTTGGATTTTAACAATCCACTTTCCTATTTTTCCTTCAACATCACTTTGAACTAACACATCTTTTACAGCTGAATTAGGAACATATGAAACTATTTGAGACTGCAACACATAAGTTCTGAAGGCTTTTAATGCTTTAACTAAGGCATATACATGTTTCTCCAAGATATTATATTTGAGCTCAACATCCCTGAGAACCTTACTGAAAAATGCCACAGGTTCTTCTTTTCCCTCTTCATTCTTCTGTAGCAACCTAGTAGCAACGGTAGAAGGTGATGCAAATGAAAATATCTGAAAAGATTTCAGATAGTTTGGACTAATCAAAACAGGATCTTCTTGAAGAGATTCTTTAATCCTGGCAAAGGATTCTCTTTCATCTTTGTCCCATTTTACTTCAGCATTTTTCTTCAGTATATCTGTTATGTTCCTGACAATCTCAGCATAATTTGGGATAAATCTCCTCAGGAAATTAATTTTTCCTAGAAACCTCTGAATATCCTTTTTACTCCTAAGAAAAGGAATTTTCTGTATAGCTTCAACTCTTGCTGGATCAATTTTCAACCCCTGATTTGAAACTATATGCCCCAACAACTTTCCTTCCTCCAAAGAAAACATAGGTTTTTTGGGATTCAACGACAACCCAAAATTTTTGCATTTCAAGAAAGCCTTCTACAAATGCTCCAAGTGTTCATCATCAAAACCTAAAAAAACAGTCACACCATCCAAATATATGACTACAAACTTATCACCCACAAATGCTATGTCCATTTCCCTTTGAAAGGTGGAACCTGCATTCATGAGACCAATAGGCATCCTGGCATACATTAAAATTGCCCAAGGTGTGGTAAAAGTTGCTTTATTTTGATCTTCTTTTTCAATAGCTACTTGGTTGTACTGGGAGAAACCATTAACCATAGACAATCTACATGCTCCTGTTACTTTCTGTAAAACATAGTGCATCATAGGAAAAGGATAATTGTATTTGAGTGAGGCTCCATTCAAATTCCTAAAATCAACACATAGCCTTATCTCTCCATTATTTTTCCTCACAGGGACTAAGTTAGAAACCCAATCTGAATATCTAAGTGGGACTATGATTCTTGCCTGCAAAAATTTCTTCACTTCCTTTTTAATTGGAGAAAGAAGTAATGGATTAATTTGCCTAATTTTCCGCCTGTGAGGCTTTACCCCATCCTTCAATGGTATTTTATGCTAAATAATATCCATATCATATGTCTTCAAATCTTCATAGGACCAGGAAAATACATCCATATATTCTTTGAAAATATCAATGTACCTTTCTTTATAGTTTTTTGAGACTCCTTTGAATAATTTAACAACCTTGGGCTCCTGCTGAGTTCTGATATTACAATTCTCCATCTCACCTTCTTGAGATACCTTATTTTGATCCAGTGCTACATCATTTGAATCAAAAAGTATTTCAAGAGGAACTAATCCTTTGGGAAATATATTTTCTTTCAACTGGATTATATTTTGATCACCTATAGATTGCTTAATATTTTTCAAGTCTTCATTTTGATTAGTCTAATCACTTTCCTGATCTATTTCACTATATTCAAAGTTTTCAATCATTTTCAGGAACTGTTTGATCTTCTCATCATCTTCAAAAACCTGCCAGTGCTTAACATTATCAGGTATTGAGGGTCTATGCCTCAACTCAATCTCATACCTCAACTTCGGATTAATGGGTGGCTTGAACGTAGTAGCTGCAACTGCCAGTGAATCTGCCATTATGTTTTCTTCTCTTGGAATAAATTGGAGATTCAAAGCTTCAAAATAATTCTCAATCAGGTCCCATACTTCATTTCTATATGATCTCAATCTTGGGTGTTTGGTTTGACACTAATTTTTAATCTATCTTATAATCAACTCAGAATCACCAAAAATGGAAACACATTGAATTCCCATTTTTTTAGAAGTTTGAAGAATCAAGATGAATGCCTCATACTCAACTACATTATTGTTTGATTCAAATTCAATCTTAAAAGGAAAAGTCAAAATATTACCTTATGGAGATATGAGTAAAAATCCAGCTCCTGTGCCATCCTTTGAATAGGCACCATCAAAATAACACTTCCAAATTTTGTTTGAACCCAACTCATTATGTACAATTACTGAAGAGAGCTACTTCTCTGAGTCTTCAGCAAACTCTGCATCTTCATGCAACATAAAACAAGAAAGATCTTCCTTCTCTTAACCATATATAGGGGAATTTCCCGCATCCATCTTTGTGGTAGTTTTAACAAATCTTGTTTCTCTGTATAACCTTCTTTCTTCCCCATTAAACACAAGAATGATGACATATGTAAAGCCTAGTTTTAAAACACCTCCAAGCTTTTCTCCCCAAGATCTGGACAAAATCATACCAAATCTGGTTGGAATATCTGCAACTATTACATCCATCATGATACTTTTGGATGGAATTTGGGCCAGAGATACTACCATGTCTTTGATAATCCCAACACACTTCACAATTTTTGAATTGAATGAATAGATGTCTCTATAGGTCTTAGTGATCTATAAATTCAATTCTTTCATTACAGATAATGGAATGAGATTATGTGATGCACCAGAATTTAGCATACAATTATGAATAATAAAATTATGAAGAAGCAATGATATATAAAATGGGGGGAAAAAAGAATCTACCTCCTCCACATGTGGACCAAAATTAACCACTGGTTTTCACTCTTGAAAATTCACAATATCACCAATATCATCAGACTGAGAAAGATTAATAAATTTTACAATTTCCATCTTGTAACGAGGTGTCTTAACTAGCTCAAGCAAGGGTACTTGAATTTTGATTTTTTCTAGTTCTTTGGATAGACTGAAGATTTTATTTTGTTTAATAATATTCTCAAGTTCTTCTGAATTTTTATTTAGGATTAGCACTCTATTCAGGTATAGTAACAACCTTCTCCAAAATATTGGAATCAATAGACTTATTTTGGGAAGCCTTGGCCTATTGTTTTTCATTTCCACTCCATGAATTCATAGGTTGTTTCCCCTTGTCTAATTTTTTTACTAAGTTCTTTGGTTGTGGAGTCGTCATTGGAGAAGGGATTGACTTTGGCTCTTTCTCTTCATAATCTTGAGTCCTCAATCTTTTCCTTGATCTTAAATCATACTTTTTATGCAGCTCTGCTTGCATAAAATCTGTGAATTTCTTACAATACTCATCCATTTCTTCCTGATCAAATGACACATCAGCTTCGGTGCATTATTCTTCACATTCCTCTTCTTCCTCATCATATTCCATATAAACAACAGATATTTGGTTATCAACTTCTTTTTGATCATCTTCAATAGACTGCGAAGGTGTTGCTTCTATATATAAAGGTGCTTGAACTTGATCTTGATCTCTCCTTTCTCTCTGCAAAATATGCAAGGGTTGCTTTCTGAATTGTGGATTGAAAACTCCCTTGTTTTGTTGTGCAGGATTTTAACTGTATAGCTCCATATTCACTATTTTATTTGACAAGTTCTTGATAACCTTTGTCATGTCATCAATCCTTTGATCCTGTGGTGATTCTTCTTTGGGCTTACCTTTATCTTGAATTGACTTCTTTTCTTGTGCTTTTCTAGTAGCAGTCATGTTTTCCTCAATCTCCAAAGCATTAGTTTGGATTTTTTCAAGAGTAGCAGATCTTCTCTCTCTCAAAGTGAAACTAAAATCTGATACAAAAGCTCCAACAAAAACTACTCTTGCTCCAACAGGGGGAGGCTTCATTTCTGCTGGAAAACTATAATACAATTTATTAAATATTTTAATAAAATCATTCATGTTTTCATCTAAATTTTTCTTGATAGAATTAAATTCTATCATTGAATAACCATGATCTCACTTTCCACCCCATCTTCAGATGAATTGTGTTTCTAATTTGTCCCAATTATTAATTGAGCCATTCGGCAATCCTTTAAACCATTTCTTGCCTCTCCATTCAGAGACTGTACAAAAGTCTCATTACTACATCAAGATGTTAAACATTTAGATTCTCAACAAAAGTGCAAAACAATGGCAAGTGTTGTTCTGCAATTACTTCATCTTCACTAGTAAATCTAGGAAGTAACTTGAGGTATTATTGGGGCATATCATTCATAGGCTGTGGAAGATTTAACGGTGCATATATATTCATCAAGAAAGCAGGGACAGGGGCTGCCATGTTTATGCCTTGGTTAAATGCTCCTAGAGTAGTTGGGGTTTGTATACCAGTTTTAAATGTGGATGGATGAGGTGAAACAACTGATATAGGAATGGGTTAATGAATAATAGAAGAAGAACTAGCAACTGTATTTGGTTGAGCTTTTGTGAATGTGAATGAAATAGACTCAAAAGATTGTTCTTATAAACTTGGTTCTTGAAAATGAATTGGTGGAGAAAATGATTCTTGTTCCGAGAAAATGAGTTTTCGGGAAATATCCTTGGACGAGGGGTTATGTGAATTTCTGCCAGGTGCAGGCATTGTAGCATCAGGTGTAGAAAAATTCTTTGGCTTCTAAGCTTTTCTAGAAACCAGTTTCTCAGGATCTGACAGAATTGGTGCTTTCTGTTGTGAGGTATCTGACCTCGTATGTGGCCTCTTATACGCCAGAATTATGAAATAAAAATACAGCCTGATATTTCCTCTTCTCTGAAAAACCAGAGGAAATATGAAATAAAAACCCAGGGAAAGAACTTCGTTTCTTCGTCCCCAATAATGGCACCAAAAAATGTTGTACCTTAAGAAAAATCCCTTGGTTGTGTTAAGGAATTAGTGCTCAAGACATTTATATCTATATATGTCACAAAATATAATGTCAAATGGTCTATGCTTAATCACCTTCAGAGATTTATTTATTAAACCCTTAATAATAAAATACAATCAATGCCTCATAATGCCTTTATCTATTGATATTAAATGGAAAGACAAGAAGAACCTGAAGAAAGGAATCCCAAACTGATATACTGATTAATAGAATCTATCATTTCAAACTTTAGAAGAATTTTAAGACAAAGAATAGTGAAAATGAAGGAGCACCCATTAATGATTTTAACTCTAATTCACATATGTAAAAAGAGACCTGTAGCTTCATTACTTTATTTTACTCATAGACAGAAATTACAGAATGTAAAATGGAACAACATATCAATAAAAACAAATTCTAGAAACTTGATCTTCATTCATTAATCATTTGAAAATTCATTACAAAATTTGCAGTCTGAAGGTCCAAAACTCGGAACCTTTTTCTTTCTTGTCTATCTCTTTAAATATAATGATTAGCAGTTTATAACTTCTGAAACTACTCCTAACTGCCTCAACTAATTAGGACTTCGTAAACCACCTATTACATGTCATATAAATGTCTTATTACAATTACATTCTCTTAAAAGAGAAAAATAAAATAAAACTTAAATGCTAATCTATTTGTTGAATATGCACTGATGCTGCTGTTGTTGGATTCTCTTGATTTGTTGTCTTGTTCTTCTTTTAAGTTTAGTGATATTAAGGGAGATCAGTCATCCAGGCTCTACATTTCTTCCACACCTCAATGTTTGTTTTAGGTGAATTAATTAGCTTGTGATATTCCAATCTAAAAATAGTAATTCTGTTGAATGATGGTCTCTTTGTAAATAGGGTCTTCAACAACCATAAAAATTGAAAGTGCCTATGAAGAAAATTAATCACTGTTGTTCCTTCTAGAATTTGAGTCTTTGAATGAGTGTTGTCCACCTTGCTCTTTTCCAACACTAGTAGTGGTTCATAGGAATCCCATGATAAAATATTGCCTCCAAGGCCCCAACATGATGGCAAACCTTCCCTAGTTCTTTTGTCAAATAAATTATCAAACTTGATGACTGCTTAATCTCTATCAACTTTTTCTCTGTAGTTTTCCTGCAGTCATTTTTAAAAATTAATTTTTTAATCTCTATAACATATGAAATCATATCTTTAATCTCATTATCATCTAACTCTTGGTCATATTTGGAATCAATAAAATCAATAAATTGCTTTGCCCAAATGGCCCTATTAATTGTCTTTTGCTTATCTGCCATAACCTATTCTTCAAAATCTCTGACAATGCCTCTTTCTTATGATACAATAGTTAGAAAACCCCAAATTGATTTCATTTCTTCAATAATATCATTCCAAATAATATCCTTAGCTTGCATTAGAGATATATTTCCCTTCAACTTTTCCTTTAAAATTTTAATCTCAGCATCAGCTGTCTCGCATTATATCCTGTATTTATTTATTTCACCCTCCTGTGCCTGCATAATCTTGGTTACTATATTCAAATCAGTTTGTGCCCTTTTGAGATCTCTCATTTCCATCTTCAATTCAATATTCAACTAAGATATTTGCACTGTTGGGTCTTCATATCCAGATGGTAAAATGAAAGTATAAGAATGAGAATCAATGTGATTCTGTAACGACGGTGCAGTTTGTTTCAACTTAGATTTTTCTTCTTCTTTCTGTAGGAGCTGCTGAAGAAGGTTATATTTCTCATTTTATACTTCTGCTACTTTAGCTACCATAGAATGCTCTCCTGTGGGAAACTTCAATTTTTTCTTTAACACAAAAATTTCTGATTATGCACTTTGTAACAACTTCTGCACAATAGACCTGTCATTTGGATGCACTCCAATCTTTATGATTATCTTCTTAAGTTCTTCATTATGTGTATTCAAAGCCCTGGAGTTGGATTTTTCCAATTTCAGCTACTTGATGACCTTCCCTAACATATTCTCAGCTTTGAGAGAAATTGCATAAGTTTTGGTCAAATCATTCACTATCAATTGACCAGTTTGCATATGTAAATTTACTTTATCAAGTAGAGGAATTTTCCTTACATCAACAATAAAATTTACAGTATTGAAACTATTAGATGAGCCTATAGTCATGTCAGATGGATGAGAAAGATCAATACTAAACAGATCTTTTTCAAGATCCATGGCAATCAGTAATCTTATGATTTCTCTCAACAATCCGAGAAAAAATTTGTTTAATCAAGGGTAATTGATCCTGAGAATATTCTTGTGTCCTTGGTGAGGATGGTACATTTTTCTCATCTCCTAATTGTAGTGAGAAGCCAGGTTGAGCACCTGCTAAGTCTTCATTTAGCTTTTCTCTCTTCTCAGCTCTATGCTCTTCATCTTCTGCTTTAGTCACTGTTTCTTTACCCCTCCTGTTAGACTTCTCTGATATGATAGGAGTTTGTATATTTGAGTTTACAAAACCTAAAAAACCCTTATTTTCTAGCTTCTCTATGTCATGTCTACTTTCATGAATAAATGCTGAGTATCCATTTTCAATCCTCCTTTTTGAAATCACTTTATGGGGGTCATAATCTAGTCTAACTGATTGATACACTAGTGAGAGTGGAGTGAATTAATTAGTTAATTAATTCATAAATAATAACTCATTAATAAACTGAATAATACATCAGTTAACTATAGTGCATGGAATTTTTAGTGGAGACTAGTGGAGAGATAGGTGAAAGGGAAAGATAGACTATCTGTTGTGACTATTAGTGATGCATTGATTGCATCCAACACTTAGTGGAGATGCCAATGAGGATTGCGAAGTAAAGGATGGAGTAATTTGAATTCATTCAGAGATATTCTTCAGCAGAGATTGCACAGTGGAGGCAGGCTAGCAGGTGGCAAAGATCGGTTCATGGATTTGCAAGATTAGGCCTGTATAGTGTATGACGATTGTACTGTACTGAGAGTTTGTGATAAGCTTTGTATGTTTGTATGAGATTTTCATATGATCTCCATGTTACATAATATATAGTTTTGTTTTTCAGCTTCAGGATTTCCCGGTTAAAAACTGTGTTATGTGCGATTAATAATTTTTGTTTATGCTTCACACATGTGTGCAATTAATTTTTCCACACAAGATTAACAAGTGGAATAGATTTAGTATCTTGCATAAATTTAAATAGTGTGAGATCAGGTGGATCTTGGACATATGCATGCTTAGTGCATGTATTTTCTAAATGGTATCAGAGCATTTTTGATTGAATATTGCAATTGTGAAGTGAGTTTGTGCTGGTGGACAATTTGAATTTGCTACAGAAGATTCTTGGTGCAGAAATCGAGTATACATTGAAATTTATTTCAACGGGTTGAGATTGGAGTATTCACTTGATGGGAGCTCGAATTACATAGCCTGGAAGGACAGGATGGAGGTGGTGCTGGAGGATAATGGGATAAAGTATTTCATCGATAGTAATGTTCCTAAGCCAAGATCTAGCGATGCTACATTACTTGATGCATGGAAAAAAAAGACTGCAAAGACGAGGAGGATTCTGTTGGAAGGTGTGAAGGACCACATTGTGTCCAGCCTTCATAGGAAAGCCACTCCATTCTTAATGTGGAAGGATTTGATAGAATTTTTCCAAAGAAGAAGTGACGAGAGGAAGTTGGCGCTTAACGACAAGCTCAGAAAAATAAAAATGGAGAAAGGCGACAGTATTCCAAAATACCTCACGAAGTTTGTCCACTGCAAGGATGAGTTGGGAAGTGTGGGGGTTACTATTGATGAATAATACTTGGTGAGCTTGGCTCTCCTTGGGATTCCAAAGAGTTGGCATAGCTACGAAGACCCTATCAATGGACGGGAGAAACTGCCAGGATGGGAGCGACTTTAGTTGGATCTTGTGCAGGAGGAGATAATGCGGGGTACCAGGGATGGATCTTCATCGAAGAATGAAGATGAAGAGAATTTCATTTTGGCTGCCAAATTAAGGAAAGGGAAAGGGAAGATAAATCCTTATAAATCCGATGCGAAAGGAAAGAATTAGGACTTGTACAAACTGAAGTGTTTTCACTGTCACGAGCATGGAAATTTCACCACTAACTATCCACAAAAGAAGAATAATAAGCAGGCTGCTAGATCTGCAACTGGAGAGGCCTTAGCCTCACAATTTGAGCTAGATTTTTCTTTGATCACATGCTTGGTTTCAAGCTGTATGGGATTGGTGTGGTATCTTGACAGTGGTGCGTCTTTCCAGATGACGAGAGACAAAGAGTTGTTTAGTGACTTGGAGGAGAAGGACCTCCAGATGCATATAGAGATGGGCGATGATGGTCGGTACAGTGCAACTGGCATTGGGACCATTACCTTTGAGAGGGATTACGGTAATCCATTATTGTTGAAGAATTTCATGCATGTTCCAGGTCTGAAGAAGAACTTGGTCTCAGTCGCAATGCTGGAAGACAGGGGTTATGATGTTGTTTTTAGTGAGGGAAAAGCCTTCCTTCGAGATAAAACAACGGGTAAAACCAAGAAGATAGGGGTTTGAATTAAGAATCTCTACAAGCTAGAGGTAGATGGTTGTGTTGAAATGGTGGGAAAATTATAAGAAGTGGTGATCCAGGATGAGGGCGAATTATGGCACAGGAGATTGGGCCATCTTCACCATGGCGCTTTGAAAATTTTGCAACAAATTTATACTGGAATTCCCAAGGGTAATCTTGCATAGTTAGATCAGTGTAAAGGATGTACAATGGGTAAGTTTATGAAGGCCACCTTTCATGAGAAGGAGAACCATGCTTCGGTGATCTTGGAGAGAATTCACACAGACGTGTGTGGACCATTCTCGGTTGCTTCAACAGTGAAACACAGGTATTATGTGATATTTTTTTATGAATTTTCTCATAGATGTTGGATCTTCTTCATGCAAAAGAAGAGTGAAACGTTCTCAAATTTCTGTGAGTTCAAGGCATTGGTGGAGAAGGAGTCGGGGAAGCAAGTGAAAGCTCTAAGGAGTGATAATGGCGGTGAATACATCTCTGGTGAATTCAAAGACTTCTGTAGCAAAGAAGGAATTTGAAGAGAACTCATAGTGCCTCATAACCCACAGTAGAATGGGGTTGCAGAGAGAAAGAATAGAATGATCGTGGGTGATGCACGAGCGATGCTGCATGATAAAGGCCTATCGATGCACTTGTGGGCAGAAGCATGCAAAACTGCGGTTTATGTGCAAAATCGTTGTCCTCATAGAGTACTTGGCATGAGTACACCCGAGGAAGATTTTACTGGTAAGAAGCTTGATATTTCTCATTTGAAGATTTTTGGCTCACCTGTTTACATTCATGTGACAAAGGATGCCAGGAAGAAGTTGGAGCCGACTGCAGAAGTTGGGATATTTGTGGGGTACACAGAAACACCCCATAGCTATCATGTGTATTTTCCAAATAGTCGGTTGACTGTTATGCGACGGGTTATAAAATTCAATGAGGTGAAAGCCATGAAGTTGTCACTTGAGAGGGAGCTACACTTGCATGCGAGGGAGGAACTTCTTGTTCCCAAAGATGAGCCTCTAGATGTGGATCAGCCACAGGAGGAGATTCATGGAGTGGAGGAGTCCACTCATGCAGAACCAAACATCAGACAAGGCAGGACACATACCACAGAAGCTGAGAGACTGAAGGTGGATGCGGCACAAAATGTAGGAGTTCCTACATCATAGCATAGACAAATATAGTCACCTGACTGATATACTGGATACATGGCTCTTATGAGCAAGTGTATTGTGACAGATCCATCTTCTTTTGAAGAAGCAGCACAGGAGCCCACATGGGTAGATGCCATGGTGGAGGAGTATGACTCCATTGTCAAAAACAGTGCTTGGGAGATTTTCCCAAGGCCGGTGGGAAAATTAGTTGTAGGATCAAGATGGTTCTACAAGGTAAAGCAAGCTATTGATGGGAGCGTTGAGAAGTATAAGGCAATATTTTTTTCCCGGGGCTTCTCACAGATTGAGGGGATTGACTATGAAGAAACATTTTCACCTGTCACACAGTATTCTTCCATACGGACCATCCTTGCTCTCTTAGCGCAGATGGGTTGGCACATTCATCAGATGGATGTGAAGACTGTGTTTCTTAATGGGATCATTGAGGAAGAGGTGTACATTGAGCAGCCTAAAGGATTTGAGATCTTCAGCAGTGAGTCACATGTGTGCAGGCTCAAAAGAGCACTGTATGGCTAAAACAAGCACCCCATGCTTGGTACACTCAGATCGACAACTATTTCACTGGACTTGGCTTCACCAAGAGTGAGGCGGATGCAAACTTGTACGAGATTGTGGTTGAGGGTAAGATTTTAATCATTGTACTTTATGTTGATGATTTAATACTAACAGGTGATGAGCAGTTGATACACTCATGCAAAGCTGATCTTGTAAAGGAGTTTGAGATGAAGGATTTAGGCCTCCTTCATTATTTCCTTGGATTGGAAATATGGTAGTGGGAAGGTGAAATGTTTGTGTCTCAAGGAAAGTATGCCCAGGAGATACTGGAGAAGTTTCACATGCAAGGCTGCAAGCCTATCGACACTCCTCTTCCAAGAAATTGGAAGAAAGAGGATGCTACATCGGCAGAGATAGTGGATGCCACTGTTTATCGACAGTTGGTGGGTTCTCTCATGTATTTAGTCAATACAAGACCAGACATATGCTATGCGGTGAACCTGCTTTCACAACCGATGGTTAAGCCTACCAAGCTCTTTTGGAAGGCGTGCAAGAATGTATTGAGATATCTTAGGGGCACATCTGAGTATGGTTTATGGTACATGAAGATGGATGAGGTGAAGTTGCATGGCTTCACGGATGCAGATTGGGCAGGAAGCCCAACAGACAAAAAGAGTACATCAGGAGGGATTTTCAGTATCGGATCTACGACAGTTTCTTGGTACAACAGGAAACAAAGATCTGTGGCACTCAGTTTAGCTGAAGCAGAATACATGGCAGCAAGTTTAGCTACATGTGAGGCTATCTGGATGAGGAAGATTCTAGTTGGTTTGTTCAGTTCACATTTAGATCCCATGGGGATTCATTGTGATAATCAGAGTTGCATTAAACTCTCGGTTAATCCTGTGTTTCATGATAGATCTAAAGTATTGATATATGGTATCATCATATTAGAGTTTGTGTGTAGCAGAAGATCATGTTGCTTCAGTACATTCCCACAGAGGATTAGGATGCAGATATTATGACAAAGGCGCTCACCAGGAGAAAATTCGAATACCATAGAGGCAGGATCGGGGTGAAGGATAATCCCTATCTTGTTGAGAGGGAGTGTTGAGATTCAACAAGATGATGAGCTTAGTGAAAAGATTCACCTTCAATAAGTGGTCCTGCAGGCTATTTTTGGAGAAAGTCTATTTTTATACTATGTCTATTTTTAGACATGATGATCATATTTCAGAAGTTGGAGGATGCTATTTGTGGATGGTTGATCAAGTTGGAAAAATAGATTAAATTCTATTTTTAGATTATTGGGCGAAGTATATTTATAGATCTTCAATCTAAAAATAGATGCATGTCAATTATTATTAGCTCTTAATAATAATCAGACTCTAAACAACAACTTATTCTCTTGGAGAACTTCAGTTCAGTGCACAGATGTGGCACAACAACTGATAGAAGGAATTATGCTATTCATGAGGGTTTAGTGGAGCTATTTCATGGAGGACTCAGTTAGAACTCAAGTGGTAGAGTGATGAAACAGTTGGAAGAAGTAGTTATGGAGTTGTATTTAGTTTAACTCAGTTAGACTCAGTTGAGCTAGTTGTATCTAGTCTAACTGATAGATACACTAGTGAGAGTGGATTGAATTAATTAGTTAATTAATTCATAAATAATAAATCATGAATCAACTGAAGAATACACCATTTAACTACAGTGTCCTGTGTTTCATGATAGAACTAAAATATTGATATCTGGTATCATCATATTAGAGATTGAGTGTAGTAGAAGATCAGGTTGCTTCAGTACATTCCCACAGAGGATTAGGATGCAAATATTATGAGGAAGGCGCTCACCAGGAGAAAATTTGAATACCATAGAGGCAGGATCGGGGTGAAGGATAATCCCTACCTTGTTGAGAGGGAGTGTTGAGATTCAAGGAGATGATGAGCTTAGTGAAAAGAGTCGCCTTCAATAAGTGGGCCCACAGGCTATTTTTGGAGCAAGTCTATTTTTAGACTATGTCTATTTTTAGACATGATGATCATATTTCAGAAGTTGGAGGATGCTATTTGTGGATGGTTGATCAAGTTGGAAAAATATATGAAATTCTATTTTTATAATATTGGGTGAAGTCTATTTATAGATCCTCAATCTAAAAATATATGCATGTCGATTATTATTATCTCTTAATAATAATCAGACTCTAAACAACAACTTATTCTCTTGGAGCACTTCAGTTCAGTGAACAGATGTGGCACAACAACTGACAGAAGGAATTATGCTATTCATAAGGGTTTACTGGAGCTATTTCATGGAGGACTCAGTTAGAACTCAAGTGGCAGAGTTATGACACAGTTGGAAGAAGTAGTTATGGAGTTGTATTCAGTTTAACTCAGTTAGACTTAGTTGAGCTAGTTGTATCTAGTCTAACAGATTGATACACTAGTGAGAGTGGATTGAATTAATTAGTTAATTAATTCATAAATAATAACTTATTAATCAACTGAAGAACACACCAGTTAACTACAGTGCATGGCAGTTTCATTGGAGACCAGTGGAGAGATAGGTGAAAGGGCAAGATATACTGTCTGTTGTGACTATTAGTGATGCATTGATTGCATCCAACACTCAGTGGAGATGCTAATGAGGATTTCACAGTCAAGGATGGAGTAATTTAAATTCATTCAGAGCTATTATTCAGCAGAGATTGCGCAATGGAGGCAAGCTAGCAGGTGGCAAATATCGGTGCATGGATTTGCAAGATTAGGCCTATATAGTGTATGACGATTATACTGTACTGAGAGCTTGTGATAAGTTTTGTATGTTTGTATGAGATTGTCATATGATCTCCATGTTACATAATATATATTTGGGGTTTTCAGCTTCAGGCTTTCTCGATTAAAAGATGTGTTATGTGCGATTGATAATTTTTGTTTATGCTTCACATGTGTGTGCAATGAATTTTTCCGCAAAATATTAACAAGTGGAATAGATTCAGTATCTTGCATAAAGTTAAATAGTGTGAGATCAGGTGGATCTTCGACATATGGATGCTTAGCGCATATAATTTCTACACTCAGTGTCCATGAGAGGAATGTGACTGGAGGAACCTGAAAGGTAGAGACGTTTGGCCATAATTCAGCTAGGGGTGAAAAACAATGACAAGGTGGCAGACAATAAGGAAAGACATAGGGTAGAAAAATTGACAAATATGGAAGAACAACAATGACCTTGTAAAAATGAGAACCAATCTTAAATAGGTGGCGAGGGCTTATGACCTAAATGTTGAATTGACGTGCCAAAAGACCATTAAAGGTGCCCTGACGTGGCTGATAGTTGTCACCAACTAGCCGCTCATGTCACTGCGGGAGGTATAAAAGTATGAAGGGCTCGTTGGGTTTATGCCCCCGCAGTTAATCTCAGTTGCAGATCTAGATCAGCCTCACAGTCAACAGGGTTAATTGCGGAGGCACCCTCCTCGTTAACTCGCGTGTTGAATGTGCCCCCGGGTTGCTATTTTAATTTCTTGCCTTATGAACCATCGGATTCCGCTTCATAACCTGCTCATTATTTAGCGGAGTACTGGGACCTGCTTTCATGAAAATTTAAAAGTATTAAAATTTAAACTTAAAAATAAAAAATATTACATCTTTTATGCTAAATTATAATGAAACTTTATACTTTAACATATATTTTCATAATTTTCTATTTTTTTGTATTCTTTAAAAATTTAAAATAAAGGATATTGCAAATGAGCCACAACACCTAGGAAACTCCAGAAGAAGCAATATTCCCCCCTTTGGAGCCTAGCATGTGTGAAGGGGCATGGTTTTCTAACCTTTGAAACTCCAAGGACCCCAACGGATTGAGGAAAATAAGACCTTTTGGATACTCTACGATGGGGCTATCTCTGCAGCCATTGATTCCCAACCGCGCCTGTCCCCAATCTTCTATGACAAGCATAAGCACATCGCTTCATTTCGGGTAACAATTCACAATGTGCGAATTCGAGCTCATAAAAAACACACTTGGCATCATCTTCCATATATGACTACTAGGGCTGAAATTGAGCAGGTCATAGCTACTTGGCCGTCGGAGTGGAAGCTCATCGCCTCACCGACTGCCCTAGATGCAACAGGTACATCTAGCCACCATGAAGTATCCAAACCAACCGTTCTACTTAGCTCAGCAATGATGTCGATGATTCCCACCGTCACACCACAAAAGACTTCCATAAATACTACCATGCCTCCTGAACCAGACTCCTTGCTGGACCAGAACATAAATGATGAAGAGAACGTAGGTACGTTTATCCTACAGAGTCTCAAACGGCCCTGCAGACCATATAAAGGGTCTCGCAAGAAGCATAAAGCCACCAAGACCAGCACCAACGTGGAATTTACCCTAACAAAGGATGATCTTGACAATATTGCTGATGTTGTCACCACTGCGGTTGCTGATCAATGGGTTACTTGGGAAGAAATACACAAGGCTGCTATGGAATTTTTGCAAACAGAACTGCGGGCCCTCTCGCTCAAAGCATATGCCCTTCAAGCAAGAATAAATCAAGCAAGCTAGAATCAAGTGAGCCATAATCAAGCGAGCGAGGATCAAGCGAGGAAGATGGGCTAGTCGGGCCCTGTTATAGCCCTAGCAACCATTGCGAACATCCATCTCTACTAGCTCCCAGGTGCTGCCCTTACAATGGAATCCACTAACTTGTGCAACCAAGTTCGGGAATGCTCAGTTGACCTTGATGATAATTGATTGGCCAGCGCAGCGATGTGAGCTGTTTATCGCCATCACCAGTGAATTGCAGCACCAAGAACTCCACGTACAACAAAATCTCAGAAAAGCTGAACAGAATATTGCAACCCAAGTTGCTGAAGCTACACAGATCCAGGTTGTCCATGTCGCCACTATAGCGCAACAAGCTGCCTTGGAACAACTGATCAACCGTCTCTACGAAGATATGCTCGAAGTGATTCCTGCTTCTACTGAGCCACAAACCAACGTTGAAGGATTGGTCGTTGCCTTGAAGGCATCTCGGAATGAGGTATCAATTGTCAGGGCTGAATTCAAACTTCAAATTGCATCATTGCAGGCCAAGCTCCAGCCTGAAACCCCCTCGGAGGTATGTGCCCGGTGAACTACACTAGTTACAAAATCCACGACTACTATCACGACGCAGATCAGTCATGGTGTCACTCTGCTTGAGAGCGCTATGGAAATTTGGTCCCAGGTGCAGCACGATCCTCTCCTCTGAGAGATTGATCAGGAGTTGAATCAGAAGGAACAGGACTTTGAGCAGCTGGAAGCTACGATGTCCACCCTTTTTCCAGCTCAGCGCTTTGCACGGCTTCAAAGCAGCCATGCACTCCACAATGACATTGTTGTGATCCAATGCAAGAAGAAAGTCCTCAACGACCATCTAACACCCTGGTTGGAGGATGCCCTCAAGCTTTCATGGGACGTAGGCGGTGCGATGCAGCAATTGAACCAGGCTCTTGACAATGTTACTATTGCAACGGAAGGACCAACATCTCAGAAATTCGTGGAGATCGCACAGAACGTCACCGCATAGAACCATCATTTTTTGCCTCCACTTACTGTCGCAATGGAACAACTCAAAGACAGGATGAAGACCTCACATGGGCTTTGACTCGGGATGAGTCACAAGACTGTGTTGGGGGAGTGTTTGAAAAGGGTCTCCTAGTCTCATTTTTGTCCAAATTTTGTAATATTTTGCAATATTTTAGTCTAGCACAGGGGGTTGGGATGGGTCAAAACCCCCAATCATTTTAATGGGTAAAAAGGGTAGACCAAGGATCCGCAAACCAAGGGTTGCAAACCATAGGATAGCACAGGCTAAGCATGATATAAATATATGATTAAATTGAGTCTAGAGGTAACAAAGAGATAGAGATAGAATTGAATGATGAACGATGAATATATTACGTCAATTGTCTGGGTAAGGGCTCCTGCTGGCTATGTGCGCGGAGACTCTGAGTCCTGCTATGTGCAGACCCCGCTGGCTGTGTGCGTTGGCCGATAAGTAGTCTATAAGTGGAATCTAGTTATAATTGCATGAGAAGACTATTTTGTGATGTCTAAGTATCTCTATGTTGATTTTGTGGCTTAAAGGTATCTTTGTGGCTATGATTGTTAATGATACACACATGGATGCGATGTTCTGAATGCATAGATTTGGTTTAAGTAAGTGATTTGATTAATTGTCATCTACTTTGCACAAATTATTCTGTTAAATATATTGTTAAGGGTTCCGGATTAGGGCTTATTCAGCACATGACTGATAGATCTGAATGCGCCCCCTTTTACTAACCTTCTCTCTTTGGGCGTTGAAACCTAGTTCTAGCACCCTCCCATACTACTTTGGGTGAGACCTTGGTCTGATCTATAGGTCATTACTGAAAGGGCCAGTAGTATAGGGGTTTTTTGGCAAAAATTTATGCCGAACCTGGGTCAGGACCCCTCAAGCCAACAAATGTTGACCGTTTTTCCTTCTAACGTGATAGGTAAGGATACATAGAGGGAGAGATTCCCTTCCGTCGAAGCCCTCCAAAGCATTTGGATACTGGTCAAGGCATCTAGTTTCCTCACAATATCCTCCTCAGGTTCCACTCCCTCCACATAATGGGCACCCTCGAAGTCTCTTGTCACCCTCTTGGTGATGGGTGACATCCCCGCCATCCTCTGTGGTCCAACATATACGATACATAAAGCTTCACATCAGTTCATTTATAAAAAATTATATAAAACATGAAAAAATAACAAAAACATGTTTTTACCTCTGTCGTCCTAGCGTTCACCCACTGGAAGTGGCATATCAGGGTCACCCCAGAAATCTATCTTGAAGTACGGCTAGTCTTCCACCATGATCAGCTGACATCTCAACCATGTGAAGAAGGCATGTCTGAATGACATACTCTACCCACCTCCTCCCCGAGGCATCAATGCTTCCCACCTTGCGAACTACGTCTCTCATGGAATTGGTGCCTCTATCTCTATCCCATGGTACTAGAATAGAGGCACGCTCTCTAAGAAGAAGGCTGTCAATATAGACGTGTATCCAAACTGCTTCAGTTTTCTATTTTTACACTTCGTGATTTGTTTCTTCATGTTTTCTAGTATGGCCTCACACCAATTGAATATGGTGGGTGCCATGAAATCCACTGCAGTCTCTAGTTCGGATTTAGTGGCCTCATGCGGTGCTTGCGCCCCAGCCATGCGTGTCACATTGTAGAGAACTACCTTGAGTGCTAGACCATTTATGGTGCTTATGGCTATTTTTCCACTCGAGGATCATTTTTCCTCAGAGCATTCTCTCCCAATGAGCATGTCCATACTCTCGCCCATGATTCGGGCTCCAGAAAATCGTGCTATTTCTACTCTACAAGAGAGGCCAGTGATGAAGTAGTTGTCTGCCACTTCAATTTCTAGTTCCTAGTCACTGAGGATAAATATTGCTCGGTCTGTGTTCCAGATACTAACCAGATACTGCAGAATATCTGGTTGAGCTCTTAGGCCCGGAGTCATAAATAATTTGAGGAGCCCACAGTTCCCCATTACATCCATGCAAGCTATGTTTTGCATAGATGCCTGATCAACTTCATCATGATATCGTTCTTTCCACTCAATCACCATGATTTATGACTTCTCTTCACTATAAAAACATTCAACAAAACCCTTGTCAGTATTTAGGCCTGAAAAATTGGATTAAAAGCTTGTTTTTGGGAGTTTATATTCTTTTTTTTCCCTCACGGTCAGTGCGGATATTTTATAAAATAGCGGCGCTAATCGGCGAACTTCCCCTTGTAAAAAGGGCAGGTCGGTGCGGTCCCGATAGTGGATACCCGTGTCAATCCATGACATTCCTCAAATTAAAGTCCTCTCCCCAAAATCACAATAAGCCTTAAAATACACTGAAATGAATATTAAAATGCAGGCAAGGAAAGTGTCTCTTACCTAGCTTCCCGGATCTCCCACACTGCACTCCTGAAGATTTGAGGTAAACTGGAGTAAAAACCTATTCTCAAACAAGTGAAAGTAAAAAGTAAATTATTTTTACTTTCTTCATATTTTATAAATGCACAATGAAATTTTAGGGCTTTTCTCATTTTTTTTCCTAATATTTTAATGCTCTTACCTTGAAAATATTTTGTGGTTTGTTCTTGTGCAGTGACCAGTTCTATTTCTTCATGGAGGACACTTTTACGAGTTCTGGTTTACTTCTTTTTCAGACTCGATTAAAAACAACTGAAAAAGTAACCCCCTTGGAGTCATCTTTCAGCTCTTTTCTGACTCTCTAAATATGAAAATATTGCCAAGTTCTTGTCATTTTGAACTCGTTAAAGTGTATGAAACATCATTTACCCTGTATACGTTTACCCCTTTTTTGGGCTGGGATAAATTATTTACGAAAAAGGAATACCTTAGTCAATCGAGATAGAGAGGTTCTCTCACTTTTTGTTTTCTACCTTTTTTGGTATGGGGGACTATTTATGAAAAGGGCCATCTAGAGTTTTCTTTTCTCCTCTTTTCAAAATCTCTAAATATGAAAAGACACCGAGTTTCACCTTTGTCAGACTCGTTAAAATTTAATGACATTGGATCTGTCATCATGACGACATCGAGTTCCTCCTTCCTAGGGCTCGTAAAATGTACTAGGATATATTTGTCCGAAGGAAAAAATTATATCACAAGTATATGCTATCCTCTTCAAGATTGTATACAAAATTAATTGGGGTACTCGCCAGGAATTGTAGGGGGAAATGGAAATCATTAATCAGTAGTGTTGGCAGTATGTCGCTCTTGAACATGACACATCCTTTGTTTCGTGTTGGGTTGGGGATATCCTTCATTCGTTACTTTTCCTCCATAGGTTTGGGAAATATGTTTTGTCTCTTATTCCATCACTATTCTCATCCAACATGACATTTTATCCCATTTGAGTCAAATACTACCAAATCCAGAGTCATGTTGCTGATATGTTCAAGAGAAGTTCCTTCTATGTTTCATTTCATTGCCTAGTTCTCTGATCAATCTCATTATCATCTTATTCCCTTCAACTTGTGTCGATGATGTGGGATAAATTATGGCTCGCCTTGGAAGGGTAAATTCTTGTTGACTTCAGCACATTATCTGAGAAGTTTATATAGATATCCCCTTTTTAGTACCTTAGAGCCTGCATGCCTTAATGGCAGGTTGTTCGCATTTGACGATCGACTTACATCATTGGCCTTTGGTCTGGTGATTTCACGAATGATCGATGACACCTCCTTATTCACATCTCATGGATTATACTATTGGCACCTTGAGATCCATTTTCATTATTGGTGGTTTCTATCGCGCTTGTTAACAATTTCAATCATTGGTTGGTAATCAGGATATTTTCTTGCATGTTTGACTTCAACTCATTTATTCGCATGCTTGAATTTGTACTTGAGTGGGTCATGACAGAGCACAAGACCCTAGGTTTTGTTTGACAAAACCTAGGCTATGAGGTGATATGTATTATTCATGATTGTACACATGAAGCCTTCATTGAGATGGCTACGACCATGACTTCAATCTATATTTGTGATCTTCTTTATTTGGGTGGCTGCGACCATTCCGCGGATCATGTTTCATGATTACTTCTATGGATGGCTACGTCCATACTTGACTTCTCAGATCTCTCACACTGCACTCCTGAAGATTTGAGGTAAACTAGAGTAAAAAATTGTTCTCAAACAAGTGAAAGTAAAAAGTAAATTGTTTTTACTTTCTTCATATTTTATAAATGCACAATGATATTTTAGGGTTTTTATCATTATTTTAATATTATTTTAATGCTCTTACCTCGAAAAAAGTTTGTGGTTTTTTCTTGTGCAGTGACATGTTCTATATATTCATGGATGACACTTTTATGAGTTCTGGTTTACTAATTTTTCAGAAACGATTAAAAACAAATGAAAAAGTAACCCCCTTGGAGTCATCTTTCAGCTCTTTTTTTACTCTCTAAACATGAAAAGATTGTCGATTTCTTGTCATTTTGAACTCGTTAAAGTGTATTAAACGTCATTTACCTTGTATACGTTTACCCCTTTTTTGGGTTGGGATAAATTATTTACGAAAAAGGAATACCTTAGTCAATCGAGACTAAGAGGTTCTCTCACTTTTTGTTTTCTACCTTTTCATGTATGAGGGACTATTTAGGAAAAGGGCCATCTAGAGTTTTATTTTCGCCTCTTTTCAAACTCTCTAAATATGAAAAGACATTGAGTTTCACCTTTTTCAAACTCGTTAAAATTTAATGACATTCGATCCGTCATCATGATGACATCGAGTTCCTCCTTCCTAGGGCTCATAAAATGTACTAGGATGGATGTGTCTAAAGGACAAACTTATATCACAAGAATATGCTATCCTCTTCAATATTGTATACAAAATTAATTGGGGTAATTTCCAGAAATGGTAGGGAAAATGGAAAGCATTAATATTTTGTGTTGGCAGTATGTCGCTCTTGAACATGACACATCCTTTTTTTTTTGTCGGGTTGGGGATATCCTTCATTTTTCACTTTGCATCCACAGGATTGGGAAATATTTTTTTGTCTCTTATTCCATCACTATTCTCGTCCAACATGACCTCTGATCCCATTTGAGCCAAATATTTCCAAATCCGGAGTCGTTCCGCTGATATTTTCAAGAGAAGTTCCTTCTACATTTCATTTCATTTCCTAGTTCTCTGATCACTCTCATTATCATCTTATTTCCTTCATCTTGTGTCAATGATTTAGGATACATTATGGCCCTCCTTCTACGGGTCACTTCTTATCGACGTCAACACATTATCTGAGAAGTTGATCTAGATATCCCGTTTTCAGTACCTTAGACACGGCATGCCTTAATGGCAGGTTGTTCACATTTGACGATAGACTTACATCATTGGCCTTCGGTCGAGTGATTCCGCAAATGCTTGATGATAGCTCCTTATTTTCATCTGGTGGATTGTACTATTGGTACCTTGAGAGCCATTTTCATTATTGGTGGTTTCTATCGCGCCTGCTAACATTTTACATCATTGGTTGGTAATCAGGAAATTTTCGTGCACGTTCAACTTCAACTCATTTATTCACATTCTTGAATTTGTACTTGATTGGGTCATGACAGAGTGCAAGACCCTAGGTTTTTTCTGATAAAACCTAGGCTGCGAGACGATATGTATTATTCATGATTGTACACATGACTCCTTCATTTAGATGGCTATGACCATGCCTTGAGTCTATATTTGTGATCCTCTTTATTTGGGTGGTTGGACCATTCCTCATATCCTGTTTCATGATTACTTCTATGGATGGCTGCGTCCATACCCTATGTCATGTGATTATTTCAGAGATATCAGTTTATGTATATATGTGATTTTTTTCAAAAATTTTCCAATGATAGTGTCTTTGTCTCGGCACTTATTCATAAATAATTTCACCCCTCAATCTTGTTTAACCTTCATGCTTTAGGGGGAATCTGTTACACAAAAATTTGTCACTGTACCTGTACCCCCCCATTCCTGATCTTAGAGACCCTTAACAGTTTCCCCTCTTCCTATTTTCCATCATTAAAATATGCCTTCATGTCCTCTTCATCACAATGAATAAACTCTCTATTAGCCATTCCTAAAGCAACTCCTTGTAAACCTAATTATCTGGAGCGGCGCACCTCCTCCGTGTCTTGCTCATGCTGATGGCCTCTTTTTGGTCTAGGGTTACACTGATTGGTGTGGGAATTAATCTCATACTCATGCTAATCCCCTTCTATGAATGTTTTTAAAAATTGAAGTGAATCTTAGAGATCTGGAAGCTTCGTGGCAGAGACGTAGTTGTTTTTTCTTGAGGATCGATTTTTTAGGTAAACTTGACTTAGGATAGATTCAATGTTGAATAGGGTAAATAATAATGGTTTTGGGGCACATGGTATTGTGGACCCATGGTTTTAATACCCATGGTATTTCATGCAATGGAGCCTATAAAAGGCTGGGAAGACTTCATTGTAATGTAGGCCTAGAGGTGAGTGGTGAAGGCTCACTTGGTGGGATTGGCCAAGGCTTTGGCCAATGCTTAATGAAATTTCATTGGTTGGGTTTTTCCCTAGATTTTGGGTTTTCCCAGATAAACTTCCATGTTTATGTTTATGATTTGTTTCTGGCCTTTTATGCTTATTCCTCTCAGTAAATTTTTTATTATTTCTGCTCTAAATTCTAACAAGAGCTGAGCTTCTCCCTTTGGCCTATTTTTTCCTACAAAAGTGGAACCACCCAAAGGGATAACTCATTTCCCCACCTAAAATGGATCCTTGCTTCCTCATCCTTTGCTATATAATGGGTAATCTCCCATAGCTCTGATAGTTATATTAGAGATATAAGAACAATAGAGAGGCCTATTTTTTCTATAGACACTGAGCGAGTGATTTGGAGACGTGCCTGGATCAAGACCTATCGAAGGAGAGCTGCGACATCAAGGTGAAAGTTGTAACACCTCTTCTCTATTTTAATATAATATGATTGGTTCATGCTTTCCATTATTGTCTTAATGTGTGTTTGGATTCTTAGTTTTCCTTGATCAACTAAGTAGGAAGTATATGCATTATATATGCTATGCTTTCACATTTTTTGTCATTTTGATCCCTTATGCAGGTAATTGAGTGTCGGTAGTAGCGAAGACCTGACCACGGAATGCAAAGGACCAAAGGATTAAAATAGGAAGTAGAATCAGATTGAGGTAGTTGATCTATTCACAATATGCATGCATTTACAATCTAGGAAAGTAGGTTTCTAATTGTTCCCTGTTGTTTCTAGATCCACTCTAGGGCTAGAGGGATCGTCTTTGTCCACAAAGAGTATTTTCCTACATAACAGGGACTAGAAAGTTATAAGAGGAGGTTAATCATGGACTTCTCAAATATCTCCTATCTTATTACACATTTGCAGAGAAAATGAAATAATTTTGAATGGAAATAGGACTATGTAGCTAGTTTTGAGCAGTTGAAGAATTTTATTACAAATGGTCCAATTTTGAAGATTGCAGATCCTGGTAAGGAGGTCATGGTGTGAAGAGATACTTGTAAGAAAGGACTTGGTGGAGTCTTGATGCAAGAAGTATAAGTGGTATACTATGAGTCAAGGAAACTGAATGAGCACTAGAAGAACTATGTGACTCGTGATCTTGAGTTGGAAACTATCATTCATGCCTTTAAGATGTGAAGGAATTATCTTCTTGGCAAGAGTTTTATTCTAATGAGTGATCATATTATACTAAGGTACTTATTTGACTAACCCAATATCAATTCTAGGCAAGCTATATGGTTGGATATCCTTAGTGAGTTTGACTTTGAGATCAAGTACATCAAAGGAAAGAAGAGTAGGATCGCAAATTCTCTTAGTAGAAGAGTGCACGTGAATCATATTTTAGCTGTATGATCTTATGGGAAAGATTTATAAGAGAAGATCTTGGAAGTAGGGAAGCATGATGACAAGTACAAGCAGCTGAAGTATAGGCTACAATAGTAGGGTGAAGATGATAGAGATGAGGAGTATCACATCACGAAAGATGGCTTGGTCATATTCAAGAAAAATATTTATCTGTCAGATAACAATGAGACCAAGAATATTATCTTGAGGGAGTTTCATTTAAATTTATATTAATGTCACTCAAGATATTAGAATACATTAACAATTGTTAAGAAGTTCTATTATTGGCCGACTTTGAAGAAAGAAGTGGTTGAATTTTTTGCTAGATGTTTGGACTGTTATTAGGTGAAAGCTGAGTGTAAGCACCCAACTGGTGTACTACAACCTATTCTAATTCCATAATGGAAATGGGAGGTCATTTCCATGGATTTCATTAGAGTGTTGTTGACGAGATTGGGATAACATGATTCCATCATGGTTATGGTTGAGAGGATGAGTAAGGTAACTCACTTCATTACAGTGAAGTCTACCAATTCATATAGTGAGGTAGCTAAAATATTCATCAGGAATATAGTGAGATTGCATGGTGTTCCTAAGAAGATAATATTAGACAAATATTCCAAGTTGGCTTTCAGTATAACTTATCATCTGTAAACAGATGGATAGGAAGAGAGGGTCAACAATATTCTTGAGGATATGTTGAATATGTATGTAATGCATTAATAGAGGAAGTGGGAGGATTATCTCCCATTGGTAGAGTTTGCATATAGTAACGGGTATCCAAAATCCTTAAGGATGAGTCCATTTGAGGCTCTTTAAAATCCAGTGAACAGAGTGATCCAATCAAAAAAGTGATGATTGGATTGAATATGTTGGTTGATATGGAGCAGGATATGTAGTTTATTAAGAGAAATTTGAAGGTAGAACATGAAGAGCTAAAGAGTTATGCAAATTAGAATAGAGAATTCACGAATTTTAAGTTTTGGGACGATTTGTACTTGGACATCAATCCCGAGTGGAGCTCCTTGAGGATTGGGTCATGTGCCAAGTTGGCACTCTCATATTGCGGGACTTTTGAGATCCTTGAGATGATAATAATAGTGGCCTACAAACTTTCACTACCACCAAAAATGATTGTACATGATTTTTTCCATGTTTAAATACTCAGGAGATATGTTCAGGATGTTGATAATGTGATTGATTGGTCTTTATTGTAGATGGAACCAGAAGGAGATTTCCAACCCAAAAACTAGTGCATATTGCAGCTAAAAATACTTATTCTCTGGAACTGAGTAATAGAGAAAGTTAAAGTAAAATGGAGGCACTAAGCGCTCGACGAAGCTACATGGGATATGGTTGATCAAATGTGAGATTTGTATCCTTCATCATTTTCTAGTTCAAGTAAATGAGTTTTTTGGTATATATATATATATATATATATATATATATATATATATATATATATATATATATATATTCCATATTGGATCATTATATTTTTTTCACCCATATCGATGCATTTGGAATGGAAAAAGTGTAGGAATCAACTCATGGGACCATTTTTACCAGTAAAACCGAGTTTGGTAAAACGAGGTCTAAAACATTTCGGGAGTGTTTTGAGGTATCAAACGATGTTTTTGGGGAGTAAAAATTTTTCACTTTAGTTAGCATTGCACTATTTCATGTTGTTCTGCACACATAGATCTTTTCAATGACAAAATAAATACGTCAATCAGAGTCTGTATGAAAAATTTATGCCACTCAGAAGTTTACCTTCTTATTTTCACACCTATAGCTCGGGAGGATGCAGCATCAACCCCCACTATTCATGGAAAAGGGGCTAGCCATGTTATTGTGAGTTTAAATACTCTAGAAGAGTCTATATTGTAACTATAGTAAAGAGTTGACATGGTCAAAATTAACCATTATTAGGTTATCATGCTTTTTTATAACCAAGCCATTAGGAGGAAGAGGCATTCCATTATTTCGAGATAATTTTCTTCCATAGATGAGTAGATACAGCTAGGAGAGATAGGAGGTAGAGCACAAATAGAGGATCTATGCACTATATAAGCCCATGGGAAATAGGCATTACTTCTTTGTACCTGCAACCATATTTCCATACAGAGAAAGAGAGCGAAGTGACCTCACCTCCTAGTTGGGTTTTCTCCCGAAAGGGTTTCCCAAAGAACATATCTTATGTCATGCGTTTGTGTGTGAGATTATTTTTTCGTTCTCCACTTTTCTGCATAATTTCTATTCGCATGCATTCACTAATTACACTTAAATCTACAAATCTAGAATTTTAATAAAACTGTAATAGTGTAAAAAAACAATGTTTTGGTATATTATTATCAAATTTTTTGTGATGAATTGTCCAATGGAATACCCAAAAAAGTTTATGGATCAATATATATATAGATATAGAATAAATGTAAATACTACAATGATATATTTTTTAAATCTCCAATAAACGGTATGTTTTTTTTTTCTTTCAGTAGGATGTCATTGTAAATATTGCATTGAGCTATGTTATAAATCTCTATAGTAATTATGTTTTTTTAGCAGATTTCTAGTTATAGGTGTCATAAAACATCAAGGATGGTCTTCCCCCAAGGGATAGGGTTTTTTAAAAACTCCTAGTTAAAGTTTCATGCAATAAAGGATAATAAAGGAAAAATAATACCAAGGTCATGGGACATGTATTTCAAGCAGAATGTTTGGAATACAATTTATTGGGCATCACTTGTGGTTCAACAATAGATATGGAAATTGGAAAATGCATTGGAAAATACAAAGAGGAAATAATTTGCATTTAATTATGAAAATTAAGGATAATAGGAGAAAGGGAGATGAAGAGACACAAATATGCATGCAAGGGAAATTCCAGGCAAATGAAGAAAAATGAAGAAAAATGGGACATGAATGATAAAAAGGCATCAAAGAAACAATTCATATTCTTTGTCAATTCAGCTTTGGCTATCTCTTTTCATTCTCTCTCTCTCATACACTTTTGCAAACTTAAAGAGTTCTTGGAGCACTTTAGCATTCACTTGGATTTGGAGAAAGGAAAGTAAGAAAGCAAAGGACAAAAAAATGAAGCAAATAAAATCAAATAAAAGTAAAGGGAAGAAAGGAGAAGGTTGGAGCATCAAACTTAGTACGAAGATATTGTAGGTAAAAGGTTGCATGTGTTATTTCCTTGCTGGGATGTAAATACATGGTACATGCATTTATTTATTTGGTTCATTTATTGTCATTTCCATGGGGTTTTCCTGGTTTGACAGTGGTTTCATCCATGCCTTTCCATTTATTGGATAGCCATGGTGTGATGGGATTCATTCTTGGTTGATAATTGGATAGCCAGAATGTTTTGGAACTAGGTGAGGTGGTCTTAGGAAAATCCCAAGGGTTGGTGGTGGAGATGGTTTTCCCTGGGAATCCCTTGACAAGTGGGTGAAGACATGAAAATTCCTCAAGGTATGGTGAAGGAAAAATTAGGAATCCAAGATTGGTTTGTTTTATGATCTTGGGACTAGTGTAGGTGAGATCATGGTCTCTTGAAGGTGGAGGTGGTTTAACCTATGGAGTCTCTGTTTGATTAAGTTTTGGTTATCCCATGAGATCCAAAAATCATGCTTGGAATATGGAACATAGGTGATTAGTTGAAAGAAATATTTGGTTGTTACAGGTCAAAATACCTCCTCATCAGCTCATAGGGGAAGAAAAATATGGAAGGAGTACAAAGACCTAAATTAAACCTATTTCTGCCAGGGTAACGCCTATCTAGAACAATACAAGAGCGTTATAACACAGTACATCAGTGAATATGCCACGTTAGTGGCTAGGGAAATGCTCTGTTTACATTAAAGGGCAGCGTTACCCATGTTTTAATTTTGAATCGGGAAAAGCCCGCGGAGAATGATTTGAATCTCTGACTTTCCCTCACAAGAGAGTCAGTTCACAAAAGAAACTGCAGAGCACCAGTTCATTATTGGTCATTGTTATAACAAGACTGAACTCCAAAGGAGGAAAAATCATAGAGATTAAAGAAACATCTAAGTTTTTTCCATTCCAAACTAGTGGAAAGAGAAAGGCAACAATGACTTTCTCCCTCTCCTATAAGAAGGAGCTAAAGGCTCTTAATTGAAGGTCGAAGGATTGCTAAAGGTTTTGGCATACTTGTGGAATAGAGAATAGTGTTATATTATGAAGGACAAGAGTCAAAGAGGTTCCTAGAGATCTTGTTGACTTGGAATTCTTCACTTGAGAGATAAAGGAGATTGGGAGACTGAGGAGGGCTTGGTACAACCAATGGTTGTAATCCTCCTTCTTTCAAAATCAATAGAACTGTGTTCGTTTTGTCCATTCAATGCTTAATATTGTCATTATTGTTTGAACATTTACATAGTATGATATGAATGGCTCAGATGTGTATAATTTAGAAGTTCATTATATATTGACTTGATTGATAGGATATATGTTATGTTAGAAATTACGCGGGTGCTTTGACTGATTACAGGACTAAGATTTGGAGCCTATGAAGAAGGACTCTTGCTTCGTTGCCTAGAGCTCTCCAAGGGACTGCTAGATTGTCAAAGAGGTAATTCTTCATGGCATTATATCAAGTTATTTTAATTTAATATGAACATGCTCATGCCATCTTTGTGAACAACACAGCTAATCTTACTATTTTCCTCGGGCATCGGAAAGCCCTGAGAGGGATATTCAAAAACCAACAACCCAAGAAGTTTACCCTATAACAGAATTGGCGACTCCACTGGGGAGTTTCCCCATAGTTTCCAGACTATTTATTCCCTCCTCTCTTCTTTCCTCTGTTCACAGACCCTTCCGACCATTTTTGATTCCCAGTAGACATATCAAATGCTCGCAGAGTTCAATCCTGTTTCTGTTTGACCAACTGAAGAACTTTTCCCTGGCTAACGCTACCTCTGTAGGTTGTCTAGTGCGTTATAATGCTATCTCTAACGAAATACAGTGTGTTAGTCGTTGTCTTTACTCACAGACAAAGCGTTACTCAACCAAAACCTTATTGTTCACTGCTGTGATGGTGTTTTAGTTGTAGAGTTTGTTGGCCATCAGTACCTTTCGCTGACTGAATCCCTGTGCTTTTCTGCTAAGCTGGAATTTCTATTTGTTTCTCTTGTTTAAAAAGTCAATGTCCAAAGCATTTACTTTTTAAGATAATTTTTTTATTTTTATTTTATTTTTCTACATCTAGCTGAGTTTATTCTAACATTTCCAGTTCATAGATTGTTTAAAAGAGGTAGATAGAAGTCTGAATATTTAAAAGTTGAACTGAGCTATTTTAATTTTAATGCATGGATGTTGAAAATAAACCTCTCCCTGTAGAAACACTCTTCATCGAATTTAATATCTAGAGCATGTTTTGCATGGTTTCTTGAGTCAGAGTCTCATCACATTTCATACGTCCACTCCCCCTCCGCAAGACTAATAATCAAGTACACTAAGAATAAAGAAAAAATAAAATCAATCAAATCTTTTTTGAACTCACACAAATAGTAGTTCAGGCTAGGATCTTGGGTTAGGATCAGTGAGAAAACCACCCAAGATCTCAAAACTTGAAACTAGAGTCATTAACGAGCGAAATCCTACTGCACTCATATTATCGGGACCGTTCTTTTACCGGAGCTTAGCGCGAGACAACACTTGGGTGCACAAGAAGGTAGCTCACCTTCGACTGCATCCAGTGGGTGTGTTATATATTGGGGTTCCCTTCGAGGTTGTCAAAACTAGATTAAGGATCTAGGTATTCTTCCCATATAGCACACTGTCCTTGACCGTGGACCCCCCTGATGATGTCTGTGATTTGAGGTATCTTTAGTGGCCATAATTTTTAGGGACTTACACAAGGTGACTGGGACGGGCTGTCCTGGTACCTGAAATAGATGGACCCACTCTGTCTTTGGTCTTTAGGAGGGTACTCGTCTCCATGAGAGTGCTTACACCTATTGTCTGGGGTTCAGGCGAAGCTCTAGAGTGACCGTAACTGTACTTTCGACCAACCCTCTCTGTATTTTTATAGCATAATTTCTCACCTTCATATGATTCATGATTGCTTTTATGGCTTTGGGCACCCATTCCTACAGACTTGGACAAATTCACTTAAAAACAGTGTAAAAATCCCCATACGCGGTTATTCCCAGCTTTTTCCGCATGTATACGTGAGTCCACATGCACTTTTCCGCGTATGCCATTAAAATCATGAAAAATATATAAAAAATTCCTATTTTTGAGCTGGGTTGATGGTTACTCAGGTAGTTCAACCACCCCAGCACGTGGCCAACTGTTTCCAACTGTTGAAACTACTTTGAGGGAGTATAAAAGCACCTCATGCGTATGGCCTAAGGGAGGGAGAGAAATTATTGATATTATACTCTGTTGGTATTCCCTATCCAAGTCTAATTCCCCGTGCCTCCTGCACTTTCCCAGTTCATTACAGGAAACCCTTGTTTCCTGGAGATGCTCATCCTCCTATATGTCATCTCGTATGCACCAGTTTGGAAGGAATCTTAGCGAGGCAAGGGCAGGACGGATCCGGACGACGGTCTGCTTGAAGATCATGGAAGGATTCAGGTGATATCTCCACTCGTTATTTTGTACATGCTATTTATAATACAGAAGTACCATCTTGTTCCCAAAATATACGTGTTAGTGTCTGCTTACATATATGAGAAAATTGTTATTTAAGCATTCATTATGATTTATCTAATGTTTCTTATGGATTTCACTAACATTTAGAGTATATATATGCTGTACAACCAGTTCTTCGTGCTTGTTTCTTCTTGTCTTTCAGGTTAAGAAGGAAGGATGGTTGCTGGGGGTTTGGACCCCGCGGGATCTACTTCAACCGTAGGACCTACGGGTAACTTCCTCGATCTACTCTATTTAGTTTTCATTAACATGTATGGTTGTGTGAGTCCTTCTTAAGTAGCATGCCCCTGATATGTGGAGGTTGTAACCCAACGAACCTCTAGGGTGATATTCCTCGAAACAGTATACTATTGTGATACTAGATTTCATCACCAGCAAACGGTAGTACTCAGACGGGGCACCCTATTCTGGCTGCTTGTTGATTGATTTTAGAGAGTCCTTTTTTTTTTCTTTCTTTTTTAGGTGTGTGGTTACTGTCACTGAGACTTTATAATACATCACAATTAAAATTTGTTAAAAATAAGCAGGTCACCGTGGCATCCCCTGACCCACACTGTCTTTCTAGACGACAGCAAGGTCTACCTCCTCTAACTATTGAGGAAGAACTGAACCTTGGTGACCCTGTGCCTTCTATGGAAGATCAGTCTCCATTGATTAATCTTGATTATCACATATCCTCATATCATCGGGAATTTCCGGAGGACCCGTTCACTGAAGGGGTTGTACCTCATTACAATCCTCCGCTCACTGATCTGTTGGGGCCTATGATAATTCAGATTCCACCACGCCAAGATATGTCTTCGGGCGCACCAACATCCATTTCACTACCGGCACCCACAGGGTCGATGCCAATGGCAACCATCCCAGGTTCACCACCATCCACCCCGCCGGTGGTCAGTTCTATGCCATCACTGGGTAACCCCGGTAGTCAACATATACCTACTCCCAACCCTACGGTCATCACAACTATTAGTATCTTGCCGAATCCTTCGGCATCTACTCCTATCGTGATCACGTTGGGACCCATGGTAGCTCCTCCCACGAGTATGACTACTTCGGTACCTTTTAGCAACCCTTTCAGTTGGAACCCTCTGCTGAGTTCAAACCCCTTGGCCTCTATGCCTGGGGGAAGTGTCATCAGCATGCAGGTAGCAGGGAACATTTCACTTCCTCTGCAATCCTTAGGAAAAATAGGACAACCTATTGTTAATACTCTTCCCTTAAGTGGTTCAAATATAGGTGTAGGGTCTATGCCATTGCCAAAATATGCAAGTAGTAGCATGCCTCCGGGAAACTCTATTGCATCCATTTGGACTAACCAACCCCAACCTCCATCTGGAATGGGAGGGCACTTGTATACTGGGGGAAACCAACAGTTCGCCCCGCAATACAACATGCCCTGTGGACAGCAACAATATGTCCCTACTCCTCTGCCTATAGGAATTTTTTACCAAAGTCCTACTTATCCTCCTGGTAACACATTGATGGGTGGACCCTATGGTATAAATAGTCAGCCCATACTACCTTGGTTAGATTCAGGGGAAAATACAAAATTTTCATTCTTGGTAGCTTTGGACATCCCCGATATCCATAAACTAACTAACGATCCCATCAATCACAACTCGCTTTGGCATCCAGTACCGCATAAGATTCCTTTCGACATCCCGAAGTTCAACGGGAAACAAGGGGGCGACCCAGCCGCACACATCACTACCTTTGACCTATGGTCTATAACTAATTCCATGGTAGATGATAGTGTCCAACTTCGACTATTTCCCTACACGCTTACAGGCAATGCTGCCAAGTGGTACATTGAATTACCACGCACCACCATCAATACGTTTGGTGCTTTAGCAACGGATTTTCTAAAGAACTTCCAATTACCAATTAGATTTGAAACCGAAACGGAACTATTAACCTCGCTCCACTAAGACATTGCCACCCACATCTCTGATCACATTCATGAATGGAGACGTAGGAGGAGGCTAGTCAAAGTGCCAATTCCGGATCATCTCTTAGCCAATTGGTTTTGTAAGTCTCTCTTACCTCACATAGCTAAAGACATTGGCCTTTCTGGTGCGGTTACAGAAGATCAATGCATCCTTCGTGCCTATCATTTGGATTTAATCTATTCACAATCTGGAACATTGTATGATTTACTCCCCCATGCCCCCGGCAACCCAAATCCTCTGGCTACTCAGAAAACCGGAGCTCATGTCGATGGTCTCGTTGGCACGATCTCTAGCATAGCCACAAAGCAGTCTCGGGGGCAAGCCTCCCAGCGATTTTCGGCTGCTACCATCCCTCACCAAATGACTACTCTTCCCACTGCTAAGGTAAACTCGGTGCAAACCTCACAAAAACCTAGCGAGAAAAATAAGAAGAACAAGAAAAAGTCATCTTCTTTGGAAGAGCAGTCGGATAATCAGAATAACACTAATCAGAAAAATGCTGCCAAAAATGACAAAGGGAAGGATAAACCCATGAAATTTCCTTGCAAAATCTGTGCGGAGGACCACTTGACATACAAATGTCCTCGGCTGCAGGAATGCACCGATTTTATTGCCAACAAGGATTCTAGGAGAACACCTGTCGTTCTTCATAATCCTTTCCCTAATCAACAGCAGCAACATCAACACATGGTTGACAATCCGCCACAACCCCATCAACGGGGCAATGGTGGTTCATATCCTTCCGGCGAAGGACCATCTGCCATTTATGGCATTGAGAGTGTTGACCTTCAAACTCGAGCTAAGCTTTATGGAAACCCTACCATAGATGCTCAAGAACCTGGTACTAGTTCAAATCCACCGATGCCAAACGATTTTCATATCGAACGGCCTATTGCTGACCCCGTGATTCGTCCCCCCAAAGGGACACTTCGACGCACGACTCATAACACCTCTGCACGTGCAGCCCAAAAATACAACATTGTAGAAGATTTGGTGCAGGCACCATCAGCTATGTCTGCTCTCAAAGTATTACAAACCTGTCCAGCACAAAGGAAAGCCTTGCTTTCGGCCATTGGTGGAATAGACCCCCAGGATTCCATGCTAGCTATCTTTGATATGGAAAAGGCTAAACCTCACCTCTCACACCAACTCGCATTCCAGGTGCAGGTTGTGTCGAAAGGGAGACCAATCCATCGCACTGTCATAGATGAAGGTGCTTCGACCTGCGTTATGTCACAAGCTTGCTGGCTCAATTTAGGTTCTCCTACCCTCACCCCACCATCGAATTCCCTCAAAGCTTTCGATGGCCACACTTTCCTCCCAAAAGGATACCTTGCTAGCTTTCCCATCACTCTGAGTGGGAAAACGGTAAATGTGGATGTTGAAGTCGTAGAGCACCATCTAGACTATAATCTATTGCTTGGTCGCAGTTGGTCTTATGCCATGACTTCCATTGTGTCTTCGGTCTTCCGACTCATCCTATTTCCATTGGATGGGAAAATAGTCACAGTGGACCAGCTATCCTTCTGCACCCCTGATTATGCCACGTTACCAAGTAGCACTGTACCCATAATAGGAGGCTTTCCTGAATCTTACGTTAGTATCAGTACCGGTCTTCTGAAGGCATCTTCCCTACTGGGTTGTTTTCCTCTCCCGCCGCCATTGATGCCAAACACAATTGCAATGATATCCACCACTTTGGATGGCTCTATCGACCCATGGATCATCCTCGCACCTTCATACATTGATTCCTATGGAGATCAGATGCTGCTTTCACCGGCCGAGTTGGCTTATCAAGCCATCCGAACTGTCTACTGCTATGGTTTCGACCGAAGGTACAAACCTCCCTCCCATCACTGTTCTCTCTAAGGATCTCCTCAATGAAGTCTTGCCTACAGACGAAGCTATTCGAGAGATCATGTCTCTAGAAGAATGACCTTGGGGAGAGTTTCACCATCGCGCTTCGATGATTGACTCGGAGGCGATAAAAACTGAAATCCCATCTTTTGACCCACCTGAGATGGTTCCCTCCACTTACACGACTGTCCAAACTATCGAGTCAAAAGGGAACATGGGTAATCTTTCTAAGACAATGCTCATTGATATCTCGGTCAAAACGGGTATCGTGGAAAATATTTAGATTCGAGCCGATTGCAATCCAGAGGAAATTGCACGCTTCACATCCCTTTTTAAGGAATTCCGCAATGTGTTTTCTTGGTCTTATGACGAAATGCCCGGCATAGACCCTTCTATTATCGAGCACGAAATCAAGATTTATGATAATGCCAAACCTGTTCGGCAACATCTCAGACCTGTCCACCCACGCAAAGCAGCCGCCATCAATATTGAAGTAGAAGAAATTTTGAATGCTGGTTTCATTTATCCCGTTCCTTTAACAGAATGGGTTTCCAATCCGGTTCCCATTGATAAAAAACAAGGCACCATTCGAGTTTGCGTTGACTATCATGATCTGAACACCGCTTGTCCCAAAGACAATTATCCTACACCGTTCATTGATTATATTCTCGACGATTGTGCCAGATGCGAATATTTTTCCTTCATGGATGGATTCTCAGGCTATAAGTAGATTGCAATTAAAAAAGATGACCAGCATAAAACTGCTTTCATCTATCCTTGGGGCACTTTTGCGTATCGAAAAATCCCATTCGGTCTGAAGAATGCTGGAGCAAATTTTTAGCGGACTATGGACTATGCTTTTCATGACATTCGAAATATTGTATAGGCTTACTTGGATGACCTTCCTGCCCATTCCAAGAAGCGACGGGATCACCTTGCTCATTTAAGAGAAATTTTTGCTAGGTGAAAATTCTACAATATACGTTTGAATCCTCATAAATTCATATTTATGGTCGAGTCAAGACGTCTGTTAGGTTTCATTGTATCCAAGCATGGGATTAGGTTTGATCCCAATAAGGTTAAGGCGATTGTTGAATTTCCGGTGCCACAATCCATCCTTCAACTCCAAAGTTTGCAAGGGAAGGAAACATTTTTGCGTCGTTTCATCATTAACTATGCCAAGATGACGAAAGGATTCATGCGATTATTGAAGAAAGGAACACTATACTTGTGGGATGACCAAGCTCAACGGTCATTTGATGCTTTAAAACATGCACTTGTTTCAACCCCACTCCTTAGTGCCCCCGATTACTCACGCGACTCTCTCCTCTACCTGGCAGCCTCACCATCCTCACTTGGAATGGTTTTGGTTCAAGTACACGATGATGATAGTGAACATGTGATATACTATTTGTCCAAAGGTCTAATCAGACCTAAATTACGTTATTCACATGTGGAGAAACTTTCTCTGGCGGTATTTTTTGCCGTCACCTGACTCCGACACTATATATTGCTGTGACAGACTATGGTCATTGCTTTGGAGAACCCCATGCGACATATCTTGTCTAGAAAAATTATTGGAGGAAAATATTCCAAATGGATCGTAATCCTCCAGCAATTTGATTTGGTTTTCACGGCTGCCAAAGCAAAGAAATCCCTCGTCTTCGCCGAATTATTATCGGATCTTCCCAGAATTGACCCAGTAGAAGTAGCTCACGATCCATTTCCTAATGAATCTGTGTACTTGGTCGATTCTTCAGACCCATGGTATGGAGACATTTTGTTCTACCTACAAACCTAATGTTTCCACCCAACTCTCACGTCCGACGACCTTTGTTGTATCTACCACCAAGCAAGGCACTACCTCATGCTAAACGATACAATATATCGCCATGGTGTTGATACCGTTCTCCGACGTTGTCTCACTTTCGATGAGGCGGAATGCGTTTTGAATGACTGCCACGCCGGGGCATGTGGTGGTCATATTTCGGGCATAGCTATTGCCCAAAAAATCTTGCGTGCAGGTTACTATTGGCCCACTTTGTTTAAATACTGTATTGCAGCAGTCCAGAAGTGCCACCCATGTCAAATTTTCACAAAGAAAATGCGCGTTCCTCCTGCCCCCCTTCACTCGGTTATCTCCATTGGTCCTTTCGCTAAATGGGGAATTGAATTCGTCACCTGCAATCCCACTTCAAAAAATGGACACAACTACATCGTGGTTGCGGTCGACTATTTTACGAAATGGGCAGAAGCCCTTCCCACTTTCAAGGCCGATGGCGAAACCGCCGCTCTCTTCCTGTTTAATCAGGTAATCTGTCGGTTCGGCGTACCCCTATCGATTGTTACAGATCATGGATCTCACTTTCAGAATCATATGATGACCGAATTAACATCCATGCTAGGTTTCCATCAAGATCATTCTTCGTCTTATTACCCTCAAGCTAATGGTCAAGTCGAAGCCGTAAATGGTGTCCTCAAAACCATGATTCGGTGATTGGCCGGAAACCATAAAACCACTTGGCATCGAAAGTTGTATTCCGCGTTATGGGCATACCGAACGTCAGTCAAAATTGCCACAGGCTTCACACCATTCCAACTTGCTTTCGGCCTAGAGGTAGTGCTTCCAATCGAGTGCGAAATTCCATCACTCAAACTTGTCGTTGAACTCCTGCCCAGCATCACCGCCACAGAAGAGTGCTTGCTCTCACTCGATCATTTGGACAAAACTCTCCGAGATGCTACACTGGCACTAGAAGCTCACTAGCGCCAAGTTAAGGCTCAATACGACAAATCTGTCAAGCCTCGTTCTTTCCAAGAGGGCGATCTAGTTCTACTTTATGCTCAGAAACACGACCTCTTGGGGGCAGGAACACTCCAACCATTATGGCTTGGTCCTTACATCGTCACTAAAACCCTCTCAAAGGGAGCTTACGAACTTCAGGACTGTAATGGAATTCCACTTGCAGAGCCCCGCAACAGGCTCTACTTAAAGAAGTATTTTGCCTAGTTTCGCACTAGGCATATGCTTTTTTAATTTTTATGTGTATAAGTTTTGCTTATTATTTTGATGTCTTCTAGATTTTATCTTGGTTTTCAAGGTGTTTTTCTCATTTATAATATTTGTCTTTCAAATAGATGTCGTCACTCCCCTTAACATACATTGGATATGCAGACGGTGCTAGTCATCACACTAGATGCATTGCTTCAGCTGCTTGGGTTCTCTACACTCCTGAGTCAGACCTCCTTAGTTCTGGGGGAATTTTCCTAGGTAGCGCCACCAATAATGTTGCCGAGTACATGTCAGTGATCCAAATCCTCACGGAAGTGGCATCTCGTGACATCTCCAATTTAGTGGTCAGGTTAGATTCCCAACTCATCATTATGCAGTTAAACAATCATTATCGTGTCTGCCATCCTGTGTTGTTACGTTACTTTTTAAGGGTAAGACTTCTAGAACGTCATTTTCAAACAATTACCTTTGAGCACGTCCCTAGAGAATTTAATGCATTAGCTGATTCTTTGGCAAATTATGTGTTAGATTGGAATTTTTCACATTCACTATAAAAGATTCACTCATGAGTACATATATTTTTATAGATCATTGAAAACACATAAAAATTTAAAAACACAAAATCACCAAAAAAAATATATATATATATGTCATGTCCAGTACATAGTTACATCAAAAAATCTTCTAAAACTTGGGTGTTTTACAAAAATTTGGCTATACTAAGCCATGCTCTGACACTAATACATCCGCTCCACCAGCTAGGCCTGATGCTCATGGTAGCACACAACTGTTCTAGCTATCCTCCTCAGAGGCACTAGGTATCTCTCCGGCACACCTACAGTATGCCGCTGCAAACGAACTGGAACCTCCCGCATAGGAAGGGGTAGTATACCCATACTCAGACCCTCCAGGTTTCTGGAGAGTTCATGTAAAACTTGGGCATCATCATCGTCGCCGGCTTCCGCATCCTCTACTGGTGCGCTAGCCCCGGGTAGCTGCAGTCCTTGCCGTGCATAGCGAGGGGCCCCAACTGGGTGGACAGGTGCCACATATGTGTCAAGAAAACAAAAGCTTCATGTCAACACATAATTTTCACCCTATCTCAACAAAAAAATTGCATAAACATTCAAAAGACAAAAAACAAAGTACTTCTTTGGAAATTCACTGATCTTTTCTTTCTTACCGTCGAGTCCCCACTGGGTACCAGGAGGCAGGACTAACTCCGGATCGCCTGTGAAGTTCATCCCTGCATAGGGATAATCCTCAATCATAATTATCTGGGAGTCTAGCCAATCAAAAAATCCATCATCAAAGCAGTGACGGACGGGACCCTCTCCAGTCCGCGGAAGCAAATCTACCCACCGAGCCTGCCTCGGCTCACGTGGGCCCAATGGCGCTATAACGATCCTGGGCCTCATCAATGGTATCCGCTCCAGTAAGAAAGAAACAACCAGTGTACCGTACCCAAACTCTCTCTGGGTACAGGTCTTACATGCGGTAAGTTCTGCTCGGACCCGACGGACAACTCCGTCACACCAGTCGAAAACCTGAGGTTGCATACAGTCCAGGGCTAAGAGCATCTGGACCTTAGTGGCCATATGCTGACTCTTAGCGCCTGCCAAGCGAACAATCATCCATAAGATAGACCTCAATGGTCTCTAGGTCACCTGGGCGATCGGTATCCGGTTGCTCACAGCCTGAGTGTCACGTATGCAATGTGCACGAATCAGATCAGTAGTGGAACGTGGGTCAGCTCTGGACCCCATCAAGTTGGGCCTCGCCCCACGACATGATAGGCCAGTCAAAAAGTACACATCATCCTTTTCGATTGAGAGCTCATTGCCCCCAATCCGAAATACATGGTGGCATTCGTCCCACTGCTGGATTAGCCACCTTAGGAGGTCCTCTTGGCCCCTCATCAGTTCTAAGCGGGCATATTTTAGCAATCCACACCTGCGGAGAGCCATCAAGCTTGCGGCATCCGTCACCATCTCTCGTTCTTCCCGTTCATGTTCTCTCTCTCCCTAGATACTCATGTTTAAATAGTTGAATACCTGCACAAACAACATTTTCAACCGATCAAAAGTTGCCTGGAACATTGCAAAATGGAAAAACTTGAGTTGATAGAAAACATGGTGCGCCTAACGCTGGCTCTAGTACAAAACAGATAGTGCTAATGCGGTACCCCTTCATGGGTTATGCACTTAACGCATCCGTTATACTCCTGCCCCGCGTTAGGCGCAAACATTTTTTTAGGGCCTCGAAAATTTCTAATTTTGAACCAGCAAAAATTAACAAAAAGATAATTAAATGATAGCAGGAGGTTCTAGCTCTTACCTGGATCTCGCGGGAAGGAAAACCGTTGCCCAGATTGACCGTAATTGTTAGCTGAAGTTTTCACCCCTTTCACCCCAGAGCTTCTTCACAGCACTTCACACAGTGAAAATGAAGGCCTTCTGACCTTTTTATAGCCATTTTTGGGGCACGACTCTTCAAGCTAGTCAGCAAAGTCATGAATTCTTGCTACGCATGTGTCGCAACTTTTGAGATGCGGTACTGATGTTCTGATGAGCGATCAAGATTGATATGAAGACATACTCTTGTGATATCGAGCATTCTTTTTACGGTATTTTTCTTGCTCGTTAATCCGAAAAACCTTGATTTCCCTTATTCGGACTCGTTAAACTTATACGAAGTTGATATCGAGCGTTCTTTTTGTATGGTCTTTTTCTTGCTCGTTAATCCGAAAAACCTAGAGTTTTCTTCTTTAGACTCGTTAAAACTATGAAGAAGCACTGAGCTTTCTTTTTAGGAATCTTTTCTCGCTCATAAAACTGAAAAAACCCCGAGTTTCCTTTGTCGGGCTCGTTAAACTACCACGACATAAAGGATGGAGCCATTCTTCTCTCTTTTTCAAAAGCTCTTTAAACTGAAAAGGTAACCGAGTTTTCTTTGTGTGACTCGTTAAAATTTCACAGAGGTAATCAAGTTTTCTCCGCGCGACTCGTTAAAATTTCACAAAGGGCACCGATTTTTTCTTTGTCAGACTCGTTAAAATTTCACAAAGAGTATTGAGTTCACTCCGTCTCCTCGTACTCATAACAAAATGAGGTAGACGTCTATCGAACATAAATTTCTCACTTTTCCGATTTCGATGGACTAACTTACGGAAAATGAACTCTTTCGGGCTTACTATTATCCCTTTGCCGTGCCTGGTTATCAAGACATGAAAAAAGTACCCCAATGGAGTTGTCTTTTACGATATTTTTTAGACTCTCTACATATGAAAAATTCACCGAGTTTACTCGTCTATACTTGTTAAACCTAATCAGACAAGACGTAGAGTTGTCTTTCTTGACATTTTTCAGACTCTCTAAAATATGAAAAATTCACCGAGTTTACTCATCTGGACTCGTTAAACTTAATCAGATGGGGCACAGAGTTGTCTTTCCTGACATTTTTCAGACTCTATAAACATGAAAAATTCACCGAGTTTACTCGTCTAGACTCACTAAACTTAATCAGACGGGGAAAAATTTCGACAAAATGGATACTACCTCTGTTTCATTTTCAAAAAGGTTGATTTGGCAGCAAAATTCTTGAACATGGCACTTCCCAAAAAACTCTTTCGCAGTTAGCTGAACCCTACCATCTATGAGTATTAGCCTTCATTTCCTAGTGTCCCTGCACCGGTAAAATCCTAACACACTCTTTGGTGTTCATCAAAGCTTCAGCTGCCTAGTACCCTGCTAGAGTGCCTTCTATTGTTCAAGCAGATCTCGCTATCTACTGCTCCTGTTATCAACCAAACCGCTCATTATTCCAGAAATTATTTGTCATCTGACGTTCCCATTTACTCTTCATTATCTCAATTATAAACAAAATCAGTTGGTTCATGTTTCGTGTTGACTGATGTAGGACGCCTCAGTGCCTACCTTTCAACAGATCACTTCCTATCGACTTCAACACCTTATCTAGGAAGTTCATCCAGAAACCCATCAGTACCCGGATACTTGCAGACATCAGTAGCAGGTAGTCCTGTGTTTGATCAGGGGTCTTCATCATTGGCTCCTGGTCAAATGATTCTACGAGTGTTCGACTTCAGCTCATTTTATTCACACTCGCTAGATTGTACTGTGCATCTTAGGGACCATCATCATTATCGGTGGCCACCTTCGCGTCTGTTAACGGTTTTCATTATCGACTGGTAATTAGACGATTTCTCACATGTTCGACGACAACTCCTTCATTCACATGTTGAGAAATATGCAATTTAAGTGAATCGGCGGTCAAGACCTTGGGGCAAAGGCTACATCATTAAAGTTGTGTTTCCTTCCCCAAGTTGCGATATTGTTTATGGAGACAGCTTCTTTAGCCTAATCATGTTATGACAGACACTTCCACATTGTGCCTATTGGTGGACAGATTCTTCATATCTCTATTCTATAGATATCATGTTGTTTAAGCTACTGAGCATGGGATATGCTCGACTCAAGGCAGATACTACATTTTTTGACATATGTTGTTGTTTCAGGCTTTCCTCAGTCTTTCAATCTCTTTATCTCTACACAAATTATAAAGTATTTCGGCCATCATCTTCGTCTCTGACCTCACACTTTAGGGGGCATCTGTTACAGGTCAAAATACCTCCTCATAAGCTCAAAGGGGAAGACAAATATGGAAGGAGTATAAAGACCTAAATTAAACCTATTTCTGCCAGGGTAACGCCTATCTAGAACAATAAAAGAGTGTTATAATGCATTACATCAGTGAATATGCCGCGCTAGTGGCTAGGGAAATGCTCTGTTTGCATTAAAGGGCAGCGTTACCCGTGTTTTAAGTTTGAATCGGGAAAAGCCCGCGGAGAATGATTTGAATCTCCAACTTTCCCTCACAAGAGAGTCAGTTCACAAAAGAAACTACAGAGCACCAGTTCATTATTGGTCATTGCTATAACAAGACTGAACTCCAAAGGAGGAAAAAGCATAGAGATTAAAGAAACATCTAAGTTTTTTCCATTCCAAACTAGTGGAAAGAGAAAGGCAACAATGGATTTCTCCCTCTCCTATAAGAAGGAGCTGAAAGCTCTTAATTGAAGGTCGAAGGATTGCTAAAGGTTTTGGCATACTTGTGGAATAGAGAATAGTGTTATATTGTGAAGGCCAAGAGTCAAAGAGGTTCCTAGAGAGACTTTTGACTTGGAATTCTTCACTTGAGAGATAAAGGAGATTGGGAGACTGAGGAGGGCTTCGTACAACCGACGGTTGTAATCCTCCTTCTTTCAAAATCAATAGAACTATGTTCGTTTTGTCCATGCAATGCTTAATATTGTCATCATTGTTTGAACATTTACATAGTATGACATGAATGGCTTAGATGTGTATATTTTAGAAGTTCATTATATATTGACTTGATTGATAGGATATATGTTATGTTAGAAATTACGTGGGTGATTTGACTGATTGCAAGACTAATATTTGGAGCCAGTGAAGAAGGACTCTTGCTTCGCTGCCTAGCGCTCTCCAAGGGACTCCAAGATTTTCAAAGAGGTAATTCTTCATCGCATTCTATCAAGTTAATTTTTATATCAAGTTAATTTAAGTTAATATGAACATGATCATGCCATCTTTGTGAACAACACAACTAATCTTACTATCTGCCTCGGGCACCAGAAAGCCCTAAGAGGGATATTCGAAAACCAACAACCCAAGCATTTTACCCTATAGTTTACCTTATATTTTGGTTATCCCATGAGATCCAAAAATAATGCTTGGAATATGGAACATAGGTGATTAGTTGAAAGAAATATTTGGTTCAGCGCAATCTATGGTCATGTTTTACGTGGAAGTCCCTAAATTGGTTGGATTCTGTATATGTTATTATGGTATATTTTTCTAATGTGATTAATGAGAACATATACTTGTTATTATGTTTATTTTATGGAAGATTTATCATCGTTTCTATTCTGGTTATATGATGGTCATAAGCATGTTTCTATGACACGATCTATCTATGGCTCTAGTTCACGATTTGATAGTTTATTGAATTGTTGATGAATTCATGGAATAACAAGTGTTTTTGCAGCTAGCTTGAGAGGAAATTGAGCCTCCTTGATGATTCTCAGATGAATTTCACAAGTGTATGATCAGATACGAATTTGACCTATAGATTATGTGTTTACAATGTGTTTAGAAAAATGTCTATCATGGATTAGACATGTCTAGATCAAGATAGTTTTAAAGTTTTGAATTGTTAGCATCAACGACATAATATTTATGATTCTAGAAATTTATGTGTAGTTTTGGGTAGTGGTTTAGAGGCTTTCCAAAAATGTCGCTCAGATCTTGGGACCGCGGGCACCAAACTCACGAATTTCGGTTATAACCTCATGGAGGTAGGTCTATGCATGCGATTGGGACCTCATAATAGATTTGATGTTATGTTGTGTGTGCGGTTGGGGATTTTCCCTGGTTAAAAGAGCTCTAAATCATGGAATGACCATATGGGGTGGTTTGGAGGCTCCTGAATGCTTTGTAGTCCCTAAGTGATGGTTGTAAGTCGTTGGTTAATCAGTCCCACTTTCATAACTCGTACTTGGAGGTCAGGTCATAACATAGTGAAAATAAGTCATGTTTACCCTAGCAATATTGTAGAACTAGGTAAATGTGGGAGGAGGCATTACATATTTCCTTCAAAAATCATTCGTTCATAAATGGAACTCCTTTATTCTCCTTGGACCTAAAAAACAAATGAGCATATACTTGCAATAAAACCTAAAATCATGGAGGAAGACAGGTGATAAGGATCTCCTAATAAAAAAAATGGCAAAAAATAACAAGAAGTTACTCTATAAAAAAAATCTTTAGAAAAATAATAAAAGTAAAATTCATTGGTTACCTGCAGGAAAGAAGTGGCCAACCATACTAACCAATAGTGTTTTAATAATAACGTCTTTGTTTTTTGTCTTATTTGAGCGATTCCAAAGTCAAATGAAAGTGAATGCAAAGGTATATCTCCAATAGAAGCATATTTTCAAATTTGCATGACATGATATGTGAAATATTTCAAGAACAACCTTGCAGAATAGAGTTGTTTTCTATTTTCTAGATTAAGCAAACAATCCATATTTTAAGAACAACTTTCTAAATTGACAATGAATTGAATTGATTAAAAATGGAGATTAAATTAGATTCATGTATTTTTATGAAATAGAATAATGTTTTAAATACAAGAAGAATTGATGGGTGAAATATGCTAATGAATAGCTGGAAAAATTGAGTTTTAAGAGTGTTGATTGATGATAGGTAGTCTTTATTTTGGTCATAATGTTTTCATACGGTATCAAAAATTAGTGATTGAAAATCCCTTGTAAACTAGATTCATAGGAGAATATACCATAGAAACATTTTTTCAAGGTCTATTCATTTAAGCATCCAAAAATTGATTGTCCCAACTCCGTCCCTATGATTCTTACTATACACCCTATCAATGTTCTGATCATAATTTTCATGTCAAATCCAAATTCACTGGTTCAAATTGACTTATAAAGTAGAGATAAATGGTTATTTAGTATATAAACAAGTTTTAAAAATATTCCTATTTGGGCCCTCAAAACATCATTGTCCGACTGTGTTTCCAGTAATTTCGTAAAACCAACATGCCATAAAATATGACAAACAAACAATTTTCCAAAAATTTTGATTAGAATGGATATGAATGTTTGTAGAAATATGATTTTCAGTATAATACATTGACATAAACAAAAATCAGAGTACCTACCATCAATATTTATTTACACAATGTGTTGCAACAAACAGAACTCTTTTTACATATAAAGAAATTCATTTATTTATCTACTTATTTATTTTATTTTCTACACTAACCTACTCTACTTTGAAAAAAGATGAAATATACCTACATATAAGAGTAACTCTAATGGATTCATTTTTAAAACAAGGACTCAATTATGTACATACCTAAATTAGAAAAATGCACTTTAATAAATACCAGGGTATGAGAGACCAAGTTCCATTGAAAATATGGTGTCAAGAATTTTCAAAGTATGGAGTGATGCAACGAGAAAATGATATATTGAAAACCAATTTCAATATATCATTTTATCTTTATTTCCCATAGTTTTCATATCATGAAGTTCTTGCATGAATTATACAATTTTTGGATTTGAAACCTTCCCAAACCTAATATAAGTTTCTTGTAGTGTCACAATTTAAATAGAATGGATAGGAAGGATGGGTAAATTTTACATCTCAACACTGTATGAATTCTGTAATAGTTTATTATTATGAGGGTGTGGAATGAATTGAGCAAGAAATTTTGTAGGGAATGGAGGATTTTGATGATTTAGTTGATTGGGTTGTAGGGATGATCTTGATAGGAAATAAAAATGACATGTTTCTGCTGCAAGAAGAGGGGAAGTAGCAATGTAATCATAAGATGGGCCATGCCAAACTTGAGGGAAAAATTGTTGGGAGTGCTGAGATCACCACAATCGTCAGGGTGGAGGAGTATATGATAAATTATGCATGTAAGAAAATGGAAGGATAGAGTTTTGGACAATAAATGTAAGCCACAATATACATGGTTGTGAACTTGTTGAATCTTCTTGATCAATTTGATATTATTCTTTCATCATGGGTAAGGAAGAGGAGTTATCCATGGAATGGCTCAAGTCACATACGCTAGAAATTTTGAGACTATCCAAAGGGTAACCTCTTGCAAATTGACACTCGGATCAAAACACTTCTTCAAATTCTTCCTCATTTTCTTTATCTTGAAAAATTCCTATTTGTGAATTTAGAGAGATAAAAATATAAATTTGATAGAATTACTAATTTTTTCTCCTCTAGCTCTTGTTATTGCAACAAATTTCAAAAATTGTGAGGAAAGTTCTGAAGAATTCTTACTAGCCTTGAATATTCCTCCAAATATTTTTTTCAACTAGTTAGTGGAATGGGTTGTGCTTACAACACCACTTAGGAAAACTAATAATTATTTTTTATTTTTCAAAGTTCTACCTCTAAGATTCCTACTTTTATTCATGCATACTATATTGTCTAAAACTACTTATTGAACACATACTTCACTAGCGTGTGTGCATAGGTTCTTATCCTTCCTCTTTAATATCCAAACCTCTTGGAGTTAGGTGTGTATCTACAACAAGATATTATTATGGTAGTGTTGTTTGAATGCCTCCCAAATAACAAATCCAAAATTTTTGGGAAATTAATCGCTTAGTAAAAAACAACTAACCACCTAGAAATTAATTATCAACCTCAGTGTTTTTTTATTTCAAGGAAATAATTTTTTTTTATGCAAGTAGCTACCAAATACTAATATCGGTTATATATGATATTCCTATGAAAAAATAACAATTACTTCTATTTTTCAAAGTGAATATGTTCTATACATAACCTCTGAAAGAAAATGAGAATACTAAAAATAAATTATTTTCTACTTTTAATCACACATGCAAATAAAAATGCAATAAATAAGTAACAAATTCATTTTATGAATTAACTAAGAAACAATACAAGAAATTTCCAAGTCTATTTTGATGATCTGACACTCGATTAACTATTCACCTATCTTTGGAGTCGCTCACAACCAAATTTTAAATAAAAATAATAAGAAATTAAAGAAAAAACTACATTTTATCGAAAGAAACAACAACTAATTGAAAAGGAATAGTGATAAAAACTCAGGAACATAAAGCATTCACGTAGGAAACAATGGTGAAAATTAATGCGATAAGTTTTGCAGTTGTTGAAAATAAAAATACAATCTTTAGAAAAATATTTGAAATTTTAATTTCTTAGAAGAAATAAACAATACAAAACTATACTAATGCACTTTTACAAATGTAATACAATCGCCTCATCTAGGAAGCAGGTCAAAACCACCAGAATTCAGACTATCTTCTAAAATAATCTCAGGTAGACACGCGATTAATAAAAACTAAAATTAAATAAGAAATATTCACATTATAATATATGAAAGACTAAATACAATTAGTACTCAATTTATTGTTCTATCTCAAATTAAAATTGTCTCTCCTTATGGAAAAGTAATTAGGTTCGTTCTTCATAATGACATGTGTAATTGTGATTTTATGTAATTGATGAAAATAAGAAAAATAAAATTATTATTATGCTTGTATCATGGGTTTCATGAGCAAGGGATTTTATTTTAGTGCGACTCCCAGTGTGAGTCCTTAGGATTGTTCATGAAAATAATTTGAGTCTATGTCATGTATGAAGGACCCTTCTTGGGCATATTACACTTACATGTAAGTTAATATAATTTTCAAGTAGACCTCAAAGACAAGCATAAGTAATCCTTCTTCAAGTTCGCTTCAATAACTGAACTCTTGTCAGCATATATGGAGACAAAACCTTTCAAAAAAGTGATGTCAGATTATTTATTGTGGGAAATAACTATATACACAAGTCTAAGTTCTTCACATTATCACACCACAAAAGCTCATATTGGTCTTTGAAACAGATGCGGATTGGTCTCTGAAATAAGGCATGGATATCACAGAAGAACAATTTGGATAATCTCTAAATACTTTCTCTATACTCTTAGTGAAATCACAGAGAAAAAAAATTGTATCACACTCTGAAATAAATTTCAGATATCATAGAGCGCACAATTAATATTATTTCAGGAAGAGGTTTCGTGTTATTGCAGGAGGAGAGGTTTCAGTGTTATTGTAGAAGCATAACAGTGACAACAAGATTACAATGTTATTGCAGAAGGATAACATTGACCATAGGTTTTAGTGTAATACAATAGTAAATTCATTCGGTTCTATTATAGTGGTGATATAAGAGTGCCTTGGTTCCATTATAGATTTCTCTCACCAAGTCTGAAGTAGAAAGTGTGAAGTCTTCAGAATATTTCAGTGCCGAAGAAAGAGCCGAAAAGTGGAGCAGTAGAAGAAAAAGGAAAAAACATAAGTCTATAAGGAAGGTTGAATATCTGAAGCTAAAGAAGATATAAGTGGAAGAGGACTTTTGTCTTGGTCTTGGAGCGATTAACAGATCAAGGGTCTTGGTTTTCGTATTCATCAATTGGAATCTCTATAAGAATAATTTTATGTAGGTTTTCCTCTCAAAGAGTGAGAGGTTTTGGCATTGGATAATATCCTATATTTTTTGGCTCTTGTATCTTTATGGTTTATGAATTTGTAGATTTTTTATGAAGAATAGCACTAATAACCTACGTAAAATAAGATACTAATCTAAAGAAGTAAAAATAACTCACAAGTAGTTACTAATTAAAGAGAAATCAATTAATTGGTTTTCCCTAGAATTCTCAACATAGTATCAGATCTAAGGTGACTAAGTCAAGGAAGGGCATATTTCCAAGGGACACTTAAGGATCAAATATCAAGGAAGGCATCAAATCAAATATCATCTTGAAGTCAAAAAAAATCATCATAACCCTAGATCAAATAAGTCTACAAAGAAGTACTGCAATCATCATCAAGAAGGAGAAAGCTAAAACCATACATGCACTCAAGTTAATTTTTTTGAATACTATTCATCTAAAGGAAGCTATATCAAAAGGTGGTATCATTTCTATGATCAAGGATCATTATTGAAAGAAACTACTTTCATCAAGGAGACGTTTTCTATCCTCTATATCATCATCAACATCAAGGAAGAAACAAGAGAAATAGCATCCTATAAAGTAAGTATATTTATATCCACATCTTAATATGTCAATTTTGTTTTTTGCAAGGAAATCAATAAATTTCTTGGGGCTTCAAACTATCTTGCATGGAAGGAAAAGATAGATCTGAATCGCATTGAAAATGAGGTCATGGATCATGTGAAAGGATATATCATGAAACCAGGAGAATAATATGCTCAATTACTTTCAAAGTATATGAAAGGGGAAGTTAGGGCTTAAAGTATTCTCATAGAATCCATCACGGATCCCCTCATCCCATATGTATATAAACTTTAAACTTCAAAATAAATCTATGACAAACTAGTAGAGATGTATTCTGTAAGAACTATTGGAGAATTAATCTCTTTGAGGAAAGAACTCTACAAGCTAAATATGTTTAAGGAAGATGTAATAGCCTCATATTTTATGAGGATATATAAGATTAGAGGTAAAAAAGAACAGGGAGAAATCATGTCTGATAGTGAAATGACTACAGTGGTATTAAATGCACTACCAGAGCAGTCATGGGTAACTTTAGTTGAAGAATTTATGGGAAGAGAGAAGTTACTCCATTCCAGGATCTATGGTCACTGTGAAAGATTTAAGAATATAGACTGAAGGATAAATCTGGTGTGGGAACAAGTGAGCAAGATCAAGGTTATGTTGCAATAACAAGAAGAAGGGGAAAATTGGAAAGTCTGGTTCTTGGAAAAACAAAAGGAACATGTCTAAAATTCAATGTTATGGGTGTTAAAAATATGGACACTACAAAATGGATTTTCCTAATATCAATAAGGATAAAAAAAAGAGGAAGATAAGAAACTCAGATAGTCTTCCTCACCTAAGTTATTTTCAAGTTCCTAAGTATTTTGTTGTAAGATATGTCTATCATGATTCACTAAATGGGATGCATGAAGGCATGGTATAAGAATTGGGAGTAAGAGCTTGGGACATCATCATAGAAAAGCATGAAAGATGGTTACAATATATGAAGTCAAGGATATAGTTCTTGAGAATATCATTAGGAACATAAGTGGAAAGTTCATCTAGTGATAGGTGCATCATACATCTATAAAAAGGAAAAATATGTTGATAGGAATACTTTAGATCCTTAATTATCTCTAACGAAATATTCATTGAAAGGTTCACCACTAATGAGGAAAATAAATTGTTTCATAAATAATTCCAAACTTGTGGAATTCATGGGATGATGGTATGTCAACATAAAGGTGAAGCATATCAATGGATTGAAGCTCTTTCAATCAAGGAAGTTGTTGTAGGAATTATGGATGAACCAAAGGAAAAATAAGATATGTATGCTTACATTTGTTTTTGTGGAAGTCATGTCATATGGTTGCGGGTAACATGGATCAATGATCTATCTTAATAGCATAATAAAAAGGAAGGATCTCCACCCTCAAAGGAATGCAAAAATGCATGCATCACACATTCACTAGATGAAATCAACATAATATGTTCTCATATGAAGTATAAGGTAGTTGACAACAGCTGAGGAAATCTGAATGGAAACTCCTAGGAATGAGATGCGTGACAAAAGGAAGGAAGAGATCATGGAGTAGGAAACCATGGTAATGAAAATCAACATTTGAAAAACCAAGAATATTTGAATAGATACCTTGAAGAAATATATGAAGACTCTGATGGAGTCTGAAAAAGAAAGAGACTATTAACCATATATATATTTGGGAGATATGTTGATATGTATGCAGGATGTTGATGCAAACCAGAAGATGCCATGATGAAAAGACCATCGCAAATGTAATGTTGATTTTTATGTTCATTCCTTTATTTTTATAACTAGATGGGTTTATGTAGAGCTTCCAAGGGAAGATCTATGGATGTCTTCCACCACCGATGCACATGTAGTAGGATGAAAGATCCTTAAGTAAGCATGGCATGAAGGAATGTTAGATATTGACTAATGGATCACTTTCAATGATATTTTTGACTCATGGATGAAAGCGATGGATGGTGGGTTCCATATGTAGAATTCCTAAATACGAAGACTCCTAGATAACGAAAATAAATTCATTACATAATGAAGAGGATTTCTTCAAATAGCTAGTTTCCCCATAATCTCGACCTGAGCAACTATTGTAGGTCCCTAATTTAGAGGGAGCCTAGAAAAAAGTTTCTTACTTAGAAGAAAATTGAAAATTACTAAGCCAAGAGGGAGCTTAGGTACATTCATTTATTGGAATAGACATGTCCTCCCTAAATAAGAGGGATATATAGACACATCATTCTTGTCTTCACTTGGGAAGATAGAATGGAGGATTGGGTAAACATATGACATACGATACTCTTTGAGGATGTATTATGGAATCTAATATAAGAGTAGCCATAGAGGATTGATATTCTTTGAGGACTGGAAATCCAAGATAATAATAGTCCTGGTCTAACACACCCTCAGAACCCAGGTGGGGTATGTTCCGAGAGAGAGAAACATGAGGGTTTCTATACATCATTGGTCTTGCCAGAATTGAGATAGGATCTTGTGGAGAGATAGATATTTTAGTCAAGGGCTTGTTATGTGACAACTTTGTTTGATATGATGTTATAAAGATGGGTTACCAATCCAATTCTTCTTATGATAAATTATTCAGATTGAGAATGACCAAGAGACGTTATGAATACCTCCCTACTTAAGAGGGTGCATTGAAAAGTAGCCAGGTTTGGTCTTCATACTGACATGTGTAATTTTGATTTTTTGTAATTCATGAAAAGAAGAAAAATAATTTTTTTATTATGCTTGTCTCATGGGTTTCATGATCAAGGAATTTTATTTTAGGATGAATTTGTTGGAAATACTGAGAGGGGGGGCATATCAATATTACTTTCAATTAATATTATTATTAATCTTTCAAAGAATTAGTTAATCTTCAATTATTATCAGTGTTTGTACAATGATAACAGTAAAAAAAAGGAACACAAATGCACATAGTTTTTAAGGTGGAAACCCCCTCCGGGACAAAAACCACTTGAATTTTTTTCTAATAATTATTTAATTTTCAACTCCAATTGAAAATAAAGCTCCAAATTCTTAAAATCTAGAAAATAATTCTTCTCCAGCTCCTGCTAGATGGACGCTCCAACGCCTGAGATTCTTAAGTAGTCAACTAAACGGATGCCGCAACACCCAATGAGCTACAACTCACCCTAGCACCACCCTACCACCTTGAAGTTTTCATAGGCTTGAACCCATTGGTGACTTCATGCACCAACTTAGCACCACCCTACCACGCTATAGAAGAATAAAATAACAATGGACTCTCATACCAGGGAAAATGGTCCACTTTACAATGATATAGAATGGTGTAGAAGAAGAAGACACACTAGGCCATAACCCCAATTATGACACAGCCACTTAATGATGATCCTAGACCTCCCGAAACTGCCTCATCAACTCTTGGTAGATAGAAACTTGTAAAATTTTTACAATGATGCTTTTACAATGACTTAGTACAATGATACCTTTACAATGAATGTATGCAATGCTGCCCACTTGAATACTTCAGGTGGTGAGCTTCTTGCTGCGGTTCTGCACCTTAATTGCTACTCTTGTCATGCTACCATTTCTCACTCTTCAGAACATTAGATCATGAATTGAGTCTTATCTTGATGAATATATAATACTTACAAAAAGTCTTCAAGGAAATACCCATGACATGATAATATCAAAACTTACCTCAACCTGCAAAGCATATGTCAGTGCTAAAAAAAAATTTAGAATAAAAATAACCTAATGAAATTAAGATATGAACATCTATATACATAATATAATTACCTAGATCTTACCTCTATTGCATCTTGCTCTGATTTTCTGCCCTAGAAAGTCTAGTCCTTTGCAACCCTTGACAACACATGATCTAGATTTTTCTTTCCTTCTAGGAGCTTGATATTGAATCTGGTTTATCTCTGTTCTTTCAGATCCCAAATATGTCATTTTCGGTCCTATAGTATTCCTTTGGGTCTTCTTTCCAATGCCATAGGTCTAACCTAATTTGGATTCTTCAAGGAAAAGATATGACCAATATCTCACAATGACCTAATTATGTGCTGGTTCAGTAGAGCAAACTTGTATGACGTACCACATGTCTCTGTTTCCTCATTCAACTTTGAAATTGATACAAATAAAACTAAATTCCATGCACTATCCACCACTTTTTACATAATTCCAATCTGACACTCATAGAGAGATTTATGAAAATTTTCCCAAGGTCACATATTTCAGAGGAAGTTCAGGAGCCTATAAAAATCCCAATTTCCACAGATCATATCTCCGAAAATATTGTGCACCATGACATGAAATATTTATAGGATATTAATTAGGATTTTGGTTTGGCCTCATAAAAATTTCAGCTTTTGAACCTTCGTAGAAAAAACATTATAGTGAAAATTTCATGATAACCTGTTTCATGTATCAAAATCCTTGCATGTGGAGGATATGAGGATCACAATTTATATAAATTCTTAGGTTGAGAGGGTATTCAATAAGTGAATGTGGGAGGAATTTTAGGAGCTTAAAAATTATTAATCATTGACTGTTCAATGACCAAAACCAATTACTAGTATCATGCCACAACCCCATGGGGTATTAGCCCACTAAATCCGATTACTAACTTCAAACATGAATATATGTCAAACCGTGAAGAATTATGTGGTGTGCCATATATCAATGGAAACATATAGAAAAGTAGAAACCATAAAAAATATCCTTGTAATATAGTAATTTGGTACATCAAAATTCCCATGCAAGATCGGGGTAGCCCCTGGTGCTGCTTGGGTTGACATCAATGACAACCACTGATCAACAATCTCCCCCTTTAGCATTGATGGAAACACAAGTACCCCCCCTGCAATCATGACACCTCTTCCTACAACATTCTCTCCCCCTTTGACATCAATGTCAAAGGGTAACTTCCCCTAACACACAACCATCCTGCGGACTTGTAGACACTTCCACTCCCCCTTTATTTTATGAATATGGAAAATCTAATGAGAACTTGGGAGAATCCCAAGATTCTGGCGAAGATATTCAAATGCTTCACGAGGTAAAGGTTTAGTTAAGATATCAATGATTTGTTATTTTGTACCAATATATTCAAGTTTGATATTTTTTTTAGCGACTTTTTCTCTAACAAAATGATATTTGATCATAATTTTTTTTGTTTTTGAATGCATGATAGGATTCTTGGAGATGCTGATGGCACTGGTGTTATCACAGAATATGGGAATAGGCTCACTAAATTGTACTTGAAGATATTTCAAATTTTGTTTCATCCAAAGGACTTGAGTACAACAAGTTGCCACTACAATGTATTCTGCTTCTTCTACAGATAACGAGATTGAGGTTTGCATTTTTCTCAACCATGATATGAGACAACCACCTAGATAGAATTCTGCTCCACTAGTACTCTTACGATAATCAACACTTCCTGCCCAATCTGCATATGTAAAGGCTTGAATAATGAGATTTTTACCCTTGGGATGGCACAAGCCATGTTATTTTGTGCCCTTTAGATATCAAAAAATTATTTTGACGACAATAATATGTGATTCTTTTGGTGATGCTTGGAATCTTACTACTTTTCCAACTGCTTGCATAACATCTGGTGAGGAGGTTGTTACATATAGAAGACTACCAATCATAGATTTGTACAACCTGTGTTCCACATCCTTAGATAAATCGTCTATGCTCAATTTTCAACCTGTTACCATCGAAGTAAGGAAGGGTTTGCAATCTTCCATTTTGAATTTCTTGAGCATTTCCTTGATGTACTTGGCTTGACATATAAATATTCCTTTATCTTGCTGAGATATTTGAAGCCCTAAGAAGTATTTCAGCTCACCAAGTAAAGACATCTCGAACTCACTTTGCATCTTCGTAGCAAATTTCTTACTTAGACGATCATCATTGCTACCAAATATTATATCATCCACATATACCTCAAAGGTTGTTAAATTATCTTTATCTATTTGTACAAAAATATTTCTATCAACTGTACCTTTCTTGAACCCTTCTTGACATAGATATCGATCAAGAAGAGCATACCATGCTCTAGGAGCCTGCTTGAGACCATATAGACCCTTCTTTAACCTGCAAAAATAGTCTTTTTTTTCTGATAGTATAAAACCTTCAGGTTGTTCGATGTAAACTTCTTCTTCTAACTTTCCATTTAGGAAGGCTGAATTAACATCCATTTGGTAGACTTTGATTTTTCTTGAACATTCATAGGCGAGAAACATCCGGATGACTTCCATTCTGAAAATTGGTGCAAATTTCTCGTCGAAATCAATTCCCTCCACTTGTGAATAGCCTTTTCAAACCAATCTTGCTTTGTTTTTGGTAACCTGTCTATCTTCATTCAATTTGGTCCTGAACATCCATTTAGTCCCAATGCCATTTTTATCTTTTGGTCGTGGAACTAATTCCTAGGTGTTATTCTTCTCAATTTGATCCAATTATTCATTCATAGCTACTACCCAATGTTCCTTCTGGTTGGCTTCCTCAAAACTACTAGGCTCAAAGGTTGCTAGAAAAGTAATGTGAGCTTGTGTTAGGTCCCTATATTACTAGTATAGACCCTTATTATGTTAATGTAGCCCCCCTTATTGTTATTATTGTACCCCTGTAACCCCCATATTGTTATTATTGTGCCCTCACATTATTATTGTTAGGTCGGCTAGGATTACATTCTGGCCCCACTAGGATTATATTGTGGCCTCATGGACTCCTATATATAGAAGGAGGTTTTGTTCATTTGTATCATCCAAGAATTGTTCATTTATGTAATGTATTCGAGGTTTCCCCCTCGAAGTGGCTCATTTCTAAGGCGTTTATATCTCTTTTCTTCTCTTTTTGGAGTTGGTTACACAACATTTGGTATCAGAGGTTGGGATTCTAGGGTTTCGCTGCTCCAAACAGGTCATCGTGGCATTTTCGCTATAAATTTTTTTATACGAAGTTTCAGAAGCTGAAATTTTTAGGGTGCGAAGCTGAAATCCTGAGGAAGATTTTCTAAAAATTTCAGAGCTTGGTTCGCAATATTTTTGGAGATAGCATTTGTGGAAGTTAGGTATTTGTTCAAGCTCCTAAATAGGTCATCGTGGCATTTTCGCTATAAAAAATTTTCTATGAAGGTTCAGAATCTGAAATTCATATGGTGCGAAGCTGAAATCATGAGGAAATTCTTCAAAAAATTTCAGAGCTTGGCTCGCAATATTGTTGGAGATATGATCTGTGTAAGGTAGTTCTTTTTCAGGCTCCTGAATTTCATCTCAAAGAGGTGATCGTGGGAAAAGTTCAATAACTCTCTCTCTGGGCAGTGGATTTGAGTGCCGTAAAAATTGGTCACAAGTACACAGACTGTAGTTTCTTGGCAATCAATTTCAGAGACAAAGGATGAAACAGTGACACGTGGCAAGTCCTACAAGTTTGCTCTACTGAACCAGTCCAAAATTAGGTCATTGTGGGAGATTGGACACAACTTGTTCTTGGGGAATCCAAATTAGATCAGACCTGTGGCATTTTAAAGAAGCTTCAGAGGGATACTACAGGACTGAATTTTAGATATTAAATATTTTCAATTACATAGATAATTCAATTTCAATATCGAGCTCCTCAAAGAAAGTAAAAGGTATCAATATTGGATTCTAAAATGGCGCCTAAAAAGAATTCAACACCCATTAAGCCTTCAGAAAGCTCTACCATGACTCATGAAGATGAAGAATTGCAACATGATCTATCAAAATTACAAGAGCAAGTGCAACAAATTTCACTCTCGCAAAAAGCAACAAAAAATGAAATGGAAGTTTTGAAGAAAGGCGTGGAAGTGAAGATGGACGGTTTGAAGAAAGGCATGGAAGGCATGGGAAGACACTTCAAGGTAAAAACTGATCATGATAGTCTTAAATTTTTTTTGGAACAAAGACTATCTTCAGAAGAGCAGCAAAAATGGGTCACAAAGATGTTGGGTTATGACTTTGAAATAATCTACAAAAAAGGAAAGCTTAATGTTGTTGCAGATGCACTCTCAAGAAAGAATGAAGAGGTGGAAGTATTGCTTTGTGCCATTTCTATTATCCAACCAGATTGGATAACTGAAGCAAGAGATGAATGGAAGAAGGACAAAGATGTATGAACACTCATTCAAAAGTTGCAGCAAGATCCTAGTACATCTGATACATTTAGTTGGAAAAATGATTCCTTATGGTACAAAGATCGCTTATATCTTTGTAATAATTCCCAACTAAAACAAAATATTCTTCTCGAATTGCACACTTCTCCTTTAGGAGGACACTCAGGATTTTTAAAAACTTACCACAGGGTGACGAAAGATTTTTTTGGGGTGGCCTTAAATCTGATATTCAAAATTTTGTGGCGGAATTTTTTGTTTGCCAGCAGAATAAAGTGGAGACAATTAAGACCCCTGGACTTCTACAACCTTTATCCATTCCATGTCAACGTTGGGAGGAGATTTCAATGGATTTTATCACAAGTTTACCGAAGTCCGAAGGCAAGAATGTCATCATGGTGGTAGTTGATAGACTTACCAAGTATGCACACTTTTGTGCATTATCTCATCCATTTAAAGCAAGTACAGTTGCTACTACATTTGTGGATAGAATTCAAAAGCTACATGGAATCCCAAGGGTTATTGTGAGCGACAGAGATCCCATTTTACGGGAAATTTTTGGACGGAGTTATTTTCTTGTTTGGGTACTCAATTAGCTCATAGCTCATCTTATCATCCTCAATCTGATGGTCAAACTGAGATAGTAAATAAATGTTTGCAAGGATATCTTCGTTGTTTTGTATCCGATAAACAAACACAATGGGTCAAGTGGTTACCTCTCGCTGAATGGTGGTATAACACTTCCTTCCATACTGCAGCAAAAATGACCCCATTTATGGCACTTTATGGATATCATCCACCATCCATCACATCATCTTTAAGGGAAAATTCGAAGGTCCAAGCAGTGGAAGATCACATCGAGCATCAGCAAGAAGTTCTCCAACTCTTAAAGGATAACCTGAATTTGGCACAAAATCGAATGAAACAACAGGCACATCAACATCGCAGCGAGAGAAGTTTTGATGTAGGAGATTGGGTATTTTTACTACTACAACCATACAAACAAATTTCCCTCAAGCAAGCTAAGAAGGATAATAAATTATCGCCAAAGTACTATGGTCCTTACAAGGTGTTGCAAAAGATTGGTACTATGGCATACAAATTGGAGCTTCCTGCTTCTTCGCGAGTACATCCAGCTTTCCATGTTTCATGCTTAAAGAAGGTTATAGGTGAAAATATTCCAGTTCAAACAATATTTCCAGAACTTGATGAGGAAGGAAAATCATATTGGAACCGGAAGCAGTCACGGAAACAAGAACTCGACAACTACGGAATCGATCAATTTCAGAGTATCTCATCAAGTGGAAGAACTTACCCACTGAAGATTCTACATGGGAGGATGAGAATTTTATACAAAAGCACCTAGAGCTACTCAAGCGTTGAGGACAAAACTTTTTTTTAAGGAGAGGGGCATGTTAGGTCCCTATATTACTAGTATAGACCCTTATTATGTTAATGTAGCCCCCCTTATTGTTATTATTGTACCCCTGTAACCCCCATATTGTTATTATTGTGCCCTCACATTATTATTGTTAGGTCGGCTAGGATTACATTGTAGCCCCACTAGGATTATATTGTGGCCTCATGGCCTCCTATATATAGAAGGAGGTTTTGTTCATTTGTATCATCCAAGAATTGTTCATTTATGTAATGTATTGGAGGTTGCCCCCTCGAAGTGGCTCATTTCTAAGGCGTTTATATCTCTTTTCTTCTCTTTTTGGAGTTGGTTACACAACAGCTTGTTGTGATGAACGAAGCTGTCGACCTTCATTTATGTCACCAATGATTTGATTTCATGGATGGTTCTTTTGAATCAATTATTTTGGTCTCTTTGGAGGAGCTTCTTGTTGTTTTTCTGGTATATCTTGATGATCATTATTTACTTCTTCCTGGTTGATAGTTGCTTCTTGTTATAGAATTTTCTCTGTGTCTTTTTTAGCCTCTGTCTCAAGTTTCAAAGCTTCTAGATCCTCATCATTATTCATTAGAACACCGTCTTTGTCAAATGTAACATTTATTATCTCCACTATCTATTTTTGTCTTATATTATAGCATCTATAGGCCTTTATTTTGCATGAGTAACCAAAAAAGATACCTTCATCAACACGTGATTCAAACTTACCCAAATTTTTATCTTCTCTTTTGATATAACATTTGCTTCTGAAGATTCTGAAATATTTTACATTATCCAATTTTCCTTTCCATAATTCATATGGGGTCTTGTTGCAATTATTTCTGAGAATACTTCGGTTTATAATGAATACTGTCGTATCAATTTCTTGAACCCAAAATTTTTCATCCAATTTTGAGTCCTTCAACATCGTTCTACCCATTTCCTGTACAGTTATGTTCTTGCTTTCAACAACTCCATTCTTCTGAGGTATTCGTGCTATTAAAATTTTTATTTTTATTCCATTTTCGTCACAGTATTGCTAACATAATTTGGAAGTGAATTCTCTGCCATTATCTGATCTTAGACACTTTATTTTCAAATTAGTTTCATTTTCGACCAACTCCTTGTAGATATTAAAGCACTCAAATGCTTCTGCTTTTTTCTTTAGGAAACTGATGGCTGTCATCTTGGTATAGTCATCTATCAATAAGATGAAATATAATTCTCCATCTAATCCTTTTGTTCTCACAGGACCACATAGATCAGTATGTGTCAATTCCAATGGATGTGACACAAAGTGTTCTTTTGTTTTAAATTTGACTTTTGTCTGCTTGTCATGGCGACATGCCTCACATAGTGTGTTGGAAGGTTTTGATATTTTCTACATTTCTCGTAGTGCTTCCTTTTTGCTTATCCTGACAATATTGTCAAAGTTTATGTGACCCATTCATTTATGCCATAACTATCTTTCATCTTCTTTATCTAGTAGAGATGCTCTAGTTGCTTCATCCATAACATATATTTCGTTTGGAGCTCGACTTGTTGTATCCACAATTCTACCGTACCTACCTTTCCTAATTTCAAAATTTGTGGAGTTGAATAGAATTGTGTCCTTGATCACACATTTGTCCAACATTGAACAGATTGTGATTCATGTTTTCCACCAATAGAAAATTCTTGACTAGAACATCCTTGCTTCCGAGAGTGACGATACCCGATCCTATAACATTTGAAGATCCATCATTTCCAAAGGACACAGTTCCATCCTTCTTCTCTTTCAGACATACAAATTTCTTTCTATCTCCATTCATATGCGTTGAGAAACCACTATCAACATACTACACATCTTTGTTGTTTTGAGCCTTGAGAGTGAGAGCACAATTATCAGTCTTCTTCTTCTTCCATGTTCGTTTGTTCTGTGGATTCAAAGATTCTTCTGGAGGATTTTCAAGTATGTAGTCTCTGGCTATGTGTCCAAAGTTTCAACATTTGTAACATTCAATATTATTTCTTAAATGTTAAAATCTATTGATGTTTTGTTGAGCCCTGGGAGGTTCATATTTGATATATCTCCTGGAATTGTATTCGATCCTAGGGTATGTGTGACATTCTATTGCTTTATGACCAAATTTTCCACATGAATAAAAATATCCATTAAAAATATGTTCGTACATGTATGGAAATCTTCATCGAGGAATTGTCTTCCAAGGCTGTTCTTGCGAATATTGTCTAATGAAGTCTACATGCATGTTAAATCTCATAGGTTCATCGTATTGTTTTGTAGAAGGTCCTACTTCTTCTTCTTTGTAACTGAGGCCAGTTATATCGTTGTAAGATCATTGATTTTTGATGAGTTCTTCCAATGCCCTTGAGCTGTTGGCATAGTTTTGGATAATTTTTCCCTTCTTCACTTCCTTACACAACAAGACTACTTGGCTTCTTATTCTTCCCTTTCTTGGTTACTTTCTTGGAACTTCTTTTGAAGTAACTCTTTCAATGCATTTGTGTTCTTCAACTTGAATTTTGAGACCTTGAACTTGTTCTTCAAGAGTATTGGAATGGATCTTCTCAACCTTGAGCTCTTTTATAAGCCTGATTGCCTCCTTAGAAAATTATTCTGTGGTCAACCCTTCTTCTTTGTTGTTTGATACCTATTGTTTATTGTGCTTGGCCATAAACAATAATCTCTCATTGGCTTGTTCTTCATTGTCACTGTCTTCATCGGATGATGAGCTATCTTCTTTAGAGAGAAATTTCCTTCTGAATCCTTTATTTTTTGCTCGCTTGTTGAATTTATTAAAGCCTTTATTTTCTTTTGAGCTGCCATCACTTCTTCTTCGACATTTTTCTCCAAATTACCCAACCGAAACATATCAATGGAAGTTTACCTTTGAATTTTCCCTTACCAATTTTTAGTTTTCTCGTAAAGTAAGCATATTCTCCATCTGAAAAACCTTCTTATCATCTTCCTTTTCTTCACACTTGAAGGTGTAGGTATTTTCCTTTGAAGGTTGTTTTTCCTTAATGGTTTTCTTAGATGCAATGAATGCAATTTCTAGATGTGAAGTACCCTCTTCATCAATTCTCATTTCATATGCTATGAGAACTCCATGCAATTCCTCTTTTCTGAGTTTGTCCAAATTTGCACTGTATTCTAAGACCGGTAACATTGGGTTGAATCTCCCTGGTAACGTTCTAAGAATCTTTCGTATAATAGTCTTCTCATCAAAAGGCTCTCCCAATCCTTCTAGAGTGCTGGTTATTTCATCAACATGTTGGAAGTATGTAGCAATGTTGTCATCTTCTTTCATTCAGAGTTGCTCAAATTTTGCTCTATAGATTTGAAACTTTTCTTCTTTGACATTTGAGTCACCTGCATATATATTCTCAAGCTTTTCCCATACATTTTTGGTGGTTTTACAACCCAAAACCTTATAATAAGTAGATTCAATAAGTCCACTGATAATAATATTCTTTTCTTTTGCATCATTTACCAAAAATGTCTTACCTTGTTCATCCATGGTTGGTGTAAATCCATTTTGAATAGTGTCCCCTACTTTGTAAACTTGTTCCAAGAGATAGAACTCCATTCTTCCTTTCTGGAGTTCATATTTATTTTCATTGAACATAGGTACACCATTCTTGGTATGCTCAATGACCTCCTTCTAGCTATTAAATTACTATTGAAGGAACCAAGCTCTGATACCAATTGTTGGAAATACTCAGGGGGGGTGAATCAGTGTTCCTTTAAATTAGTATTATTAATAATATTTTAGAGAATTAGTTAATATTCAATTATTATCAGTGTTTGTACAATGATAGCAGTAAACAAAAGGAACACAAATGCACACAAATTTTAAGGTGGAAACCCCCTCCGGGAAAAAAACCACCAAAATGATTTTCTAATAATTCTTTAATATTCAACTTCCTAGAATCTAGAAAATCATTCTTCTCTAGCTCCCACTAGATGGATGCTCCAACGCCCAATATTCTTCAGTAGTCAACTGAACGGATGCCCCAACACCCAATGAGCTAAAACTCACCCTAGCACCACCCTACCACCCTGAATTTTTCATATTCTTGAACCTGTTGGTGAATTCATGCACCAGCCTAGCACAACCCTACCACCCTATAGAATAATAAAACAAGAATGGACTCCCGTACCATGGAAAATGGTCTACTTTATAATGATATAGAATGGTGTAGAAGAAGAAGACACACTAGACCATAACCCCAACTATGACACAACTACTTAATGATGATCCTAGACCTCCCGACACTGCCTCTTCAACTCTTGGCAGATAGAAAATTGCACAATTTTTACAATGATGCTTTTAAAATGACTTAGTACAATGATACCTTTACAATGATTTTATGCAGTGCTGCCCACTTCAACACTTCATGTGGTGAGCTTCTTGTTGCGATTCTGCACCTTGATTGCTGCTCTTGTCATGCTACCCTTTCTCACTCTTCAGAACATTAGATCATGCATTGAGTCTTATCTTGATGAATATATAATACCTGCAAAAAGTATTCAAGGAAATACCCATGACATGATAATATCAAAACTTACCTCATCCCATAGAGCATATGTCAGTGCTAAAAAAAAAAACAAATTAGAATACAAAGAACCTAATGAAATTAAGATATGAACATTCATATACAGAATATACTTACCTGGATCTTAGGTCTGTTGCATCTTGGTTTAATTTTATGCCCTAGAAATTCTGTTCCTTTGTAGCCCTTGACAACACATGATCTAGCTTTTTCTTTCCTTTTAGGAGCTCGATATTGAATCTGGTGTATCTCTGTCATTTGAGATCCCCAATATGTGATTTTTGGTCCTATAGTATTCCTCTTAGTCTTCTTTCCAATGCCATAGGTCTGACCCTATTTGGTGTTGAAAATTCAACAAGATGATGGAGCTTAGTGAAAAGAAGTAGCCTCCACTAAGTGGGCCCGCATGCTATTTTTGGTGCAAAGTCTATTTTTAGACTATGTCTATTTTTAGACATATGGATCATGGTCTATGAGTTGGAGGATGCTATTTGTGGATGGTTGGTCAATTTGGTAAAATAGATGGACCTCTATTTTTAGACATACTGGGCGAAGTCTATTTTTAGACTGCCAGTCTAAAAATAGAACAGTCAAATATTATTAGCCCTTAATAATATTTGGACTATAAACATCATCTTATCCTCTTGGAGCACTTTATTTTGATGCTTGGACGTGGCACATGCAGCTGACAGAAATAAATACAATTTTCCTAAGGGTTAGTTGAGCTATTGCATGGTTGACTTTAGTTAGAACTCATGTGGCAGAGTTTGGTGGAGTTGATGGGAGAGTTGGTGGAGTTGTGTTCAGTTTAACTTAGTTGAACTAGTTGTATTTAGTCTAACTGATAAATACACTAGTGATGAGTGGTGTGAATTAATTATTAATTAATTCACTAATTATTAACTCATAAATCAACTAAAGAATACATCAGTTGACTGCAATGCATGGACAGTTCAGTGGAGACCAGTGTTGGAGGTGGGTGAAAGGGTGAGTCTACTATCAGTTGTGACTATAGCTGTGCATGAGATTTGCACACACATTGATTGAGATTGCCAATGAGGATTGCGCAGTACAAGCCAGTGGGATTCGAACTTGGATCTCATCATTATTCATCTTGGATTGCGCAGTAGAGGCAGGCAGACAAGTGGAAGAGATTTGAATTTGTGACTTTTTCATATCTGAGCTAGTTTGTGTGTAGCATGTGAGATAGTGCTGAGAGATGTGAGGAGCTTTGTGCTATGTATTGTTACATGTTATCTATCATTATAATATACAGATAGTTGGGGGTTTTCAGCTGTAAGCTTTCCCCATTACATACTGTGTTATATGTGTGCTTGATTATGTTTTAATGTGCGCATGCGACTGCTTCTAATTTCTGCAAATTGATGATCAATTATAGAAGAGGTTATGTATTATGCATGAAGCTCAAATAGTGTGTAATCAGGATAATCTCTGAATAATTCATCTATTATTCAAATTTCTACATGGTATCGTAGCAAATTGATCATCGGATCTATTACAGTGATTACAATTTATTTCGGTAGACAGAGTCTGTAAGCGGGCCAGGTAGCCTCTGGATCCATCCTTTCTTTGAAAGGTGATATATCCAGTAAATGCCCCTACAGTTGATCTCTGTGCTAGAAATAATTTGTTCTCATAGATCAGAAGCGGTTGACTTTTGAGCTGGTGGAATTCGAATTTGCAGCAGTGTTTTCTTGGTGTCGAAGTCAAAATGTCTTTCAATGGATTGCGATTGGAGTATGCCCTTGAGGGCAGCTCGAATTATATTGCATGGAGAGACAGGATGGAGGCGGTGTTAGATGAAAATGGGTTGAATGAGTTCATATATGCTGAAGTCCCAAAGCCTACTGATGCTGCTCAAGTTGAGGCTTGGCAAAAGAAGACAACGAAGTGTCGAAGGATTCTGTTGGAGGGCGTGAAGGATCACATTGTATCCAGCCTACATGGAAAATCTTATCCATAATTGATGTGGAAAGCGTTGACAGATTTATTCCAAAGAAAGAGCGACCAGAAGAATTTGGCGCTCAAGGATAAACTCAGACACATAAAGATGGAGAAAGGCGACAGTATGCCCAAGTACCTCACGAAGTTCATCCAGTGCAGGGATGAGCTGGGAAGTGTGGAGGTGACTGTAGATGATGAGGAATTGGTGAGATTAGGTCTCCTTTGTCTTCTGAAGAGTTGGAATTCCTATCAGGACTCTGTCAATGGTCGGGAGAAATTTCCAGGATGGGAGCAACTTTGGTCAGATCTTGTGCAAGAGGAGATAAGGCGGAGTACCAGGGATGGATCTTCATCAAAGGCATCTGATGAAGAAAATTGCGCTTTGGCTGCCAAAGCAAAGAAGGGGAAGATCAAGAAAGCTTCTCATTCTGGTGCGAAAGGCAAGAAGCAGGACATATCCAAGGTGAAGTGCTTTCACTGTCACCAACATGGACATTATGCCACAAATTGTCTGCAGAAGAAGAAAAATAAGCAGGCTACTAGATCTATAGTGGGAGAGGCCTTAGCCTCATAGTTTGAGCTGTATTTTTCGTTGATCACATGCTTGGTCTCAAGTGTGATGGGATCAGTATGGTTCTTGGACTGTGGTGCGTCTTTTCACATGACAGGAGATCGAGATTTGTTTTCTGATATGGATGAGAAAGATCTTGGAGTGCACATCAAGATGGGTGATGATGGTAGATACAGTGCGACTGGTATCGATACCATTTCCTTTGAGAGGGAGTCTGGTAAACCCTTTGTATTGAAGGAAGTGATGCATGTTCCAAGATTGAAGAAGAATCTTAACTCTGTGGCGATGTTAGAAGACAAGGGATATGATGTTGTCTTCAGCAAGGGAAAGGCTTTCCTGCGCACTAAGACAACTGGAGAAACCTGGAAGATAGGGGTTCGAGTCAAGAACCTTTATCAATTGCAAGTAGATGGTTGTGCACCAATGGCATGCAAGGCAGAAGGAGTGGTGAGCCGGGATGATGGCGAGCTGTGGCACCGGAGATTGGCCAACCTTCACCATGGAGCCTTGAAGATACTACAGCAGATTTCTACTGGGCTTCCTAAGGGCACTCTTACGTAGTCAGATCAGTGCAAGGGGTGTACCTTGGGAAAATTTGTGAAATCCACCTTTCATGAGAAGGATAGTCACGCCACGACAATCCTTGAGAGAATTCACACAGACGTGTGTGGACCTTTCTCAGTATCTTCGAAAACAAAGCACACGTACTATGTGATCTTTGTTGATGATTATTCTTGGAAGTGCTGGATCTTCTTCATGCAGAAGAAGAGCGAGACATACTCAAATTTCTGTGAGTTCAAGGCACTGGTTGAGAAGGAATCGGGGAAGCATGTGAAGGCTCTTAGGAGTGACAATGGTGGTGAGTTTATCTCTGGTGAATTCAAGGAATTTTGTAGCGCAGAAGGGATTCGAAGAGAGCTCATAGCACCCCATAACCCACAGTAGAATGGGGTTGCTGAGCGGAAGAAAAGAATGATCGTGGGTGCTGCACAGGTGATGTTGCATGATCAGGGCCTACCCATTCACTTGTGAGCAGAGGCATGCAATACTGCAGTATATGTGCAGAACCGTTGTCCTCACAAGATACTTGGCATGAGTACACCAGAGGAGGTGTTTTCTAGTAACCGGCCTGATATTTCCCATTTGAGGATTTTTGGTTCACCTGTTTACATTCATGTGACAAAGGATGCCAGGAAGAAGCTGGAGCCGACCGCAGAGGTTGGGACATTTGTGGGGTACACTGATATGCCCCACAACTATCGTGTGTATTTTCTAGACAGTCGCAAGACTGTTGTGCGACGGGATATCAAATTTCAGGAGGAGAAAGCCATGAAGTGTTCGCTTGAGAGGGAGCCACACTTGCATGCAGAGGAGGAGCTATTAGTTCCTAAGGATGAGCCTCAGGATGTGGATCAGCCACAAGAGGAGGTTCATGGAGTGGAAGATACCACTCATGCAGCGCTAACCATCAGAGGGCGGAAGCGCAGTACACAAGTTGAGCGACTGGCTCAAGATGCAGAGAAGGTTGTAGGACCACCTACATCACAGCGCAGACAGAGACAGTCACCGGACCGGTATACTAGATACATGGCTCTTATGAGCAAGTGTATCGTGATAGAGCCATCCTCTTTCGAGGAAGCTGTGGAGGACCCCGCATGGGTAGATGCCATGGTGGAAGAGTATGATTCGATTGTCAGAAATAGTGCATGGGAGATTGTCCCGAGGCCGGAAGGGAAATTAGTGGTGGGTTCGAGATGGATCTACAAAGTGAAGCAGGCAGCTGACGGGAGTGTGGAGAAGTACAAGGCAAGATTTGTTGCCCGAGGCTTCTCACAGATAGAGGGGATCGATTATGAGGAGACCTTTGCACCTATCACAAGGTATTCTTCCATACAGACGATTCTTGCTCTCTCAGCGCAGATGGGGTGGCACATTCATCAGATGGATGTGAAGACTGCGTTCCTCAACGGAGTCATTGAGGAGGAGGTGTACATAGAGCAGCCCGAAGGTTTCGAGATCTTCAGCAGCGAGTCGCATGTGTGCAGGCTCAAGAGAGCGATGTATGGGTTGAAACAAGCACCTCGTGCTTGGTACACACGGATAGACAGTTATTTCACCAGACTTGGATTCTCCAAGAGTGAGGCGAATCCTAACCTATACCAAATTGTGGTGGAGGGTAAGTTGCCGATCATTGTACTTTATGTAGATGATTTGATTCTGACAGGTGATGAGCTCTTGATACTTTCATGCAAGGAGGATCTTGCTAGAGAGTTTGAGATGAAGGACTTGGGCCTCCTTCATTATTTCCTGGGATTGGAAATTTGGCAGCGCAGTGATGGACTATTTGTTTCTCAGGGTAAGTATGCCCGGGAGATACTGGAGAAGTTCAACATGCATGGCTGCAAACCTGTTGATACTCCTCTTCCTGGAGGTTGGAGGAAGGAGGATGCTACTTCGGCGAAGGTAGTGGATGCCACTGTTTATCGACAGTTGGTGGGGTCACTTATGTATCTAGTCAATACATGACCTGATATATGCTATGCTGTTAACCAGCTTTCAAAATCTATGGTTAAGCCAAAAAATCTCTTCTGGAAGGCAAGAAAGCATGTATTGCGTTATCTTAGAGGCACATCGGGATATGGATTGTGGTACAGACAGGAGGATGAGGTGAAGCTATGTGGCTTCACGGATGCAGATTGGGCAGGGAGCCCAACGGACAGAAATAGCACATTTGGAGGGATCTTCAGTATCGGGTCGACAACAGTTTCTTGGTACAGAAGGAAGAAGATATCTGTGGCACTCATTTCAGCAGAGGCCGAGTATATGGCAACAAGCTTGGCTGCATGCGAGGCTATATGGATGAGGAAGATCCTGGTCGGGTTGTTCGGGTCACACTTGGAGCCTACTGTGATTTATTGTGATAACAAGAGTTGCATTAAACTCTTGGCTAATCCATTATTTCATGATAGATCCAAACACATCGACATCAGGTACCATCATATCAGAGATTGTGTGCAGCGGAGAATCATGTTACTTTCATACATTCCCACGAAGGATCAGGATGCTGATATCTTGACGAATGCGCTCACCAGGAGAAAATTAGAATACCACAGAGGCAGGATAGGGGTTGCAGATAATCCATATCTTGTTGAGAGGGAGTGTTGAAAATGTGACAAGATGATGGAGCTTAGTGAAAAGAAGTCGCCTTCACTAAGTGGGCCCGTAGGCTATTTTTGGCGCAAAGTCTATTTTTAGACTATGTCCATTTTTAGACATATGGATCATGGTATATGAGTTGTAAGATGTTATTTGTGGATGGTTGGTCAAGTTGGTAAAAATATATGGACCTCTATTTTTAGACATACCGGGCGAAGTCTATTTTGGGACTGCCAGTCTAAAAATAGAACAGTCAAATATTATTAGCCCTTAATAATATTTGGACTATAAACATTATCTTATCCTCTTGGAGCACTTCAGTTTGATGCTTGGATGTGGCACATACAGCTGACAGAAGGAAATACACTTTTCCTAAGGGTTAGTTGAGCTATTTCATGGTTGACTTCAGTTAGAACTCATGTGGCAGAGTTTGGTGGAGTTGATGAGAGAGTTGGTGGAGTTGTGTTCAGTTTAACTTAGTTGAACTAGTTGTATTTAGTCTACTGATAAATACACTAGTAATGAGTGGTGTGAATTAATTATTAATTAATTCACTAATTACTAACTCATAAATCAACTAAATAATACATCATTTAACTCAGTGCATGGACAGTTCAGTGGAGACCAGTGTTAGAGGTGGGTGAAAGGGTGAGTCTACTATCAGTTGTGACTATAGCTGTGCATGAGATTTGCACACACATTGATTGAGATTGCCAATGATGATTTCACAGTACAAGCCAATGGGATTCAAACTTGGATCTCATCATTATTCATCTTGGATTGCACAGTAGAGGCATGCAGACAGGTGGAAGAGATTTGAACTTGTGACTTGTTCATATCTAAGCTAGTTTGTGTGTAGCATGTGAGATAGTGCTGAGAGCTGTGAGGAGCTTTGTGCTATGTATTGTTACATGTTCTCTATCATTATAATATACATATAGTTGGGGGTTTTTAGCTGTAAGCTTTCCCCATTACATACTGTGTTATATGCGTGCTTGATTCTGTTTTAATGTGCGCATGGGACTGCTTCTAATTTCCGCAAATTGATGATCAATTGTAGAAGAGGTTATGTATTATGCATGAAGCTCAAATAGTGTGTAATTAGGATAATCTCGGTGAATAATTCATCTATTATTCAAATTTCTACATTTGGATTCTTCAACAAAAATTTATGCCCAATCTCTCACAATGACCTAATTATGGACAGGTTCAGTAGAGAGAACTTGTACGACATGCCACGTGTCACTTTTTCCTCATTTGGCTTTGAAATTGATATACAGCAAACAAAATTCCGTGTAAAATCAACCACATTACAGAATTCCAATCTGATACTCAGAGAGAGGGTTATGTCAAATTTCCAAAGGTCACATCTTTGAGATGAAGTCCAGGAGCCTGCAAAAACCCTAACTTCCACAGGTCATATATCTGAAAATATTACGCACCATGACTTGAAATGTTTACAAGAGCTTCCTCAGGATTTCAGTTTCGCCTCATAAAAATTTCAACTTCTGAACCTTCGTAGAAAAAATGTTATAGAGAAAATTCCACGATGACCTGTTTTAGGTAGCGAAATCCCTGCATGAGGAGGATATGAAGATCAAAATTTATATAAATTCTTAGGTCGAGAGGGTCCTCAATAAGTGAACGTGGGAGGGATTTTAGGGGCTTAAAAATTATTAAATATTGACTTTTCAATAACCACAACCAATTATTAGTGTCATGCCACAACCCTGTGGGGTTTTAGCACACTAACTAGTGTCACTAATTTCAAACATGAATATCTTTCAAACTGTGAAGAATTACATGGCATTCCATATATCAACGGAAACATCTTGACAATTAGAAACCATAGAAAATATCCATGACTTGGAATATAGTAATTTGGTAGGTCAAAATTACCATACAATATCGAGGTAGCCCTTGGTGTTGCTTGGGTTGACATCAATGACAACCACTAATCAACAGGCTCCCATTGTGAGTCGTTAGGATTGGTAATAAAATAAATTTGAGTCTATGTCATGTATGAAGGACTGTTATTGGGCATATTACTCTTATCTATGATTCAATATAATTTTCAAGTATCCCTCCAAGAGAAGAATAAGTCATTCATATTCAAGTCAGCTTCCATAAGTGAACTCATGTCAGAATATATGGAGACAAAACCTTTCAAAAAAGTAATATCGGCTTAATTATTGTGGGAAACAACTATATATACCATTCTAAGGTATTTGAATTACCACACCACATAAGCTCAGATTGTTCTCTGAAATAGATGTCAATTGGTCTATGAAATAAGGTGTGGATATCAGAGACGAACAATTTAGATCATCTCTAAAATAATTTTTCTATACTCTTAGTGCAATCAAAGAGAAAAATAGTTTAGATCAAATTCTGAAATAAAGTTCAAACATCACAAAGTGGAAAGTTCAGATTATTTCAAGAAGAGGTTTCATGTTATTGCAAAAGGAGAAGTTTCAGTGTTATTATATAAGCATAATAGTGACCATAGGATTACAATGTTATTGTAGAATGATAACAATGACCACATGTTTCAATGTACTTCTATAGTAACTTCATTCGGTGCTATTATAGTGACGATTCACAATGACTTGGTGACATAAAATATTTCATTCACCAAGTCTAAACTAGAAAGTGCGAATTTTGAAGAATATTTCGGTGTAGAAGAAATAGCTGAGAAAGGGATCAATAGAAGAAAGAGGAAACAACAAAAGTCTATAAGTAAGGTTGAAGGCCTGGAGCTAAAGAAGATTGAAGTGGAAGAGGACTTGTTTCCTAGTCTTGGAGAAACAAATAGGTGAAGGGCCTTTCTCTTGGTATTTTTCAATTGGAATCTATATAAGAAGCATTTTGTGTTGGTTTTCCTCTAAAAGAGTGAGAGGTTTTTGCCCTAGCTGATAGCCTATATTTTATGTCTCTTGTCTCTTTACATTTTATGCATTGGTAGCTGTTTTATGAAGAATAACACTAATAACCTAAGTAAAAGAAGATATGAATCTAAATAAGTAAAAATGACTCACAATCAGTTAATAATTGAATATAAATCTCTTAATTAATATTCACTAAATTTCTCAACACTCTCCTCTATTTATCTGCTTTCCGGTTTCGTTTCGAAAGATAGGAACCAAGAGAAAATTAAAACTGAACTTGTCATCATGATCTTATGAGAAAATTGCATAATGATTTATATTAAAAAATTAGATTGTTTATAGCATATCAATCAACTATATTATATTTGAAAGATATCCCCATGATCAATCAACTGGAACAAGCCAAATTTGGTAATGTAATTGGGGAAAATTTGACAGTTGGCCGCAACAATAAATCTCAGAAAATATCCTTCATAGAACCTCTCATATCCCTCAACCAGGGGGTGATTTGGAAAACCACCTACCATTCAACTAAATTGGCCCATTATATAGAAAACCAATATCTCATATTTTAAGGATTCAACCTCATTTTCCTGTAAGTGATGAAAAATCATCACTTCTTATCTAGAGAATTTCTAAGTTGAAGTGTTTGACCATCAACTGGAGCTTGGATTTGCAATCTGGATGAGAACTTATAGGTTGGAATCAGGAGTGTTGTTATAAAAATCCTCTTTATGAACCATCATTAGAAATACCACGCATAATAATCTTCAATATATTAATAATAAAGGAGAACAAAAATTATTTAACCAAAAGAGAATAAATAATTATGATATGGAATTCTATGATAAATGATGATAAATAGAATAATAAAATATTAGTAGAAATGGATAAAAAAGATGTCAAGAAAAGATAATCATAATGAAAAAATAGTGGCCCAAAATGTATTAACACAATTAACTTTAAAAGAAACAATAGGATTCAAGATGAAGATGTCATCCCCAGATGAAAATATTATGGAGGGAAAAGAAGAAAACTACTTCATTTTATTATATTTTCATCTTATCTCCTCATATCTTTACTCAAATGTCAAGTGTAGACATCCATTGTATTTATATTTCAATTCTACATCCAATGAGTACCCACTTTACATACTTCTAACTAGACCCACATCAATAAATTTAAACTACGTGAAAAAAGTGTGAACATGTTTTTTTATGTTTTTATTTTTTTTATTTTTTTATTTTGGGTCTACTCAAAAGTAGGAAGAGTGGATTCACACGATTTTTTCATGTATTTTGATTTTTTTTCGATGTGGATGTACTCAAAAGTATTAAAAGCGTGTAATCATTATATGTTGATTTGAAATCCACATCCAACAAGTTTCTACACTTGAAATTTGACTAAACCTATAAAGAGATGAGCTGAAAAAAAAAGAAGAAGAAGAAGAAGAAGAAGTAGTTTTCTTTTTTTTTTCTTTAAAAAATCATGAATCTTATTTTATTATTTTACTTAGGAGGCCCACTTTAGACCTCAAAAATCTCCTAATGTCTATTTTTGTAATTTTTTTGGAAATGAAAATGTTAATTCATTTTTTATTTTATGCAGAAAGTGAAATGAGAGAAAGAACATGTCAACTAAGGAAGAAGTCAATACATAATTTAACACCTCCCCAACAAGAACACCAAAACGTGTTGGGCTTCAGTATTGCAATAACAATGCTACAAATACCAAGGGTCTCATCTTTAATTGTCAACCTAGGGTTTGTACATACTTAATATGGGTAAACACTATGTGTGTATTAAGTACTATCTTTTTTTTATTTTGATTATTATATGAGTGGAAGTGTTGAGATGTGATTTGGTTACCCAAAGACCATTCTAGTTTTTTTATGCTATAATAAAAACTTGAAATTGCAAGGGATGAAAGAAAACAAGAAAACCTAGGTTAATTGAAATGAGGAAGGAGAACCATCTTAACTTTAATGAAATGGAAGAATATATATTCTACTGTGAAAATAAACCAAAAACAAAACTTAAGTAAAAGCTTGTAAATGAAAACCCTATTTCTATAGGAAAAAGGAAATTTCTACAACAAACTAGGTCAAAGAATCTACTTCGTATCTATGCTTGTAAACTCCATATTAGGTTTCTAGGTTCATTTAAACACAGAAAAGAAGGTGAATCATGATTTGGATGCAAGTTTGTACATCTTTGAGAATCAAAATGAAAATTTCAACACAAGTCTTTGTTTTGCTACATGTTATAGTCTAGTGAAAAAAAAAATGTGATAAAGGAGATATTGGAAAGAAATAGGGGCTAAGGAATGTCTAGGAAATGATAAATCACTCATGTAAACATCATAATATCAGTGGTAGAAGTATTTATTCAGAAAAACATGTTGTTGTACAGTCTCATGTAGCTAAGAAAGTAGGGGATTGTGTAGTCATGATGAAACAATAATGACGAACAACAACTAAACAGTAGTAACTAAAGTGAACTAAGATGCATGTATAATTATGATAATAAACAAATATATCCACTACAAATGTTATCATGTAATTCTCAAATATTGTGCAAGAAAATTATTGTTCAGAAACAACCTAAGTAATCCCGCATAAAATTAATGTTCATAAATAAATTTCAGAAATGGGAAAATGCATAAAGAATCATGGTAAAAAATGGGCCTTGAGCACCTTGGGTGGGCCATAACCCAAGGAATCTTATATCCCTGAAGGAGAAACACACTAAAAAATAGAACTAAAATGTTCAGCATACTCCCCATTGAAACCCTAGACGTTTAGGAGTATAGAGAGGCATAGGAAACAATGAGTATCGATGTTAGTGGTAGGAATTCTTGAATAAATGGTGAGTCACCTACTTAGGCTAAGAATAATTTTGGAAATGCAGTGGGTGGATTTAAACATCCAAGAAAAAATAATGTCACTAAAAATCTAGTTCAAGCACTATGTTGGGATGATGATTGAAAACCATATCAATCAATTGAATTTTCCATAGGAATGAATAGGACCGTTTATAAAACATTCTAAAAATAACAATGATTAATACTTATTTACCAACAATTATATCATCAAATATCCCTATTTCCAACACCCATTTATTCCTAGGGTACTAATCCATTGCCCCATCCCAATAATATATCACTTTTGTCCAACCCTTTGGTGCACTATTAGTTTCCATTCCAACATCCATAGCCCACTTCCTAGATTTAGCCTATGTATGCTAGCCAATCACTATCTTAGTACCATGCCATATAGTACTATAAATGATGGATGAACTAGAAGAGAGATACAAGATCTTGGGACACTTTGGATTCTAATCATTAACAATAAGTTAGAGATGGTGGTCCTACCATAATAGATCATTGTTGCTTGAGATGAAAAGAAATCCCTTGAACTATAATTTTCACTCGAATAATTTCCATCATCTTATAAAAGTATTGAAAGTGGTTTTAGACCTAGTACTTGTCATGACACACATATTGTTATGCCCATTTAATAGGTTTCCTAGATAAAGTTAGTTTTATAGTCTAAAATAACTTGGGAAGCTGAAAAACTTTACTATCTAGTTGAGCCCATTTATCTTCACCTATTAGTAATATTTCCCTTACCTTTCAAAATTTTGTGTGGTTCCTCCTCTCCTAGGTCCCATCATTTTCATCTATGTTATCATCAATGAAGCCCAAAAATTGACAATGAGCCAAATATCAGTGTTGGGAGCCTATTGGCACTAGGGTAGGGACATGTTTTTTCAAGGTAAAATCATGTGAAAAACATTATGGGAATTTTGAGGTAAAAATGGGCCTCCAAAGAAAAAAATTAGAAATAAAAACAAATTTAAATAAACCAATAAGATTGAATATGATGATGTCATCCCCACGGGTACATAGTTTTGGAGGGAAAATAAGGAAACTACATTTTTAATTGTTTTTTTAACTTATCTCCTTATAGTTTTATTGAAATTTCAAGTGTAGAAAATTATTGGATGCATAGTTAAATTATGCATAATTATGCATCGAGTGGGTGCTTACACTATAAATTTCAATAAACTTGTATGGAGATAAATAGGAAATACAATAAAATATTTTTCTTTCTTTTCCTTTAAAACTTGCATGACACTTATTTTATTATTTTAACTAATATTTCATTATTTCCCTTAGGAGTCCCATTTTATACCTCAAAACTCGCCTAATGCGACACTACACCATGCCACACCAAGTAGAATGGATATCATGCTAAGGTACATTGCATCATTAATACAATGACACTATGTAGATACATAATGCAAAAGTACCAAGTGTGAGCGATGGGGATAATCCATACTATCTAAGGAATATTGGACACTTGTAGGTATTGGTAATTAATTTTGTAATATGTCAATTGGTGTTTATTGTTGTACTACATGGAATGCGCTATAGAAGGATGTGAGAAGAAATATAAATTTGTGAACGTACGAGTGAAATATTGAGTTGTTAGTTTTACAGGCATTTTGAAGCTCTTTTGTACCTTTGAGGATTAGTTTTCATGGGATTTCTAAGGAAATAATATTTGATGTAAAGATATTTCTTATATTAGGAATTAGAGGAATATTTGAGTAGATTTATCCTATATGAGTCTTTTGTATTATGTTTACTATATTATGTATCTTGTTTATGTAATATCTAATGGATCTTTAGATGAATTTTTAGAGATGAGTGCAATGTTCTCCTGAAATATTACTTTCACTTATGCATATTTTTGTGATCTAAATATCCCTGCAACTATGGTAAGTATCTTAGGTGAGACCTTCTTCAATCTCTAGATATTGAAAATGTCAATGTTTTTGGAGTGTTTTTTAGCTAAGGTTCCAAAACCTTGGATTGGAAACTCCAACCCAACAATTATTAAAAAATAATTCAAGGAGATGAGTTCTATCTTCAAAATGTTAAAGCACAACATAATGGAAATATCAAAAGTAGATAATATTTAATATCAAGAAAAAATCATAGAAGACTCCATTATATCAAAGAAATATTGATGACATGGGTGCCCAAAATGAAGGAAACACATCACATGTGAACCATATTAACATCCTCATTACCAAGAAATTTTTCTATGAATAAAATATGATCAACATTGATATTACCAATGAATAAGATGGAATAATCAATAATATTTAAGGAATAGAAAAAAAACCATTATTTGACATAATATTATAATAGTGAAACAACTACAAAAAAATTAGAGAACTCACAAAAATAAAAAATGAAATAAAAACAAAAACAATTATGCAACAAAAACTTATTAAGGATTAAGACTAAAAATAATTCAATTTGACTGGATCAATTATCGTCATTTTTAGTACAAAAAAGATATATAATTAAATCCTATTACTTCGCATCATTACATGTGAATCTCTCGGTTGAAATGTTTTATGAAAAAATATTTTTGAAGGAGGGCATTGTGATATGACCGCAAGGAGAGTATATCTGGTTAAATATTTATGCAATGGGGTAAATGTATATGGATTAGTAGTTGGCCTAATAGAAATGTTTCTTGTGCCATGTGTGAATATAGAGAGATTGTAATTATTATTAGAAGGAGGATGTGATTTGGAAGCATGAATGTATTGGGGTATTTAGAGGAGGTCCCTATTATTTGAGGAATTATTGGTAATTCATATCTCTTGTTCATGTTGGAATTATGATTCACATACACATTTGGTATAAATAGTGTGTACTTCGGTTTATTGGGATATCCTAAGTATTTGTTACATAAAATTTTATTCCCTCACTTGGGGTCATATTAATTTTATATTTTGGTTACACCATTCCATGTTATAACAACTAATGGTAATACTTTATAGTGGGGTAAGGTTTGTCAAACATCCTTCAAAAAACTGAAATAAAACATTAGTCAATCTCTAATGCTAAATATATCTACCTTTCAAATTCCTTTGAAATATAAACTCATGTTCGTTGGTATAATATAGGATCAATATCAATCCAAGGAGGGAGTTTAGTTTTCTATAATTCGAATATATTCAAGTTTGAAATACTAAGTTACCCCACATATGATAAGGAAATATGGTGATAGTTTAAGAAGTGAAGAATTGGAGGCATTGTTTATTGGGTAGGGAGAACATAATCCACATTAATAATAAGCATTTATTGTGCATGTTGGCTCAAACTAAACTCCAAGAAGTAATATACCATAACTAGAGAGTATTTTTGCAACAACTTCCTCCATTGATAAATATAAGAAGGGAACAACCAACAATTTGGATGATTTTATATCTCAGCCACCAACACCGAATATTACAACATTAAGAGATATTAGAAACATCGCTTCACTCACTGGTGAATCCTAAAAGGAGGATAATGTGGAAAAAATGCTTTAAAGTGAGTGTACCAACAATTTCAAGGATCAAAGAAACAAATAATTTTTTATTACCATTTGTAAGGAAAAATACTCTACAAGATGGTTAAGCTTTATGTACCAGAGGTATAAAGAATGTAAATGATAAGGGTAGCTCACACCTCCAAGGTTCTTTTCCATTGGTATTTTGAGCACTTTTACTAACTTGTAGAGATATGGTTAATTTCCCAAGATGTAAGAAGAAGTAGTTATTTTTATTATAGGTTTCATTTTACGTTTTGCAAACAAGTTTAGTACTAAAAATGGAATTTTATGGAGAGAGCATATCCATGGACTTCATTTCTAGTTCATCAAGGATAATAATATCACATGATTACTTGTACATGATTGTAGATAGGTTCAATAATATGTTTTTTTTATATCGTATATAAGGACCATCGAAGGGTAAGAAGATACAAGGAAATTCTACAAAAGGTTTCCAGTGCGCTTTGTGATTGCAAGGAGCACATTTATTTTATAAAAAATATTATATTCATCTATGTATTTGGGAATAAACTCAATGAAAAATTGGGCACAAAATTAAAGAGATCCATTGCCTTCCACCCACATAATTATGGCCAAATAATTGTAGTAAATTGCACTTGGGTTCATTTTTTGGGAGGTTGTTATTAAAAGTATATGAGGAATTTGGATGAAAAAATAGTTTACATACAACAATATTATAATAATATTTCAACACTTCTATGTATTAGTATCTATTTGAAAAAAAAAATCGGTATTCAACACCATCATATTTATAGATTATACCCAAAAAAATCAAATTGGGGCCAATAATATCAAGTGATGGATTTTAATGAGAGGTCATGTGTTTGGGATAGGAACCTTACAGTGTTGGTTGAAAAACATGTAAAACATTCAGTGGTTTATGTCATATAACCCAATGATGTTAACAACACATAAACTGAATGGGCTTGTGCAATCATGGGTGGTGAAACCTTTGCAATGGGCGAAGTAATATCAACACCAAATAATGATGATCAAACGAAGTCAATCACGGTTCTTATAGATAAATATATGAATCTGATATGGTGTTGGGTTTCATCGACACCAAGAGGTAGGAATATCTCCCAGATCGTCTCTTGAAGGTGAGAGGGAGACAATTCCTCGGAAGGTTATGGGGTCTAGGTAGTCAAGGAGACTTACTGTCTTGGAGCGAGTTCTCTTTGAATGGTATGGAGTGGGCATGGAACTATGATAGGCTATATAAATATATAAATAAGTGGACATGTGCCTAGGCTATGAAAGGTGCTGGTGAAAATATCACAAGGATAGACTTTGTTTAGTTTAGGTCATGTATCTATGCAGTAGATGGTCTATGTGGAAACATCTTTCTTAGCTCTAGGTGGGTTGTTTTTCGAGGGCGCATGCCGCTTATCAAACTTAGCTTTAGAAGTGAGAATAAGGACAGAGGAATGAGTTTTTTTTTGTGGCAAGGTTTTCCATGCCTCTTGAAATTGGGGGAGGTATGGGAATTTCTAGCTATGGTGGTCTTGTGGTTAAATTCGACAATTGTTGCACTTGTACCTAGACTTTTTTGTGAAAATATGTCGATGGAGGTGGATTACTAAGAGGTGAAAAACTCTACGTCATATTATATCAAGGTCCATCACATAGGGTGCATGTGTGGGTAGGTTTTGGTGAGGTTGATTTTGGCTGCTTCGTCATCTTAGTGGAGACTCATGCAAGCTGAGTGGCTGATTGAAAATGAGCACAAGGACGAACCGTGCATGTATATTCTTCCTTGAAGACACATCATCGTGAGTTGGAGTAGTGGGAAATGATGGTTTTATAGAAGTGTCCTGACGGAGGGCCACCAATGCATCCCGATAACGAGGGAGATCGAAAAAATGGTGTGCGTAATGACCGTGTTGTGCGTAAATATCACATGGGTGGTTAGTAAATAATCCCTTACTACATAATGTGATGGAATTTCCTTCTAAAGGTGGAGATGAGGTCATAAGATCCTTTGGGGCATGACGAAGAGCTTTCGATTCTTCCAATGTTGGGAATTGGTTCATAGGGTTTTTTGTTACATTATATAATGTACATGGGGGAGGAGCCCTAGGAGAGTAGTTAGCTAAGGTATCAAACTTATTACCTTTATACATATCACTCTTGGCGGAACCTACTGGTGTTGATGCAGGTATGAATCCTTGGGGTGTTCAAAGGAATCACTTTGATCGAAGTAATACCTAAGCCTACTAACATGTACTATGAGGTGAAATACCATAAAATTATCGTGAGATCCATGTTGGCCAATTTGATAGTTTCCATGATGTGGTGCGAGATGAAACCTGATGGAGGGTATAATAAAGGTGTTTGGGTTGTTGCATAGGGTCCTAAGACTAGGTAGCATTCGATGAACTCATCATGCATATTGGTGCTGTGGAAAATAACATTACTATTTTGGGATCTCCTAGATATGTGACAAGGAGTGATGATTCTTTCAACATCCCTAGACTGGCCTCATTTAGGGATGGGACCAATCTAGTCTGATACCCAAAAAAGGGTAACACGCCATCTGGGGATGGAGACACTCACATATTAAAATGTTTTTATTGATGAACAATGATTATCTTCCTGTTGTGTAGGGACATCATGGTGTGAAATAATTATGATACTATCGCTTTTATGGAATACATATTGTTGTCGCCCAATAAGATGTTGTAATCTAGTTGAGCATTGAGGACCTCGATATCTATGAGAATGATTTTTCCTTAAATTTCTACCATAACCTTCTAAAAAATTTCCACGAGTGTTGAGAGGAATCCATCATATGCCCTCAAAGTTATAGTGGAAGAATTGATCTTAGAGGATCACATTTTTTTCCAAACTGACTTAGACATGATACAACTGGATTCCTCCTTATCATCAACTGTTATGTCCCTATATAGTGTATACCCTTAATTCTATTTTTAGTGTATCCCCCTTATTTTTATTGTTGTTCCCATGTAGTCCCCATATTTTTATTATTTTGCCCCATAGAAGCTCACTATTGTTATTGTTGTTCCCTTACATTATTATTTCTATGTCGACTCTGATTATATTGTGACCCCTTGGACTCCTATATATAGAAAGGGGTTTTTTTCATTTCAATCGTCTAAGATTTTTTCATTTATGTAGTGTAAAGGAGATTTCCCCATAAAATTGGATAATGTTTAGGTCATTGATCTATCTTTTCTTCTATTTTGTGAGTTGGCTACATAAAATTTGGAATCAGAGTTTTGGATTCTAGGGTTTCACTTCTTCAAATATGATATCTTTTAATTTTCTCTATAATTTTTTTAATACAAGACTTTAGAAACTAAAATTTCTACCACGTAGAGAAGAAATATTGGTGAACATTGTTATGAAACCAACTCCAAAAATAGAAGAAAAGAGAGATCAATGCCTTAGAAATCAGCCACTTCGAGGGGGAAACCTCCAATACATTACATAAATGAACAATTCTTGGATGATACAAATGAAAAAAAATCCTTCTATATATAGGGGTCCATGGGGTCACAATATAATCCTAGCCGACCTAACAATAATAATGTAAGGGAACAATAATAAAAATATGGGGGTTGCAGGGGTACAACAATAACAATAAGGGGGCTACACTAATAACAATAAGGGACTACACTAGTAATATGGGGACCTAACATGCCCCTGTCCTTAAAAAATGTGTTGTCCTCAATGCTTGAGTAGCTTTGGATGCTTTTGTATATAATTCTCATACTCCCATGCAAAATCTTCAGTGGGTAAGTTCTTCCACTTGATGAGATACTCTAAAATTGATCGATTTCGTAGCTAGATTTCTTGTTTCCGTGATTTTTTCAGGTTCCAGTATGATTTTTCCTTCCTCATCAAGTTTTGGAAATATTTTTTGAATTGGAATTTTGTCACCTATAACCTTCTTTAAGCATGAAACATGGAAAACTGGATGCACTCGCGAAGAAGCAGAAAGCTCCAATTTGTATGCCATAGTACCAATCTTTTGCGACACCTTGTAAGGACCATAGTATGTTGGAGATAATTTATTATCCTTATTAGCTTGCTTGAGGGACATTTTTTTGTATGGTTTTAGCTGTAAAAATACCCAGTATCCTACATTAAAACTTCTCTCGCTGCGATGTTGATCTGCTTGTTGTTTCATTAGACTTTGTGCCAAATTGAGGTTATCCTTTAAGAGTTGGAGAGCTGGTTATTGATGCTCGATGTGATATTCCACTGCTTGCACCTTATAATTTTCTCTTAAAGATGACATGATGGATGGTGGATGATATCCATAAAGTGCCATAAATGGGGTCATTTTTGCGGCAGTATGGAAGGAAGTTCTATACCACCATTCATCCAGAGGTAACCACTTGACCCATTGTGTTTGTTTATCAGATACAAAAAAACGAAGATATCCTTCCAAAAAAAATTTCACTATCTTAGTTTGACCATCAGATTGAGGATGATAAGATGAGCTATGAGCTAGTTGAGTACCCAAAAAAGAAAATAATTCCGTCAAAAAATTTCCAGTAAAAATGGGATCTTTGTCGCTTACCATAATCTTTGGGTTTCCATGTAGCTTTTGAATTGTTTCCATAAATGAGGTAGCAATTGTACTTACTTTAAATGGATGAGATAATGCACAAAATTGTGCATACTTGGTAAGTTTATCAACTACCACCATGATGACCCTGTTTCTTTTGGACTTAGGTAAAACTGTGATAAAATCCATTGAAATATCCTCCCAACATTGACTTGGAATGGACAAAGGCTGTAGAAGACCTGGGGTCTTAATTTTCTCAACTTTATTTTTATGGAAAACCAAAAATTCTGCCACAAAATTTTGAATATTAGATTTGAGGCCATCCCAAAAAAATTCTTTCTTCGCCCTGTGGTAATTTTTTAAAAATCCCGAGTGTCCTTCTAAAGGAAAAGTGTAGAATTCCAAAAGAATATTTTTTTTTAGTTAGGAACTCTTACAAAGATATACGGGATATTTGTACCATAAGGAATCATTTTTCCAACTAAATGTATCAGATGTACTAGGATGTTGCTTCATATTTTGAATGAGTGTCCACACTTCTTCTTCCTTCTTCCATTCATCCCTTGCTTGGGTTATCCAATCTGGTTGGATAATAGAAATGGCACGAAGCAATGCTTCCACCTCTTCATCCTTTCTTGAGAGTACATCTGCAACAACATTTATCTTCCCTTTTTTGTAGATTATTTGAAAGTCATAACCCAGCATCTTTGTGACCCATTTTCTCTACTCTTCTAAAGATATTCTTTGCTTAAAAAATTGTTTGAGACTATCATGATCATTTTTTACCTTGAAGTGCCTTCCCATTAGGTAAGTTCGCCATTTCTTTAGTGCATGTAGTATTGCCAACATTTCCTTCTCATAAATAGATTTCTATAAATAATTTCGTTTGATCGGACGACTTTCAAAAGCAACGGGTCTTCCTTCATGCATTAAAACAACACGAATTCCATTTTCCAAGGCATCACATTCCACAATAAAGGTTTTTGTGAAGTCTGGCGTATCTAAGAATGGTGCTAGGCACATTGCTTCTTAAAGATGTTCAAAGGCCTAGTTTCTTCAGGAGTCCATGAAAATGCATCTTTCTTCAACAATGTTGTTAGAGGTGCTGCTATTCTCCCATAATTCTTAACAAACTTGCGATAATACCCTATTAACCCGAGAAATATTCACAACTGATTTATGGTTGTGGGGACTTTCCATTCCTTAATGGCTTTAATTTTGTTAGGGTCTACCTTAACACCCTCGTGAGATACAATATGACCCAGATATTCCACCTCTTGTGCTCCAAAGAAACATTTGGATGTTTTTTCATATAATTGTTTCTCCTGCAATAGTTTGAGCACCCTGTCAACATGTTCAACATGATCCTTCCAAGACCTGCTATAGATTAGTATATCATCAAAAAATACTAGCACAAATTTTCTAAGGAAGGGTTTGAAAATGGAATTCATCAACCCTTGAAATGTAGAAGGTGCATTGGCAAGGCCAAAAGGCATGACCAAAAATTCATAATGACCCTCATGAGTTCGAAATGTTGTTTTCAGAATATCTTCAGTCTTAATTCTAATTTGATGATATCTTGAAGGAAGATCCAACTTGGTAAAATAAATCGCGCCATGTAATTCATCCAATTATTCATCAATCACAAGAATGGGAAATTTATCTTTAATAGTGAGCTTATTGAGCTCCCTATAATCCTGACACATGTGCCATGATCCATCCTTATTTTGTACCAACACTACTGAAGTAGAGAAAGAACTTTGAATAGGTTGAATTATACCAGCCTCTAACATTTCTGCAATCATACATTCAATTTCTCTCTTTCGATCATAAGGATATTTGTAAGGCCTGATGTTTGGAGGAACACTTACTGGATTCAAATGAATAGCATGATCATGATCACGAATAGGTGGGAGTCCTTTGGGAGTTTCAAACACCTTGGAATGATTGTCCAAGACTTTTTGGAGATTTGGAGAAATAGATGATTTTGATGTCGGAACTTCTAGTGAGCATAATTGTGAAATTAGGCCTTGTTGTTCTTTCTTCAGAAGCTTTGCCATGAAATTAGAGCTTATTATCTTTCCCGAATTTCATGCAATACCTTGTAATTCAATTTCCTTTCCTTCCAAAAAAAAATCAAGAAAATTTCTTGAAAATTAAAAGCTACCTTCCCCAAATATTGTAACCATTGTACTCCTAGTACAACATCAACACCTCCCATTGGAATGGAAAGCATTAGAATATTCAATACATATTACCCCATGGTTAGCTTGATATTATGGCATTTTATAAAACAATTTATAGTTCCTCCATTTGCAACCATCACTTGACATTTTGGTGCTGGGTATATGAAACAATTCAATTCCTTGGCTACCTTACAATGAATAAAATTAAGAGTACTAGCCAAATCAATCAACACTATTACCTTTTTCTTCTTGATATGTCCTATCTTGAGAGTTTGAGGACTGGTAATTCCTTCCAATGCATTACACAATATGGTCAGACTCATTTCTTCTTCTTCTAGGGTTGGTTCCTGGTGTATATCCTCTTCTTTTGAAAGTTCTTGTTCATTTTCTTCCTCCTCTTTGCAATAGATGTAAAATAATTTCTTCTGAGAACACTTATGACCTTTAGTGTATTTTCTATCACAACTATATAAAATCCCCTTTGATCTTTTTTCTTCCAATTTTTGTGGTTTCAACCTTGTATGTTGTGGAAGTCTAGGAGTAGAAACACTTCCATCTTTATATATGTGAGTGGTAGGCTTCCTTGTCGCTATAATTTTACATTCAGTTTTTCTTTCCAACCTTAATTCCTTCTCCAATGAATTAGGTTCCCAAACCCAAACTTCATTTTGGATGTTATCCTTTAAAGTCCCTATGAAGACATCAATCCTATGTTCCTCTAGAAGATCAATTACCCTTATATTCAATTTTTGGAAGTCCTTAATGTGCTCCACCATTGAACCCTTTTGTTTCAGATTTATCAATTGGCTAAAGAAGGTGTTGCTCTTTGTATCCTCATAATGTGCTATCATTTCCTTCATAAAAATTGACCAAGTGACAATTTTTTACCAGGAGAAAAGCCATCGATACCATACAAATGTATTTTGTCCTAAATGTAAAGTTGCAATGCGTACCTTTTGTGTGTTTTTCACATTATTGAGATCAAAATATTGCTCCATTTGTAGTATCCATGTTATAGGATCCTTGCCATCAAAATTCCTCATATCCATCTTTGGAATATGGTGGTTCTTCCATCCAACATTAGAGTTTATGAAATCACGGTTAACATTTATTTTGTTCTCATCATGAGTTTCCTCTAATATATTTTCGCCATTAGGAAATATTCCTTGTATCAATTTTTTTAGACCTTCCATGTCTTCTTTTAGATCATTCTTCATGTTTTCCGTGTTGTATTTCATTTCATCCATCTTAGCTTCCATTCCATCTTCCATGCCATCCATCTTAGCTTCCACACCTCTCTTCAACCCATCCATATTTTTCTTCAAACCATCCATATTTGCTTCCATGCCTTTCTTCAAAACTTCCATTTCATTTTTTGTTTCTCTTTGCGAGAGCGAAATTTTGTGCACTTTCTCTTGTAAATTTGATAGATCGTGTTACAATTCTTAATATTCATGAGTCATAGTAGAGTATTATCAGGGTTTAATGGGCGTTGAATTATTTTTAGGGGGGATTTTAGAACCTAATACTAATATCTATGCTCAATAGGCCCTTGGAATAACTTAAAACGGATTTTTCAAAAAAGACTTGTGCAATTTGAAAAAAATACACACATTTTTCTTGCTTTTGAGGAGCTCAATATTGAAACTGAATTATCTCTATCATTTCGGATCATCAATATCTAAAATTTGGCCTTGTAGTATTCATATGAATATTCTTTCGAATGCCATAGGTCTAACCTACTTTGGATTCTTCAAGTAAAATTTATGCCCAATCTACCCCAATGACATAATTTTGGATTTGTTCAGTAGAGAAAAATTGTATCAAGTTCCACGTGTCACTTTTTCCTCATTCTGTTATGAAATTGATAAACAGGAAACTATAGTCCATTTACTTATAGCCACTTTTTATAGAATTCAAATCTGAATCTCAGAGAGAGTTATGACGATTTTCCCAAGGTCACCTCTTTGAGATGTAATTTGGGAACCTGAACAAACCCTAAATTCCACATATAATATCTCTGAAAATATTGCGAACCAAGATTTGAAATTTTTACAAGAAGTGCTTCAGGATTTATTCTTCACTTTGTAAAAATTCAAGCTTCTTAAACTTCTTAGAAGAAAAATTATAGCGAAAATTCCACGATAACCTGTTTAGGTGAAATTCGGGATCCTGATAAAACCCTAACTTACACAGATCATATCTCCGAAAATATTGTGAACCAAGATCTGAAATTTGTACAACACATTCCCCAAGATTTTCACTTCGCTCTGTAAAAATTTCAGCTTTTGAACCTTCATAGAAAAAACATTATAGAGAGAATTCCATGATGACCTGTTTGGAGTAGTGAAACCCTAGAATCCAAACCTCTGATACCAAATGTTATGAAACCAGCTCCAAAAATAGAATAAAAGAGAGATCAATGCCTTAGAAATCAACCAATTCGAGGGGGAAACCTCCAATACATTACATAAATGAACAGTTCTTGGAGGATACAAATGAAAAAACCTCCTTCTATATATAGGGGTCCATGGGGTCACAATATAATCCTAGCCGACCTAACAATAATAATGTAAGGGAACGATAATAACAATATGGGGGTTACAGGGGTGCAACAATAAAAATAAGGGGGCTACACTAATAATAATAAGGTATTACACTAGTAATATGGGGACCCGACAAACATCATGTAAAAATTTTAGATCTCATATTGCTATAGTTTTAGAGATATGATTTGTGGAAGTCAGGGTTTTTGCAGCATCCCAAATTCAGTCTCAAATAGGTGACCTAGGGAAAATAATCATAGCTTTAGTTTCAATAATTGTATTTGAATTATGTAAAAAGTGGAAGGAATTGCACACACTTTCGTTTTTTTTCTATAAATTTTAGGGTTGAAGGTGGAAATAGTGATCTGTAGCACTCCGTACAAGTTCACTCTACTGAAATAGTCTCTAATCAGGTGATCGTGGGAGATAGGGCATAAATATTTGTTGAACACTCCAATATCAGTCTATACTGTGGGGTTGGAAAGTAGTTTTAGAGGGATACAACAAGACCTAATTTCAGACCTTGGATATATAAAATTACAGAGTTACAAATATTTCAATACCGAGCTTCGAAAGCCAAGAAAAAAGTGTGTATTTTATTTTTTTTAATTGCATAGATTTTGTTTGAAAATTTTGTTTGAAGTGATTCCAAAGGCATATTGAAGCATAGATATCAGTACTGGGTTACAAAATTCCTCCCAAACAAGAAAATTCCACACCCATTAAGCCCTCATAAATCTCTTCTATGATGCATGAAGAGGAATAATTGTAGCATGATATCTCAAAATTACAGGACCAAGTGCAACAAACTTAATTGTCACAAAGAACAACCAAATATGAACTAAAATATTACATGAATGGTTTAAAAGTATACATTTAATCTAATATGGATGGCTTGAAGGATGCCATGGAATCCAATATGGAGGGTTTGAAAGTAGACATGAAAGGTTTTAAAGACAGTTTGACAAAGTTGTTACATGAAAGGCTTCCCAGTGGTGAGAAGGTAATCCATGAAAATCATGATGAGGACAAAATGAATATGAATTTGGATTTTATAAACTCCAATTTTGGGTTTAGGAACCACCGAATTCCAAAGATCGATATGAGGAATTTTGATGGTAAGGATCTAGTAACATGAATACTACAAATGGAGCAATATTTTGATCTCCATGATGTGCAACACTCACAAAAGGTATGCATTGCAACTCTATATATAGAACCTAGTCAGTTTTTATGGTATCAATGGCTTTGTTCTCATAAAACACTTGTCACTCTGGCAATTTTTACAGAGGAAATGATAGCACATTATGAGGATACAGAGAGAAAAAAATTCTTTAGCCAATCAGTATTAGGGTAACATATATTCCAAAGGATCATGGGATTGACATATTCAAAGGGAATTTAAACGATAACATCCAACATGAGGTTATCCTTTGGGAACCCGATTCATTGGAGAAGGCATTCAGGGTGGCAAGAAAAATTGAAAGAAAACTTATGGAAACAAGGAAGGATACCACTCACAACTATAAATATGCAATTATTGCTTCTCCTATCCTTCCATAACCTACAAAGTTGACACAACAAAAATTGGAGGAAAAAAGAGAAAAGTTATTTTTTTATAGTTGTGATAGAAAATACACTAAAGTGCAATAAGAATAAATTATCTTACAGATATTGTGAAGAGGAGGATGAAAAGGAACAAGAAACATCATAAGAGGAGGATACACATTAGGAACTAACCCTATAGAAACAATAAATGAATCTGACTATATCTTGTAATGCATTGGTAGGAATTACCACTCTGTAATATTCCCAAATGGGGAAACTCAGCAATGCATGCATTAAAAATGAATTTTCAGAAATTTATGCTATAATAATCAAAATCAAGCCATGGATCCACTAGATCTAACATCATAACACCCAGATCCAAGAGGTGACTAGAAAAAAATAATGAAAGGTGAGGTAAACAAGCCTCCCACACCTAGTATAGCCCAAAACAATGTAAACCTCATGACTACTACAACACAGAAATACTGCAACAAGTGAAAACACAATTTAATGAGGTTTTATGCTTAGAAATTAGAGATACAAATAGATATACTCATATATTAATCAATATGGCTCAAAAACTGAGATATAGTCTCCTTTATACAAATCCAAGAGAACCTAGGAAGGGTTTCTGGAAATATACCCAATACAAATGGTGATCTACAACTCAAGACTGAAGAATCACTACAAACTGAAGCACATGAATATAGAAGGCAGAAATAATATATATTTGATGTATATCCACTCAAAGTTCTCCTCCAACGAAAGGATTAAACCTTCAATCACAGGTAAACACTCACAATGAGCCACAATATACCACACTGAAGTTTCCCTCAGAAATAATGAAATTCCAGACTGAAATTATGTTGTAGGTGATGGAAATAGATTGGCCCAATTCCAAAGATCTTAAATGTGCTCACGAACCCTCCAAAATGATCTCCCAAGAGAAGGAATCCTTCCTCCTATGAAAAACTAGCTCAGAAAGTGGGTTTCTCAACCCTCCACTGTAACACCCTACAACACAACACAATATTTTGTAGAACCTGTACTATAGCTGAAGGTTGAAGCTTGGCCAAAATTCCAGATGTGTGGAATGATAGATCAGGTCTCTCCCAAGAGCTACTCAAAGGGAAGAGATGGGATTCCTAAACAGGAATATCTTGTGCTAAACAACACCAGCAATCTTAGCTAAACAACTGAAGAGAGAAAAAGTCTAAATAGACATAAAAAAATGTAATTCATAAGCTAACCCCATATGGATGCTCTCCTATTCCTTATAAAAAATTTGAGCCTTCTCACCTTGGGTTCCACTCATTAGGGTTTCCACCATCACACAATCAATCTCCCTCCAAAACTGTGTTGTCCCATCATTAGTGCCACTCGTCCATAACAACGTTGTTTGATCTGGTCAAGTTGAACTCTTCAACCTGCTCTAGCCCCTTTTCACACCCAAGGGTCTTCAATCTAGCTCTTATATAGTTGTCTAAACTAATCCACATTCATATTGATCTGACTTTATTGATGATCCACTCCTCCCACATTAGTGTTTTTGACTTGGTCAAACTTGACTTTGTCCACATCCATTAGTCCCTGTTCACACATGAGAGTGCTAGATCCAGTTATTATCATGATCCCTTTTCACATCAAGAGGGATTTTATTCTTATTCAAGATAAGTATGGGTATACTTCCCCATTTATTCATCTAACTAGGTGTTAAAAGCAAAATCAATATTCCTATTAGCTGCATGCTAATTTAGGAATATTACAGTCCTCCCCTCCCAAATGTTTCTTGTCCTCAAGAAACTGCAAGGATAGAACTGAAGAGCCTCCTCTCCTCCTCCTGTAAAATTCTAATATGATAAATTCCTCAAAGGAACAAGATTTTGTCTTATCAATACATCTCCAAATTTCCCCTCCCAAGTATTCAAGCCAGGTTTTGGTGACCATCCCAAATAGCTATCATCATGTAGAAGTAAAACACCCATGGAGGCAAAAATGTGCTGTCTAGAGGACTTCTTGAGGCATGATATCTGATATATATTGGGATATTTCATCCCCATGTGAATCTACCATCCCCAAGCTATCATCCATACAAAATGAGCCACCCTCCAAAATGGTAACTCGTGAAAATTCTCCTCCACCTTAGGCTTCTGCAATGTAGGTGGGTTGAATAACTGAACATGGTAGACAAAATAACATACCCCACACTATATCTCTCTCCACTTATGATAAGTGTAGATTAGCTACTGATATTGGGCTGAAATAATGTTTCCCTCAAGTGGAAAGAAGAATATTGGATCTCCAAAGATCCTCTCCATAGAATCATGAATCATGCTGGCCCAATCCATCCCATACAAAGAGAAAGGTGCGTCATCACCATATAGTATCCAAATCAGAAAAATTTTGAAATTTATGTGCAAGTTTGGATAGTCCCAATGGTTTTCCAGTGGATACAGTGCAATCTTTCCAACTTTTGTTTTAGAGCCTCATGTGGCAAGTGGTCCTCCAACAAGTTACTAGCTGTGCATGTTTGCTCATCTACAATGAGGTAGTAAAAGGCATTATATATCAGCTGAGCATAATAATAATAACACCACACTTTCCCAAAGTCATGTAGAGAAGGGTTATCTCCATCATAAGTGTTGGTCCTAGGATGACCATGAAACCCAAAAATAACCTTGCCCTCTTGTGGAGCAATGCATTGTACATAGATGGTGAGATAATGAAAATACTCAATAAAATGATCAATAGGTACATAAATACATTTATTACCATGAATAGTGAGTAGGCTGAAATTAAGGTCCATGGATGAGTCCTCCCATGGGAATATCCTCATAAAATTCTACAACATGAAGGGATGCATACTCCCCTTGGAACACTCTGTAATGTTCCCAAAATGGATTTCTCAACAAGACATGCCTGAAAAATGAATTTTTCATGAATTTTTGCTTTATATATCATAAAAAGTGTTTAAAAACACTCAGAAACCAATTCCAAGTGCTGCAGCAACCTTTACTCAACTTTTATGGGCAAATGGGTGGGGAAAGGTGAAGATTTTGGCCCTAAAATGAGTATAATAAGAAATATGCGTAAAAATAAGGGTCATGGCTCTAGAATATGTTATATTAGGTCAAGAGGGATCTACTTTCAAAATTTCGGCAAAAATAATTCGTTTTTATAAGTTAAACAGTTCCTCCTTCCCGACTAGTCAAGAAAAACCCTCATTTCCCATGACTTGGAAGATGCAGAAATTTAATGAAGCAATGGAAGCGTATTTTATAAATGTGTAATATGTAAAAAAATATAGAAAATCAGAAAATTAGTTTAATAACATGGCATAGGAATTAAGCAAGGTTAAACAGTAGTTTTACATGGAAAATCCCTCAAGATTGAGGTGCTACACGACAAGAGAATGACCCAGAAACTCTTTAGTGTAAATTTCAAGTAGATGAAGCTTATTTTTATTATATTATATATCTGAAACTTATAAATACATGAAAAAAAAAGATATATAATAAATCAAAATGCCCAAATGGCTCTTTATTACATTCCCCTTAGGGATTTCAGCAATACATGAAAATGCAAGATCTGAGTTTTACTACAACAGATCTGCAGAATGATTCAGAATTTCTGAAGTAGAAATTTCAGTGAATGGATCAGACCTGAAATATACATGGATTGGTTGGCCAATCCATGGATCTCCCTTGATGCAAGGAGGCTTCCTTCACATCAGATATCTAGCTCCAAAATGATGCCAAAAACCCTACAACACTGCTCCTTCAACAATAACGCAGATCTGGGGAAGGCACTGTATAGTATACCATGAAGAAAAATTTGTCCTGATTCCAAGATCTGAAATGAAGCTCAAATCATTCAATACATCTCTCCAATGGATTAGAACCCTCCTCCATTGAAAAGAAGTACTGAAATGCTTTAGATCTGAAAAGATCTAAATCCCACTTGCTGCAACTTACAAAGGAAATCAAACCCTCAAATGGATCTGCATTGCAATTGGAAGTAGAAGCTTGGCCAAATTCCAGATATTGGATCAATGTAGCACATCCTCCTCCAAAGAGCTACTCCATGGAAGGAGAGAGGATTCCTAAACAGGAAACCCTCTTCCCTTTGGCTAACCAGCCAAGAGAACTCAAGTTGCTCAAGCAACCACAAATCATCAACAAACCCTTTCTTGAGTCCTCTCCCTCCCTTTCATAAAATGAGGAACTGAAAAACCCTAAACCAATTCACCTGAATTAGCCCCTTTCACATTTAGAAGCTCCTTATAGAACTGCGCAGGTCACTTAGGAGGTTCAATGCACCTAGACTGTCTTGTGATTTGGTCCTGTTGACCCAGACAAATAGCTTGGCCCTATTCATACACAAGTGGTTTTTATGAAACCAGCTCATATTTAATCCTGTTCACATTGATCATGTATTTATTTTTGGATCTAAAGAGTGTTGCATGTCCTCCATTATTCTATTATTCATAAACATGAAAAATAAAACAAAATTCTAATGTTCCAATTAGCTTAACTAATTTAGGAACATTACAGTCCTCCCCTCCCAAATGTTGCTTGTCCTCAAGCAACTGCAAGGATAGAACTGAAAGATGTCTCCTCCTCCTACTGCAGCATCCCCATATGATGGACTCCTCCAAATAATGATATGTTGTGTCAACAATGAATCTCCATATTGCCCCTCCCAAGCATGCAAGTTAGCTAAATAGCTATCATCATGAAACAGTCAAATACTTAAGAAGGAAATAAGGTGTTGCCTAGAGGCTCCCTTGAGGCATGGAATCTGAAGTGTATTTGGAAATAGCATCCCCCATGTGAGTTCTCCATCCTCAAGCAATAATCTACCAAAATGATTCACCTCAGGTCATGGCAACGCTATGAAAAAGTTCCTCCACCTTGAGCTCCTCCAAAATAGGTGGGCTGAAATTTTGCACATGGTAGACAAGATAGCCTACCCCACGCTGTTCTCCTTTGACATGGTTAATCATATGAACAAAGAATCCACATGTATGGAAAACATATTTTCCCAAGGCCACATAATAGATGGATGTCTCCATCATGCAATTTGGCCCAATGAAGGTCAAGGAGCTCAATAAATAGCTTGCCCTCTTGTGGAGAAATGCACTGCCAAGAGATGGTAAGATAATGCAACCAAAGCTCTCACCATATGTTGGAAGCAAGAAGATACATGGAATCATGAATGAATCCTCAATAATAGTTTGGCACACTCCCATGAAGGGGGGGATGAACCAAGTGTTGCGTGAAAGTCCTTCTCCTCCTGCTTGGAAACCCAAGTCAAGAAAAGCACACCACAGTAATAGATGTCTCCATACACCACTTCATCCTCTTCACCTCTTCTTTGCTCACAAAGTTCATCAAATGATAAGTGATACTGGGAATACTCCATCAATAAATCCCAGCTCCAAAGTGACAATGCTATTGGCCTATGCAAGTAGGCTCCCATGAACTCATAGCTCCAATCTTTGACATGCAGAATGTCAAAGGCATCTCCCATAATGCTGCTACATATGAGAAGTACTTCCCATGAAGAAAGTCCTTCTTTAACATTTAAGGTCAAGGAGTAACCCCTTTGCACTATGATAGTACCATCTTCTACTCCTGCAACATCATGAAAACTGTGAGAGAAATTTTGCCCTTGCTCTCTCAAGAACATCCCAAGCAACAAAATCCTTTGCTTCTTTCTCATACTTCCATCATCTCATCCAGGTAGTGACAACATGGTGCTTGAAATGAAAAATTTTATGCCAACACAATGTGCCCATACTCTTTTTTTCTCCATGATGCAAGTATCCTACCACATACCCTTAGGAAGAGTGTGATGATCAAACTCTTCCAAGAGCAGCCAGTGCAGCCAAGCCTCCTGTTGCCTGGTATCAAAAATCTGCAAGTGGCTTTCTAGCCTCTTGCTCTCCATCCTCCATCTTGGTATACCTCCCATGAGGGATACCATCATCCCAAATCAGATTCATGCAGTTCATGGGATTTTGAAATGCAAGCTTCTCTTCATCACCACCTTTGTACAGTGTAATGCAACTCTGTTGCTCTAAATCAGCAGCATGCAAAGATGTATATCTCCTCATATAATGTGTTGAAATGAGCATAAATGAATCTTTAATCATACCTTGGTGAATAGAAGAAAAACTTCTTCTACAGCTATGTGGCATTCCTCCATTTCTGAACATTAAGGCTACTCCTCCAAGGTTGTGACAGCACTGGTACAAGTCTCCACCTTCTCAATCTCATTGAGATCTTCTTCAATGCCCTTCATGATATGAAAAGGGAGCAGGGAGATCTTCTCACCCACCATTATTTCAAGTGGCGAAGCCATGCTCTATTTTTTATCTTTATAGCTCTCCTTTTTTGTGAGGATATGAGGTGCATGGATCCTCCTCTCCTTCTTGAAACCTTCTGTAGGTCTCACTGCAACTTTCTGCTTCTTGAAACCCTCTAGGAGTTTCATTTTCTTCCTCCTTCTTTCTTCTGTCTAACCTATTTGAAGAGGCTCTTCCTGGATCTGAAATTTGATGAAATAAAACTCATCTCCTTTAGCTTTATTATCTCTATATATTCTCTTCTCTGATACTGCTATAAATTTCCCTCTTCGGGAGTATCAAGATTCTATTCCAGGGATTGACTGCAGGGGCATTTACTGGATATGACACATTTGAGAAAAGGATGAGATCCAGAGGCTACCTGGCCATCTGCAGACTTTTTCTATAGATATTGAAGGATTCCTACTTCAGGGATTTATCACTTTGGCTTGAAGCCACAAGCTGAGCCAAAGATCATGCTCTGATACCACTGTAATGTTCCCAAAATGGATTTCTCAGCAAGACATGCCTGAAAAACGATTTTTCAGGAATGTGTGATTTATATATCATAAAAAGTGTTTAAAAACACTCAGAAACCAATTCCAAGTGCTGCAGAAACCTTTACTCAGCTTTTATGGGAAAAAAGGTGGGGAAAGGTGAGGATTTTGGCCCTAAAATGAGTATAATTATAAATCTACGTAAAAATGAGGGTCATGGATCTGGGATATGTTATATTAGGTCAGGAGGGATCTAAATCCTGAATTCTAGCAAAAATAAATGTGCTTTTCTAAGCTAAATCATTCCTCCTTCCCGACTAGTCAAGAAAAACCCTGATTCCCCATGACTTGGAAGATGTAGAAATTTACTGAAGAAATGGAAGAATATTTTCTGAAGGTGTAAGATGTAAAACAGTATGGAAAATCATAAAATTAGTTTAATATCATGGAGTAGGCATTAAGCAAGGTTAAACAACAGTTTTACATGGAAAATCCCTCAAGATTGAGGTGCTACAAGACAAGAGAATGACCGAGAAACTCTTCAACATAAATTTCAGGAGGCCAAAGCTTATTTTTATTATATTACATACCTGAAACTAATAAATACATGAAAACAAATATCTATAATAAATCAAAATTCCCAACGGGCTCTTTATTACATTCCCCTTGGGGATTTCAGCAATACATGAAAATGCCGGAGCATATCTGAGTTTTACTGCAGCAGATCTGCAGAATGATTCATAATTTCTGAAGAAAAAGCTTCAGTGAATGGATCAGACCTGAAATAGACATGGATTGGTTGGCCAATCCATGGATCTCCCTTGATGCAAGGAGGCTTCCTTCACATCAGAGATCTAGCTCCAAAATGATGCCAAAAACCCTGCAACACTACTCCTTCAACAATAACGCAGATTTGGGGAAGGAACTGCAAAGTATACCATGAATAACACATTGTTCTGATGCCAAGATCTGAAATGAAGCTCAAATCATTCAATACATTTCTCCAATGGATTAGAACCCTCCTCCACTGAAAAGAAGTACTGAAATTATTTAGATCTGAAAAGATCTAAATCCCACTTGCTACAACATACAAAGGCAATCAAACCCTCAATAGGATCTGCATTGCAATTGGAAGTAGAAGCTTGGCCAAATTCTATACAGTGGATCAATGCAGCGCATCCTCCTCCAAATAGTTACTCCATGGAAAGAGAGAGGATTCCTAAACAGGAAACCCTCTTCCCTTTGGCTAACCAACCAAGAGAACTCGAGTTGCTCAAGCAACCACAAATCATCAACAAACCCTTTCTTGAGTCCTCTCCCTCCCTTTTATAAAATGAGGAAGTGCAAAACCCTAAACCACTTCACTTGAATTAGCCCCTTTCACATTTAGAAGCTCCTTCTAGAACTATGCAGGTCACTTAGGAGGTTCAATGCACCTGGACTGTCTTGTGATTTGGTCCTGTTGACCCAGTCAAAAAGCTTAGCCCTATTCATACAAAAGTGGTTTTTATGCAACCATCTCATATTTAATCCTGTTCAGATTGAGCATATATTTATTTTTAGATCTAAGGACTGTTGCATGTCCTCCATTAGTCTATTATTCATAAACATGAAAAATAAAACAAAATTCTAATGTTCCAATTAGCTTAGCTAATTTAGGAACATTGCAGTCCTCCCCTCCCAAATGTTGCTTGTCCTCAAGCAACTACAAGGATAGAACTAAAATATGTCTCTTCCTCCTACTGTAGCATCCCCATATGATGAACTCCTCCAAATAATGAGATGTTGTGTCAACAATGAATCTCCATATTGCCCCTCCCAAGCATGCCAGTTAGCTAAATAACTATCATCATGAAACAGTCAAATACTCAAGAAGGCAATAAGGTGCTACCTAGAGGATCCCTTGAGGCATGGAATATGAAGTGTATTGGGAAATAACATCCCCCATGCGAGTTCTCCATCCTCAAGCAATCATCTACCAAAATGAGTCACCTCATGTCATGGAAACTCTATGAAAAATTTAATCCACCTTGAGCTCCTGCAAAATAGGTGGGCTGAAATTCTACACATGGTAGACAAGATATCCTACCCCATGCTGTTCTCCTCTCCACTTAATATAAGTGTAGAGTGTGAACTGATCCTGGGCTGCAAGGACATTGCCCTCAAGTGATATCATGAGGATTAGATTTGCAAAGTTCCTCCCTCCAATGTTGTAAAACCAATCAGCCCAAAATGCCTCATATGTGATGGATATAAGAGTATCACCATGAGGTACTCCATCACACACATGGCTCAACTCCAAGAGAAACAAGTGTTTGGCTATGGTGGCCACAATTTTTCCCATGTTCCCATTAGAACATATGATGTAGAAAATGTGGGAATCTCCTTCCCAAAAGGACACACTCATCTCATGTGTCTCTTTCTCAATCATGCTCTCAAAAGACATAATGGAAATATCAGCAAAGAAAACATGATCATCATCATCATAATGAGGGAAATGCTGAGGGTTCTATGTGATGAAAGAGATTACCAACCGTCCCCCAAATACTCACAGCGCAGTATTCTCAACTGCTACTTAAGAAGAGTATATGGAAAATTTTCTGCTGTGACATGGTTAATCATATGAAAAAAGAATCCACATGTAAGGAAAACATATTATCCTAAGGCCACATAATAGATGGTTGTATCCATCATGCAATTTGGCCAAATGAAGTTCATGGAGCTCAATAAATAGCTTGCCCTCTTGTGGAGAAATGCACTGCCAAGAGATGGTAAGAGAATGCAACCAAAGCTATCACCATATGTTGGAAGCAAGAAGATACATGGAATCATGAATGAATCCTCAATAATAGTTTGGCACACTCCCATGAAGAAGGGGATGAACCAAGTGCTGTCTGAAAGTATTTCTCCTCCTGTTTGGAAACCCAAGTTAAGAAAAGCACACCACAGTAATAGATGTCTCCATCTACCACTTCATCTTCTTCACCTCCTCTTTGATCACCAAGTGCATCGAATGAGAAGTTATCCTGGGAATACTCCATCAATAAATCCCAGCTCGAAAGTGACAACGTTGTTGGCCTATGCAAGTAGGCTCTCATCAACTCATAGCTCCAATATTTGACAAGCAGAATGTCAAAGGCATCTCCCATAATGCTGCTACATATGAGAAGCCCTTCCCATGAAGAAAGTCCTTCTTTAACATCTAAGGTCAAGGAGTAACCCCTTTGCACTATGATAGTGCCATCTTCTACTCCTACAACATCATGAAAACTGTGAGAGAAATTATGCCCTTGCTCTCTCAAGAACATCTCAAGCAACAAAATCCTTTGCTTCTTTCTCATACTTCCATCATCCCATCCAGGTAGTGACAACATGGTGCTTGACATGAAAATTTTTATGCCAAAACAATGTGCCCATACTCTTTTCTACTCCATGATGCAAGTATCCTGCCATATACCCTTAGGAAGAGTGTGATGATCAAACTCTTCCAAGAGCAGCCAGTGCAGCCAAGTCTGCTGCTGCCTGGTATCAAAAATATGCAAGTGGCTTTCTAGCCTCTTGATCTCCATCGTCCATCTTGGTATACCTCCCATGAGGGATACCATCATCCCAAATCAGATTCCTACAGTTCACGGGATCTTGAAATGCAAGCTTCTCTTCATCACCACCTTTGTACAGCGTAATGCAACTCTGTTTCTCTAAATCAACGACATGCAAAGATGTAGATCTCCTCATATAATGTGCTGAAATGAGCATAAATGAATCGTTAATCATACCTTGGTGAATAGAAGAAAAACTTATTTTGCAGCTGTGTGGCATTCCTCCATTTCTGAATTTGAAGGCTGCTCCTCCAAGGTTGTGATAGCGCTGGTACAAGTCTCCACCTTCTCAATCTCCTTGAGATCTTCTTCAATGCCCTTCATTATCTGAAAAGGGAGCAGGGAGATCTTCTCACCCACCATTCTTTCAAGTGGTGAAGCCATGCTCTGGTTTTTCTCTGTATATCTCTCCTTATTTGTGAGGATAGGAAGTGCATGGATCCTCCTCTCCTTCTTGAAACCTTCTGCAGGTCTCACTGCAACTTTCTACTTCTTGAAACCCTCTAGGAGTTTCATTTTCTTCCTCCTTCTTTCTTCTGTCTAACTATTTGAAGAGGCTCTTCCTGGATCTGAAATGTGATGAGTTAAAACTCATCTCCTTCAGATTTTTGATCTCTATCTCTTCTCTTCTCTGATACTACTTTAAATTTCCCTCTTCAGGAGTATCAATATTCTATTCCAGAGATTGACTGCAGGGGCATTTACTGGATATGTCACCTTTGAGAAAAGGATGAGATCTAGAGGCTACCTGGCCATCTGTAGACTCTTTCTATAGATATTGAAGGATTCCTACTTCAAGGATTCATCACTTTGGCTTGAAGCCACAGGCTGAGCCAAAGATCATGCTCTGATACCACTGTAATGTTCCCAAAATGGATTTCTCAACATGACATGCCTAAAAAACGAATTTTTTAGGAATGTGTGTTTCAGTATCATAAAAAGTGTTTAAAAACACTAAAAAACCAATTCCAAGTGCTGCAACAACCTTTACTCAGCTTTTATGGGAAAAAAGGTGGGGAAAGGTGAGGATTTTGGCCCTAAAATGGGTATGATAAGAAATATGTGTAAAAATAAGGCTGATGGATCTGGTATATGTTATATTAGGTCAATCGGGATCTACATGCCAAATTTCAGCAAAAAAAAATGCGTTTTTCTAATTTAAACAGTTCCTCCTTCTCGACTAGTCAAGAAAAACCCTAATTTCCCATGACTTGGAAGATGCAGAAATTTATTGAAGTAATGAAAACATATTTTATAAAGGTGTAAGATCTAAAATAGTATGGAAAATCCGAAAATGAGTTTAATAACATGGCATAGGCATTAAGCAAGGTTAAACAACAATTTTACATGGAAAATCCCTCAAGATTGAGGTGCTACAAGACAAGAGAATGACCCAAAAAATCTTCAGCGTAAATTTCAGGAGGGTGAAGCTTATTTTTATTATATTACATATCTGTAACTAATAACTACATGAAAACAGAGATCTATAATAAATCAAAATGCCAAAAGGACTCTTTATTACATTCCCCTTGGGGATTTCAGCAATACATGAAAATGTTGGAGCAGATCTGAGCTTTAATACATCATATCTATAGAATTATTTATAATTTATGAAGCAGAAAATTTAGTGAATGGATCAGACCTGAAATGGACATGGATTGTTTGGCCAATCCATGGATATCCCTTGATGCAAGGAGGCTTCCTTCACATCAGAGATCTAGCTCCAAAATGATGCCAAAAACCCTGCAACACTACTCCTTCAGCAATAATGTAGATCTGGGGAAGGAACAGCATAGTATACCATGAAGAACACATTGGTCTGATGCCAAGATCTGAAATGAAGCTCAAATCATTCAATACATCTCTCCAATGGATTAGAACCCTCCTCCATTGAAAAGAAGTACTGAAATGCTTTAGATCTGAAAATATCTAAATCCCACTTGCTGCAGCTGACAAAGGAAATCAAAACCTCAATAGGATCTGCATTGCAGATGGAAGCAGAAGCTTGGCAAAATGCCGGATAGTGGATCAATGCAGCACATCCTCCTCCAAAGAGCTACTCCATGGAAGGAGAGAGGATTCCTAAACAGGAAACCCTCTTCCCTTTGGCTAACTAGCCAAGAGAACTCAAGTTTCTCAAGCAACCACAAATCATCAGCAACCCCTTTCTTGAGTCCTCTCCCTCCCTTTTATAAAATGAGTAAGTGCAAAACCCTAAACCACTTCACTTGAATTAGCCCCTTTCACATTTAGAAGCTCCTTCTAGAACTGTGTAGGTCACTTAGGAGGTTCAATGCACCTGGACTGTCTTGTGATTTGGTCCTGTTGACCCAGTCAAATAGCTTAGCCCTAGTCATACACAAGTGTTTTTTATGCAACCAGCTCATATTTAATCCTGTTCACATTGAGCATGTATTTATTTTTAGATCTAAGGAGTGTTTCATGTCCTCCATTAGTCTATTATTCATAAACATGAAAAATAAAACAAAATTCTAATGTTCCAATTACCTTAGCTAATTTAGGAACATTACACACTCCATTAATAGAAACATACTCCCAAGTGACAACATTGTTGGCCTTACTGATAATGCTCTTGTCACTCCATGACTTCCTTCTTTGACACCCCATATGTCAAAGTCATCCACCATCATGCTGCTATGTGTGGCAACCTCCTTCCTATGTGGAAGGACCACCTTATCCTCCAATGTTGAAGGGTAGCCTCTTTGCATTTTTATTGTGCCATCCTTTTCTCTGGAAATATCATGCCAAGTATGGGAAAAATTGTTCCCATACTCTCCCAAGAGTAGCCAAAGCAACAATAACTCTTGCTTCTCCCTCACGCCTCCATCATACAAATCATGAGGTGAAGGTATGATGATTGATATGAAGAATTCCATATCAACATAATGGACCCAAACTCCTTGCTTCCATATGATGCAAGTGTTCTTCCAAGTTTCCTCCACCAACATACCCTTTGGAGAAGGATATGCCACATGATGGCCAAACTCTTTCAAGAGTAGCCAATGCAGCCATGCCTCCTGCTGCCCTATGTCATAGATATGAAAGTGGCTCACCAACCTCTTTCTCACCATCCACACCCATCCATCCACATGTGGGTGTCTCCCACCATGCTCCATCTTGGCACTCCTCCATTGAAGACTACCATTCTCCCAAATCATATTTATACCTTTTCATTTCATGGGATGTTGAAATGCAACCTCTTTGAGATCTCCTAAAGAATACCCCACACCAATGACCATATTGAATCCATAAGGATCCAAGTATGTTGAAGGAAAAAACTCCTCATAGGCCTGTATAATTCTCATCCCAATATATCCATCACAATGATGAAAGAAAAAGTGTCTCTCATTGATCATCTGCTCGTTCAATGTCACACAAGTGTAATGGTCATTAGAATGCTCTAATGATAGTTGGGTTCTCAACTCCTCATTGCTGCTTAATGAAAGCGCTGTTAATCTCTTCAATGGTGTATTTGTTGTCTCATGCTCAAGCTCAATGATGAACATAGAGTTCTGCATTGGATTGTTTAGGACAAAGCTCATCCCATCCTCCACCAGTCCACACCCCAACCCCAAGTGTTGTGTGCAACCCAATAATGACACATTAGGATGATTTTTTATCACTTCTTTGAACAACTCAAGCTTGCCCAGCGCAGTGCAAGTCTACTGCTCCAAATTAGCAATATTTTTTTATCCTTGATCATGCAAAGGCATATATCCATAACCTCCCATAGGATTTTCTAAAATAACAGAAAATGGAAATTCATGCATACCTTGGTGAAGTTTGGGAACATCTTGTATGGCTACAAGGGTTCCTCCCTCCAATGTGTTGGCTCCCCCAACTGCTGATGATGATGGCTGCTCCTCCATAGTTGTATCAGTGATTGTACAAGTTTCCTCCAGTGGTGGTGAAGGCTCCTCCCCCTTTGATTTCTTATTTTCAAATATTTTGATCACACTTTGAGTGAAATATGAAAAATTAGTCACTCTTGCATCACTCAAATGGCTGAACCACCAAGTGCTTGCTTTACCCTCAAGGTGTAGTGCTGCAATCTCAACAACCTCTCTTTCCACCACTGGATGTAGTAGGAAGAATTCATCTAGCTTCATCACCCAAACCCTTGTTGTACATATGGATGATTCATCAAAAGTAGACAATAGAAATATATTGCCCCTCATTCTCCTATTTTTGCAAGTCCTCCTTTCTTCTTCAAGCTAAATAAATTGTGGAAGAGTTAGAGTCTCCTTAAAAGCTCTAGGTTGAGACTTGTATTCTGCAAGGTATCCACTCAGGATCTCATGTTCCAAGTTCCCTCCATCTCCATGCCTCTTGCCTTCTTCCTCCAAAGGAGAGGGAAAAGTGTAATGCTTTGGAGCTTCTTGCAACATTGGTCCTTCCTTCAGAGAATAGGAAATACATGGACCATCCTCTTCTTGAAATCCTCTAGAATTTTCATTGCATCTCTTCTCTTTCATCTGTTTAACATCCTTGGAGAGGTTCTTCATAGATCTGAAAAGTGATGAGACCAAGCTCATTCCTTCCACCATTTTAGATTTCGTCACCTTATCTTCTTCTTCTTATAGCATAATGGCTAAAAAACTCACAAGCTGAGCCAAGATTATGCTTTGATACCACTATAATATTCCCAAATGGTGAAACTCAGCAATGCATGCATTAAAAAAACATTTTCAAAAATGTATGATATAATAATCAAAATCAAACCATGGATCCACTAGATTTGACATCATAACACCCAGATCCAAGAGGAGACCAGAGGAAAATAATGATAGGTGAGGTAAACAAGCCTCCCACACCTATAGCCCAAAACAATGTAAACCCCAAGACTACTACAACACAGAAATACTGCAACAAGTGACAGTGCAGTCTAATGAGGGTTTATGATTAGAAATTAGAGAGAGAAATAGATCTACTCATATAATAATCAATATGGCTCAAAAACTGAGATCTAGTCTCCTTTATACACATCCAAGAGAACCCAAGAAGGGTTTCTGGAAATACACCCAATACAAATGGTGATCTAAAACTGAATAATGAAGAGTCACTAAAAATTGAAGCACATTAATATAGAAGGCTGAAATAATATAGATCTAATGCAGATCCACTCAAAGGTCTCCTCTAATGAAAGGATGAACCCTTTAATCACAGGAAAACACTCTCAATGAGCCACAAGATCCCACACTAATGATGCCCTCCAAAATAATGCAATTCCAAACTAAAATTACACTGTAGGTGATGGAAATATATTGGCCTAATTCCAAATATCTGAAATATGCTCAAGAACCCTCCAAACTGATCTCCCAAGAGAAGGAATCCTTCCTCCTATGAAAAACTAGCACAAAAACTGGGTTTCTCAACCCTCCACTGCAACACCCTACAACACAACACAATATTATGCAGAAAATATGCTTTAGCTGAAGGCTCAAGCTTGGCCAAAATTCTAGATGTGTGGAATGATAGATCAGGTCTCTCCCAAGAGCTACTCAAAGGGAAGAGATGGGATTCCTAAACAGGAATACCTTGTGCTAACCAACACCAACAATCTTAGCTAAACAACTGAAGAGAGAAAAAGTCTAAATAGACATATCAAAATTTAATTCATAAGCTAACCCCATATGGCTACCCTCCTCTTTCTTATAAACAATGTGAGCCTTCTCACCTTGGGTCCCATTCATTAAGGTTTCCACCATCACACAATCAATCTCCATCCAAAACTGCGATGTCCCATCATTAGTGCCACTCCTCCATAACAACGTTGTTTGATTTGGTCAAGTTGACCTCTTCAACCTGCTCCAGCCCCTTTTCACACCTAACGGTCTTCAATCCAGCTCTTATATAGATGTCTAAACTAATCCACATTCATATTGAGCTGCCTTTATTGATGATCCACTCCTCCCACATTAGTGTTGTTGACTTGGTCAAACTTGACTTTGTCCACATCCATTAGTCCTTTTTCACACATGAGAGTGCTAGATCCAGTTATTATCATGATCCCTTTTCACATCAAGAGGGATTTTATGCTTATTTAAGATAAGTATGGGTCTCCTTCCCCATTTATTCATCTAACTAGGTGCTCAAAGAAAAAACAATACTCCTATTAGTTGCATGCTAATTTAGGAATATTACACACTCCTCAAACTCTGAAGATAGAAGGCTATATCAAGAAGATAAAGGTAATAGTGATGATTGATTCGGGTAGTACCCATACTTTTATTCATTGTAAGATAGCCAAGAAATTGAATTTCTTCCTATATCCAGCACCAGAGTGTCAACTGATGGATGTAAATGGAGGAACTATAATTTTCTCTGGAAAGTTCCATAATATCAATCTAACCATGGGGGAATATTCATTGAATAGTCCAATTGTCTCCATTACAATGGGTGGTGTTAATGTTGTACTAGGAGTCCAATGGTTACAATCTTTGGGTTCTAGAATTTTTTTTGGGAATGAAAGGCAGTTGAATTACAAGGTATCATAGGGAAACTAGGAAAGATAATAATCTCTAATGTGATGAAAAATTTTCTGAATAAATAACAACGAGGTGTAATTGCACAATTATGCTCACTAGAGGTTTAAACATTAAAATCATCTATTTCTCCATATCTCCAAAAAGTCTTGGACAATCATTCCAACGTGTTTGAGACTCCCAAAGGCCTCCCACCTATTCGTTATCATGACCATGCTATTCATTTGATTCCAATAATTTTTCCTCCAAACATTAGGCCTTACATATATCCTTATGCCCAAAAGAGTGAGATTGAACGTATGGTTGCAGAAATGTTAAAGGCTGGTATAATTCAACCTACTCAAATTTCTTTCTCTTCTCCAGTACTATTGGTGCACAAGAAGGATGGATCGTGACGTATGTGTCCAAATTATAGAGATATCAACAAGCTCAGTATTAAAGATAAATTTCTCATATCTATCTTGGATGAACTACATGGATCAATGTACTTGACAAATTTTGATTTTCGTTCAGGACATTATAAAATTAGAATGAAGATTTAAGACATTCTGAAAGAAAAAACATTTAGAACCCATCAGGGTCATTATGAATTTTTGGTCATTCCTTTTGGCCTTACTAATGCACCTTCCACATTTCGAGTTTTTATGAAATTCATTTTCAAACCCTTAGAAAATTTGTGTTAGTTTTTTTTTTATGATATATTAATCTACAAAAATTCTTGGAAGGATCATGTTCAACATGTTGATGGGGTACTCAAACTATTGGAGGATAAAAAATTATACGAAAAAACCTCCAAATGTTTCTTTGGATTACAAGAGGTGGAATATTTGGGTCGTATTGTATCTCATGAGGATTTTAAGGTAGACCCTAACATAATAAAATCCATTAATGAATGGAAAATCCACACAACCATAAAGCATATTCGAGGATTTATTGGGTTGACAGGGTATTATCGCAAGTTTGTTAAGAGTTATGGGTGAATATCTGCACTTCTAACGTCATTACCAAATAAATATGCATTTTATTGGACTCCAAAAGAAAATAAGGCCTTTGAACTTCTTAAAGAGAAAATGTGCCAAGCATCAGTCTTAGCTATGCCAAACTTCACAAAAACCTTCATTGTTGAATGTGATGTCTTGTGAAATGGAATTGGTGCAATTTTAATGAAAAAAGGAAGACCAAATTATTTTTAAATTCATCCAATCAAAGGAAAGTATTTACACAAACCTATTTATGAGAAGGAAATGTTGGATATACTACGTGCATGAGAGCAATGATGACCTTACCTAATGGGAAGACACTTCAAGGTAAAAACATATCATGGTAGTCTTAAATACTTTTTGGAACAAATATTATCTTTAGAAGAGCAGCAAAAATGGGTCATAAAGATGTTTGGTTATGACTTTGAAATCATTTACAAAAAAGGGTAGAAATTTTTTGTTATAGATGCACTCTCAAGAAAGGAAGAGGATGTGGAATCATTGCTTTGTGCCAATTCTATTATCCAACCTAAGTGAATAGCTGAAGAAAGGGATGAATGGAAGAATTATGAATAGGTGTGGACACTCATTCAACATTTGCAGCAAGATTCCAGTACATATGATATATTTAGATGAAAAACAATTCATTATGGTACGAAGATCGCTTATATCTTTGTAATAATTCCTAGCCCAAACAAAAGATTATTTTTTAATTGCACACCTCTCCCTTAGGACGACACTCAATATTTCTAAAAATTTACCACAGGGATGGCCTTAAATTTTATATTCAAAAGTTTGTTGAAGAATGTTTGGTTTTCCAACAAAATAAATTTGATACAATTAAGACCCCATGACTATTACAACCTTTATCCATTTCAAGTCAATTTTGGGAGGAGGGTTCAATGGATTTTATCATAGGTTTACCCGAGTATGAAGGAAAAAATTTCATCATGGTGGTAGTTGATAGAATTACTAAGTAGGCACACATTTTTGCATTATCTTATCCATTTAAATCCAATAGAGTGTCTATTAAATTTATGGAAACAATTCAAAAGCTACATGGAAACCCAAAGAGTATTGTAAGTGGTAAAGATCCCATTTTCACTAGAAATTTTTGAACGGAATTATTTTATTTTCTCCGTACTCAATTAGCCCATAACACATTTTATCATCCTTAATCTAATGGGAAACTGAGATAGTGAATTTTTTTTTGGAATGATAGCTTCGTTTCTTTGTATCTGATAAAAAGACACAATGGGTTAAGTGGTTACCTCCAGCTGAATGGTGGTATAACACTTCCTTCTATACTGCAACAAAAATGACCCCATTTATGGAACTTTATGGATATCATCCATCATCCATGACATCATATTTAGGAGAAAATTATAAGGTTCAAGTAGTGGAAGATCACATTGAGCATCAACAACAAGTTCTCCAAATCTTAAAGGATAAACTCACTTTGGCACAGAATCGAATGAAATAATAGGAAAATCAACATCGCAGAAAGAAGTTTTGATGTAGGCGAAAAAGTATTTTACGGTTGTATCCATACAAATAAAGAAGGATAATACTCTTATATATAGAAATGAGGCTTTTTCATTTGAATCATCCAAGAATTTTTCATTTATGTAAGGTAAAGGAGGTTTCCCCCTTAAAGTGGATAATTTTTAGGTCGTTGATCTATATTTTCTTTTATTTTTTGAGCTTGTTGCATAACATCAATAATGAACCGATGGGTGGTGATATTTAGAATATTGACCAAAATCTGAAAGGAAACTATCGATGATAGCCACGGTTCTAATTTTTCTAAATAAAACATCATCAATTGTAAACCAAATGGATCGATCGCACGTAACACATAAATTAAGGCTTTCAGGTTTGCAGGACCTCTGATTTCGACATGGTTGAGGGTCACTGTGCTAGGTTATCAAAAATTTTGTAGCTATAGGCTACCTTTGAATTACGAATAGCATGACACAATTTCCATTTGACCATATTTGGGATGAGTTTAATAGTGGGTCATCGTAAAGTAAAAGGCGACATAATTGTAGTATTAGTTAACACTAAAGGATTTGTTTCTGGGGGAGTTCCATAATCATGGTTTCATGTTTGTAAGAGAAAATATATCCATGCCATGTAAATGTCACAATTTTTTGCATCATTGGAACTAAACATAGTGGGGTTTTGATATGGTGGGGGGGCGAGCTCATGTTGTGTGGCTATCGCTCTTTTTTGAGGGAAAGTATTTTTCATTAATACACAATTTTGGTTCATTCCCCCTACCCCCTAGCCTCTTTCATATGCTTCAACTCGAAGAGTTGAAGAAAATGATGGGTGTAATTTTCATACTCTTCATAAAGAGCACAAGCATTATTGGTCCTAATACTAGCATTCTTCTTTTTGTTTTGTGGGTTATCTATACCATAATTTTGGTTTTAGTATTGATTAGGGATATTCCCCCCAGTCAGTGCCCATGAAGGTTGTTGTTGGATTTCCCCTCCTTATCCTTGTTCTCCTTTTTGTTTATTCTTCCCTTTATTTTTGTTACCATTTGGATGTTTTCCATTATTGATTTTTTCAAATGACATTGGTTGAGATTGGGGTATTTTATTGAGGTGATGGGAAAGGATAGTGAGGATTTCCTTGAATTGTATTAGTGTAGCTTGTTTTGGAGGTTTAAACTATATTTGTAGTACGTGAAGGGTATTTGTTACACAGCATGGGAGGATTTTGAAATGGCATAGGTTGATTGGGCTAATACACTGTGTTTGATGGGATTGGAACTATTGGTGCCACACTAAATGATTGGAAGTGGGATTGAGAAATTTACAGATTTCTAGGGTGTTGGTAGGTAATTCAAGTTTGAATTTGGGTAATGTTCCCAATTAAACTACCTGTACTCCTAAATTCTCATCACTTGCATCTAGAGGAAATGAGTGAATACCAACTTCTAGTTGTAATTTTTGGACCCAGTACTGATACCGTTTGTCAAGAGACAAAATGAAATTGTGTGATATTCTTCCACCTAGGCCTTACCCCCTTCACTGGTTTCTCCTCATATACTATATTTTTCACTAGATGATCCTAGATTTTAAGCTCCCTAGAAGCTCTAGAAATCGATTTTCCTCTTGATAACTATTAGTTTTCCATTGACCAATACAAGTTCTAATGCTTAAATTTATAAATAGTTAAAGTGTTTTTTATTTTAATTTAAACAAATTATTTTTTAGCATTTCATTGGCTAAAAAATTGTGTGTCTTATTTCAGGGTTCCTAAAAATTTTCCCATGTCGCCCATCAAATTTTCTGACCCTCCAACCTCTCCAATTTTCATGGGCATCATGCCTATATTTTGTAACAAAATTAAACAAATTGGTTTGACAGCTGTAACATCATTAGTTTAATGTAAGAACATGATAAATTAAACCTCTTGGTGTTTTAGTTAAGGAATAATAAGAGGTCCTTAAAATGTATACATTCATCTAAAAAATGTTTAAAATATTTTCCAATGAACTTTGTTTCGTGGTTTCTTCTCAAATGCCATGGAATGGCTATTCATGTTTTCAAGAAACCTTTTGTATTCTTTTATTTTTTATGTTCTTCTAATAGATTCTATGTCATATCTTCTTCTGATACTCCTTGGAAAATCAAATCTCCATGAATAAAATACCTCTCTAGAGAGAGATATTTTATTTCGCATATAAAACGAGTGAAATGTTGTAATGTTATATGATCATTAGAAAGATGTATGGAAGGAGAGTTTTTCATCTATTCCAAGACTTTTTTGCCAATGTAGAGGATGGGAAAATTGGTCAGTTCCATGTATATAGGAATTTATGTTTTTTTCCACTAAGTTAACTTTGGGTATATTTGTGAATACTCTTTGAATCTGATATGGTATTTTCCATGGTGTATTAACTTGATATTGTTCACAGAATGATCTCGTTGAGTAGGTTATACAAGAAGAAAAGGAACAATACTTGAAAGCGCTATCTTTTATGGAGTATGGCTCTCACATAATTACTAACCATTTTTATTTCATTTTAACATAAATGAGTATTTTTTTTTTATGATCACGGTGTTGAATTGTAATGTAATAATCAATGCAACAAAAAAAATCAAGATAAATAGAAACTATTGGGAATGAAGATCACTACGGTGCAATTATTCATCACACATATCCCCTTCACAATAAACATTTACTTATGGATCGCATGTAATTCCTGATAATTATCTCAACTTTCTTGCAACTTTTTTTTTGAAATGTTTTTGAGCATGGGCCTACATTTTATGGACCTTGAGGTTGTAAACCTATATTTTTTATATAATGGATTCTAAATTTTGAGAGGTGGGTCATTTGTGTGAACTCAAGATATACACAAATATTTCAATTGTATGAGATAAACCCAAACATTTTTATGTTTTTTTATGTTATAGTTATAATCGAGCACAAAGCATTCAGAGGTTGAGATGGAAACTTGAGCCAGTATTTCGAGATGATGTTCAACATAATCTCAGCCATTCTGAAAATGATTTCTTCCAGATATATTCTAATGCATTAGCATACTATTTCAATGACATAGATATGGATTTGACTGTGGTAAATATTTCAACCAAATTATGCATCTATACACATAGAGTATAGTGTAAATATATCACTTGACCACAATCACGTCATCCTTATCTTAAATGTAGATTGTGAAATATGTCAAAAATTGGAAGAACCTGAGCAAAAATCAATTGTTTGACTTGGCTCCTTCAACAAATGTCCAAAATACATTCTTATCTTCATTTTAGATTGTAAAAAAATTCAAAATTTTTACAAGAATGAATGAAAATCAACTGTCTGAATTCACGAGTTCATCACATTACCATAATATTCCAAAGTTTGCAATTCTCAAGTCCACAACCTAGCCATAATGGAGATATCTTAGTCTAATTACATATCTTTGAGGTGGAAGTTGATTTGATTGGTATAGTTTTAATGAAGCATGATGTGAATCCCAAAAAAATGCATATAGTAAAGTATGGGTTATGAAAAGTGTTGGGGATGTTCTGCTTGAAGAGTAGGGAGCTTCTCTCACATGTAATTCCATCCACATGGTGAAGCATGCCGAAGTTGACTCATGTTTCCTAGGTATTCACTCACTCTCATATGATTTTATTCTTACAACTATCGATAATGAATGAGGTCAAGGTAACACTTTGTATTTTTTTTTTAATAGAAAGGCATTATGAAAGATATCACCATATGAGACGAGAGGAGATCAATGGAGAGTGGATTCATACATGTTTATTTATGTATTTGATGTTAGTGGGCATAGATCTTTTTGTCTAACTTCTTTTGGTTTTTCTTCATTTAATGGTTCTAGTTGTGCTAGGCTTCATGTTTATTTAAGTACTCTCCTATTATACTTCACATATATGTATCTTTTGTAGTTTAGTTCCCATTTTGGTTGTCTATCATTCGGATAATACAAAAGAGCATAATTTGATTTTTTAATATTTATATCTAAATAAAATGTTATTACGAGGAATTTGATTTCTATTGTTAATTATCTAAATAAAATGTAAATGTGAAAAATTACTAGTGGTTACTCCCACCAAAATTTATGCAAGTCCTTGTCTCTTAGTAAGAAATTAATGTTTCCACTACATATATCGACTTTAAATTTTTGTAAGAACATTACTTCCACTTAAAATGGAATGGACTATGATGCCTACCACACTTTTTAATATGATATTATTAATTTTCATCCATTTGAATTGAATTGAAAATGTATATTATATTTGTTTTCATACAGTGGGAACGCCTCTCATAACTCGGTTGTCAAACGAGAAGTGAGGACAACCATCACTAGTTTCTATCCACAAATGCAAGTTGACTCATCACCATTATTAAAAAAAAAGGCATGCCACCTGGAATAATTTGTTAGTGGTCCATAAGGGACATGCTTTAACTCCTTCTAGATGCCTATGGGCCCTGGGCCATAACCTGTTTCCTTACTTCAGAGAAAGATGAGCTCTTAGCCAAGAAAAAATAGTTTTAATACATACTCAAGGCCCAAAATATATATTATATTACAAAAAATTAGTTTATATTAATATTTAAATGTTAATTTTTTCTTGTTATTATTTTTTTATATTTGTTTTAGACATTGTAAATTAAAATTTATTTATAACATATTTTTATTCTTAAACATTTAACTTTGATATATATATATATATATATATATATATATATATATATATATATATATATATATATATATATATATATATATATATACACAAATATGGTTATGATGTATTATTAGAAAAAGAGGGGAGGAAGGGAGCTTCCTCGATACAAAATCACTCCACACAACTTACAAAATAGATTTAGATGTTGGGAGTGCGTTGCTACTAGAGTACCCCTATTACTACTACGTCTAACAAGCCTTTCTGAAGTGGAAACTATTGCATTTGTGCTATGTTTTCTTACAAACTGTTCTATCAAGAGAATACATATTGTAAAATCCTTTCGGTAATAATCAGATGCAATGGAACATGGTCGATGCGTTTCGAACCAACCAGTGTGGTTCGTCATCAGGACTAGGTGAGAGATCAGATCAGGAAATTAAGTTTAAATAGATGTGGAAATGGCTCAACTAATCGTTAGGATAACGACTAGTTTGAATTTACCATTACATTTTCTTTTTAGATTAAAATTTTTATTTATTTATTTATTTTATTTTATTTTATTTAATAATAATAATAATAAAAATATTACTAGTAATAAGATTAATAATATTAATAATAACCCTTGTAATAAATTTTTCAATCTCTCTAGATTCTCTTTTGACCCGTCTATTTATAGTCTCTTGGATAAAGGCTTTAATTTTTTCTTAGCCCCTAGGAAAAACCCCATCCAAGATATTATTTCTGACATATAATTTGGTATTAGAGATTTTCCGGACTCCTCGAAGGACATCATTAGACAAGATTGTGTGGTCATCTTGAGGAAAGCCAAGCACCCCAGGAGAAACCTAAGTAAGCCCAAGTTTGAGGCTCTAAAATACTTAAATAATAATAAGGATATTGGTGTTCTTAAGGCTAACAAAGGTGGTGCATTTTTCATCCTTAATAAGGAGGATTACAGGAGGAAAATGTTAGATCATTTGGAGAATAGTGGGAGCTACAAGAAACTTGATAAAAATACCTTAAAAAGGGTCTCAAGACCGGTCGCTGATACCATTAAATCAAGCAGCATGGTGAGCTATCTGAGTAAAAATTTTATTGAAAGAAACCCTCTTACTCCAAGAATCTATGGTCTTCCTAAAATCCATAAGGATGGTGCCCCCCTCTGGCCCATTGTTAATACAATTGGCAGTCCTAATTATGTTCTCGCCAAGTATTTAGCCCTTAAGATTAAGCCTCTTGTAGGTCGTACAAGCTCCTTTGTTAAGGATTCCCCCTCTTTCGTTAATGAATTGAAGGATGTTAGATTAGATCTTGATGATACACTTGTCAATTTTGATGTTGTTTCTCTTTACACCAATATCCCCATCAACGAGGATATTGATGTCATTAATCGCATTATTGATCTGGATACGGCCCATTTAGTGGGGATCTGCTTAACTTCCACTTTCTTTAGTTTTTAAGGTGAATTCTATGAGAAAACATGTGGTGTTGCTATGGGTTCTCCCCTTTCCCCGATTGTTGCGAATCTATTTATTGAGGACTTTGAATCCAGGGCTCCTTCCTCAGCTCTTTTCCAACCAAAGATTTGGAAAAGGTTTGTAGATGATACTTGTGTTGTCTGGCCTCATGGAAAAGAAAAGTTAGATATCTTTTTCCTTCATCTTAATAGTCAATATCGCTCCATAAAATTCACCATGGAATATGAGGAGGATGGTAGTGTTACACTAAAATTTGTCACCGTGACATTTTAGTACTCCCTTAGAAGTCTACAATATCAAATTTCCTAAATTCAAGCCTTGAAATTAAGAGAAAATCTCATAAAAGTCTTAAAAACTCTCGTACTGCACTTTCTCTTAGTATTTCCTACAGTGTTGCACCTTTTGGCTATAAATATTATGGAGCCAAACGCACTTTCTATTCATTAAGGGTGCAGACCCCTGTAAAATATAAAAAAGGTGCAAGTAAAATATAGAAGCTCAATTTGAGTCATTTTTGGAAGCTTCTAAAAACATTCCTGCGATGGAAAGTCTGCACTTTTCAGGTTCATGCATCCCATCCATTAAGGAGCTAACCCCTTGATGTAAGGAACTAATCCCTTTGAAGGAGGATTCTATCCCTTCTTGTTTGGAACCATAACCTCCTCTCTTTCACTATAAAAAGAGGCATAGGGCAGCCTCAAAGGGAGTTCAAGCTTTAGTATTGTTGGAAGTGAAATGCTGTTGGAACTTAGACCCTTTTAGCTGATATTTTATGTGGGAAAGATTACATACCTGTATGTATCTTAGTTGGAAGAGTTCAAGGCTTGTCAGAGTAAAGGAAACGCCTGTTCCAGACCCCATGAAGGCCTGTATGACATCAAGGCAGACACAGTTGTAATCCTCTTCTTATTTAATTTAATACAAATGAATATTGTTTTCTCAATGGGCTATTGAATTGATTATCTCATTTCATGAATTCCTTGATCATCTTGATAGATGTTTGATTCATAAATTGATTTATTATACAGGTGATTTTGATCTTTTCTTATGTTTGTGATTGCAGATCCTTGACGACGACTTTCTTCAAGCCACTGGAAAGAATATCAACGCTGGACTACAAGTAGGTTTCTAAAACCCCATTATAATTAATTCCATGTCAAACAATATCTAGAGAAAATGGTTTTATTTGTCTGTTTGTTGCTAGCTTTCCGTAGGAAATTTGGGAGGTTTGTCTTGTCTGCAAGAATGACTTATCTGTCCAAAAAAATCATGACTCTGCTGGGGAATGGATCTTGAACTTTGATTTCTTTTACTTTTGACTTGTGAATTTTTTTATATATTTTGATTGATTTATACTAGCTTGGGTAGTTTATCCCTGTAGAATCCCTGAGAAATGATTGAGAGTTTTTTGTTTTTTCTTTAGTTTTCTTGTGTCCTCTCTTTTCTTTTATAGACATTGCGGGTAGATCCGCACTTTTACTATACCCATGGTGTGGGACCGCACTGGTTTGCACTGAATCCTGCGAACCGTGTGAAAATTTTTGAAAAATCTGAAAATCCTCTTTTCTGGATTAGTTTGTTAGATTCTCAATGAATACCCAGACTTGTATCTTCTGTCAGGAAGCTTTGGTTAAGAGTTTATTTCAGCATTTTTAGTTTTGAATGATTTTCTGAAAGATCTACATGTTATAATTATTTTTTCTTTGTCTTTATCCCGCTCAAAGATTAGAAACCTTGGTATACCTTTACATCACTGGTATTCCCTTGATTTATTTCTAAGTCTGACATCATAGCAGAAATTATTTTATGAGATTTAGATCCCATTTTTCTCATTTTAAAATCTTTAAAAAACTTTTGTTGATAAGTTTGGAATTTCACTTAAAAAACCAAAATTGGATGTTTTTGAGTTCTTGCTGATCCAAGCAAAGAATTTCTTAGTTATATTACAAGCTAAGCAAGACATCCTCAAAATATTTGAAGTTTTAATTCAAATTTAGTCTTTATAATTTTTAGATATAAAAATTAGTTTTTTTAGCTTTGAGTGTTATTTCTAGAAATTATAATGTTCTTTTGAATAAAAACTTGGTTTGTAGTTTCGATCTTGAATAAAAGAGATTTCTTATTGAGAAATAAATCTTTTTAAGTTCTCATTGAAATTGGATTTCTTTTCATCTATTCTTGCTTGAAGGAAAGATTTTTTTTCAAAGATTGCATTTCTCAAGTCTTCCTTTATATAGAATTCATTGAAAGAACAAGAATTGTTTCTCATAATAGATGAATTTTTAGTGTGTTTTGAGTCAGGTCACTGCATATCATCAGTTTCACTTTCACACCTATTGTCCTGAGAAACAGCCCATTAAAATCAATGCTTAAATTAAAATCAATCTAGTCATTTTTATATTTCTAGGGCTCTTTTCACCAATATATCTTAGGCTAGTGTCTTGGAGTAGGGAGTAATTAACTCTCCAAGACAATTAAAACAAACAAGTATTTGATCTTGCGGTAGGAAAAAAATCCAATAGTTGCTTGTATGCTCTGGGAAGCTCCTCCTAAAGGAGTCAAGCACGAGTTCATATCTGAACCAGTGGGATAATCAATTCTATCTCATTGGGAACAATAGAAGATATGCACGTATTAGCAACGGTAAACCTTGGATAGACCATTATCAAGGAGCCTGGGGTCACTTGTCGGTATACCTTGGCTTATGTCAAGGAGCCTTTAAGGGGATTGAGCTTTTTTACTCTGCCCTTGCGCGTATGTCGGATCGTAGACTGTTCCCCCAGGTATATTAGTTCCTGTTGGTAACCATAGTGACCATAATGTTACTGATTTTTCCCAAGGTGACGGTGGAGGAAAGATCCCACTGTACCTGAAGTAGACGTCGAGTAGACTCATTTAGACTCTTCGGAGGGTTATCTTCACTCGAGATGGTTTAAGTGGAGAAACTTGCACCGGTCTTTTTCATTAAGAAGGTTTTTGAGGTAACGGTTCCACCTTCGCTTTCTACATTAAATACTACAATGTTGGATTTCATCACCAACTAGTGTTTTTAGTGCTGGAAGTTACTGTTTGTGTGTGGTTTGATCTCCTAGATTTTTAGGCGTGTGATTCATTTGTTTGTTTCCTTAGCGACTCTAGGAGTTTTCATTGAAATTTTATTTGATTGTGTGTGATTAATAATTTTTAATCATGGCTGAATTACTAAGACAATCGCGTAGACTCCAGGGGAAGCCCCCGGAATATACACCAAGCCAAATTGAAGGGCTGCGAGCTCTAGTATCATCTACTGAAAATATAATTAGATCAAGAAAAATAGGAGAGTCATCTATAGTTATTCATCCTGATTATCAATCACAAACAACAGAGCATATTCAAGAGCCAATTTCAGTTTCCAAAGTCACTGGTAGTATTTCTCCTTCCAGTGAATTAGCTGAAGAACCTGAAATTTATGAGCTTGACATTGAACCTACTGTATTGGACCCATCTTTAGGATTTGTTACTCCAACTTCTAGTGATCTTGGTTCACCTAGGGTAAGATATCGCATTACTAAAAATATTCCTTTTGACCTCATATCTATTGAAGAAATTATTGGTCCAGACGAAGACGTAACTCTTCCCGAAACCCAACAAAATTTGAATCTTAGAGAACATGAATAAATATTCTACAGTCCTTTTAGAACTGACGCTTGGTATTTATCATTGACAGATTTTTTAGAAAACTCAGGTCTTAGTTTTTCACCACCCCGAATTCCTTTTCATCCTACACCAAGAGGTTATTATCCTTTACCAATTATGTCAGGTGAGTCATCTATGTTTTTCCAATCTCCAGAAACATTTTTATACGGTGGTCCTTCAGTTACTTCGAGGTACCAGTCACTCTTTGGTACTTTCTCAGGAGAAAATCCTCGACCAACTAAACAAGTGTTATCATCTGGTACAAATGGAACTAAAACTGAAATGTTGAATGCGGAGAAAATTTTTATGATGTTTGGTAATATTCCAAATCCTCAACCTCAAGGTAGTCAATTATCGCCTGGGGGGAAACATCAAGGTAGTCAATTACTGCCTGGGGGGCAACCTCAAGGTAGTCAATCACCACCTAGAGGGCAACCTCAAGGTAATTGTTTACCAGGAAAAACTATAGGACAATATTATTTACCTGGAGAACAACCTCAATGATAGTACATACCTCAAGGATATCAACCTCAAGGACAGTACATACCCTAAGGTCAACCCCAGACTCAGTATATTCCTCAGGGTCCTTATCAACCCCAGATTCAGTACATGCCTCAAGTTTATCAACCTCAAGGTCAGTACCCAACTCAAGGTTTTCAAATTCCTTCTGGTCAACCATTATTACAAGGAGCTAGAAATTTACCAGTTAATTATCAACCCTACATTCAACTAGGTTATGGTCCTTCATATGCACAACCTTCTACGGGTCAATACCCCGGAATGAACATGGTGTGGAATCTATCTCAAATTAAACAGACTATGCAACCTAATGTGTAGTTACCTAATCAACCTAGAGAGCCTTTAGTTTCTGGTCCAACCCAGCAACCTACCCAACCTACTGTTCAAGTCCTTGCACCTGGTTCCATTCAGCATCTCGGGCCTAGTACACCTTAGACTCCGCCTTAGACTGCTGCAGCTACTGCAACTTCTGTTCAACCTACAACACTTGTTTATGGAGTATTTGTAGCTCTGGTTTCTTCTATCCCTGCATCAGTGCAAATCCATCAAGCCTCTGTGCCACAGTCAGGACCTACAATTTAGAATACGGTCCAGATGCCTATAGGACAAGCTGGTACTAGTATGATTGTCTCTAGTCAACCACAGTTTATTTATCAACCGTACCAGGGACAATATCAATTTGGTTAAACTACACAAAATCTAGTATATCAGTATTAGCCATAACCTGGGTATACTTATCAAGTACCTCAACAACCCCAGTATGGTCCGTTTAATCCTGGTTACCCAGGAGGTTTCACAATTCCAAATGCACATCCAATTCCAGGGTATCCTAGATATCCTCTTCCTGCTAATGGTTTGATCACACAAGGTTATCAAGACCCTAGCCATCGGTTACCATTCATAGCAACTTTAGATTTAACGAATCTATCACGCCTTACGAACGATCCCATTTTTTATCTTCCATATTGGCCGCCGATGCCTAACAAGTTACCCAGTGATATTCTGAACTTTGAAGGTAAGTCAGGAGAGGACCCATCTAATCATATTATGACTTATCACCTCTGGTGTGCATCCAATTCACTAGTGGATGATTCGATTCGATTGCGTCTTTTTCAGAGAACTCTAATTGATATAGCTGCCAAATGGTACATTGAGTTACCACGCGGCTCTTTTAATAATTTTAATGCACTATCTACTGCTTTCTTAACCCATTTTCAGTTTCCTTTCAGATACGAAAACGACACAGAATTGATGACTTCATTAAAATAGTCTATGTCTACATACATATCTGATCATATTCATGAATGGAGACGTAGAAGGCGTTTAGTGAAAGTCTTTATTCCGAATCAGATTTTGGCTAAATGGTTTATTAAATCATTATTGCCAAAAATTACTGAAGATGTGGCCAAAGGAGGCATTGTTATAGAGGAACAAGTCATTTCTTAGGCTCAGTACCTTGACCTTGTATATACTCAGTCAAGTACTATGTATGATAAAATCCCCGATTTACCAAGACCTGGTCAATTAACTGCAACTCCTTCTAGCTCTCATGTCACTGATGGTGTAATTGGTTTTGTTAGCACTGGTAAAAGTAAGAAGAAGTATTCTAAGACCACTTCTCCTATTATCATTTTACCCGATTCACCCAAAGGAGATTCTTCCCTAGAAACTTCCGCCGATATTCATGTTTTAGAGACATCTACAACCAAATCTAAAACTGGTGGTAAGAAGAAAGGTAAGAATAAAAAGAAAAAATCTTCAAAAGATAAAAATGATACCACTGAACCAACTGATGAAAAATGAAAACCTTGATATCCTTGTCTCATCTGTGATGAGGATCATTTTACAAAAGAGTGCCCGCATAGAGCCGAGGTATCAAAACTAGTTAAGGTTTTGCCTATACCTGCTATCTTTAAGGATCTATTTTCCTCTCAAGATAGTAACATCGTTGGATCTTCCTCCAATACAGTTGAGGATATCTTGATGGTTGCGACGCGATAGAAAGATTATGGTAGTAAAAATACTGGTAAAGAAGCAACAACATCCAATTTTGCATCAACTACATCTCCCTCAGTTTCTAATCCATTGCGGACCGAGAAACAAAATCCTGACTTAGTGATTAAACCCCCTACAAAAGGTGTACTTCGTAAATCAGCTTTCAATCCACATGCGAGGGCTCCTCAGAATTACAATATTGTTGAAGATTTGGCAATTTACCCTTCAGCAATGTCAGCTTTGGAAGTATTGCAATTGTGCCCATCCCAAAGAAAATTAATTTTGTCAGCCTCAGGAGCCGTAGATCTCCAGGATTCGAACCTCATGATCTTTGATTTAGAGAATTTTACACCCCGCCTACCCCATCAAATGGATTTTCAGATTCTGGTAATAGTAAAAAACAAACGCATATTTCATACTGCTGTTGATGAATGGGCTTCTACATGTATTATGTCATTAAAATGTTGGAAATCACTTGGTTCTCTTACCATTAACCAATCACCAACTATTCCCAAAGCTTTTGACAGAAGAGGTTTTCAGCCATATGGTATCTTACAAGATCTACCAATAGAGTTCGAAGGCAAAATGGTTAATCTAGATGTGGAAGTGGTTGATGCCTATTTGGATTACAACCTTCTCCTGGGCTGCAGTTGGTCTTACGCCATGAATGTTGTTGTATCATCGATATTTCATCTCATCATGTTTCCTCATAAAGGAAAGATCATTAAAATAGATCAGCTCTCATATTATTCATTCGACCCAGCCTTTACTGATAGCATCCAACATATCGAAAAATCGAATATCCCTTATAAAGATGTCGGAGTAGGTTTGCTTAAAGATTCGGGTTTACTAGAAACTTTTTCCCTGCCTACTCCCAATGTACAACTTCCTATTGCTAATATCAATATGACTGCATCAAGTACTATTTCCTTTCATGATCCTTGGATAGTACCTTCAGAATCATAATTGGATTCTTTCGATGGCCTGATTCCTTTGAGTCCTTTTGAGTTAGCATATCAAAATGTACAGTCATTTTCTGATACTCCTTCAACTGAGTCTAATCTAGTGAATGTGATAAATCAAGAGTCATTTTCAATATCGAGCTTAGCTTTGACATCAATTCTGGATCCTTCTCAACAAGTATTCAATACTAATGAACATATTCGTGAATTCTTGTCGGTAGATGAGTTACCATGGGAAGATCTTCATCATAGCTCTTCATTTTTACCTGATATTGATCATTTTGAGAATGATTTTTCCTCCATTTTTACCATCGATTATGTCAAAGACCCTCAAAATCCTCTTTCATAATTCAATTCTGAATTAAATTTAGAAAATATTTCTACAACGGTTCCTCTTGACATTTCAGTAAAACATGGAATTGTTGAAAACATTCACATAGGTGCTTCTTGTACGCCTGATGAAATTCAAGCATATAAAGCCCTATTTCAGGAATTTCGTGATATTTTTGCCTGGTCATATGAAGAAATGCCATTTATTGATCTGTCAATTGTTGTTCATGAAATTAGGACATACACGGATGCCAAACCTGTTAGATAGAGATTACGTCAGATACATCCGAGAAAAGCCACCGCTATTAAAGCCGAAGTTGAAAAATTACTTCGTGCAGGTTTTATTTATCCAATTCCACTCACGGACTGGGTATCTAATATTGTTCCAGTTAATAAAAAATAAGGAAAAATACGAGTATGTATCGACTATAGGGATCTAAATTGAGCTTGTCCAAAATACAATTATCCAACCCCTTACATCGATCAAATTATTGAAAATTGTGATGGAAGCGAAATGTTTTCGTTCATGGATGGATTTTCCAGCTACAATCAAATCAACATACTCCCTGCAGATAAACCTAAAACAACTTTCATTTGTCCATGGGGAAATTTTTCTTATCGCAAACTACCTTTTGGCCTTAAGAACGCTGGCGCCACTTTTCAAGGGGCCATGTCTTATGCTAAGCCACTATTAAGCACATTGTGCACTGCATTCTCGAAGGATTTGCCTGCCCATTCTTCACGTAGAGTATATCATATTAATAATTTATGAGCCATATTTATACAATGTAGGAATTATAAGATTCGTCTAAATCCTAAAAAATGTGTTTTCTATGCACAATCTGGACGATTATTGGGATTTATTGTCTCAAAGGCAGTCGTTCGTGTTGACCCATCGAAGGTTGACGCAATCATCAATTTACCTCCTCCTTCTACTCTTCGCCAACTCCAAAGTTTGCAAGGGAAAGCAAAATTTTTATGTCGATTCATTCCTAACTACGCTGAGTTAACGAAAGGTTTCACTAGGTTGTTGAAACAGAATATTCCTTTCTTTTGGGACGAGGTCGCTGATAGATCTTTTGATGCTCTGAAAAATGCATTGACCCATGCACCGTTACTGCATCCTCCCAACTACAACCAAGATTAATTTTTGTACCTCGTCGCTTCTAATTCCACGATAGGGATGGTTTTAGTTCAGGAAGATGAATTCCATGGTGAACATGTGATTTACTATATTAGTCGAAATTTTCACCTGACTGAGATCAAATATTCACATGTGGAGAAATTGGCCTTAGCAGTTGTTCAAGCTGTCCAATGTTTTCGTCATTACATACTTTTACGCAAAACAACAATGATCTCTGATTGTAACCCTATGATGTACATTTTGACCAAAAAATTGATAGGGGGGAAATACTCCAAATGGATTGTTATCCTGCAGGAGTTTGATTTGGAGTTTGAAAAATCCAAATCCAAGAAATCATTGATATTTGCTTAACTTATGTGTGATTTCCCACGTACTAATACAGAAACTGTGGCAGAACAACCAATCGCGGCTGAATCCTTGTTTCTTATTAGTACCACTGATCCTTGGTATGGAGATATTATTTTTTATCTTTAGACCCAATCTTTTTGGCCTAATATTTCATAGTCGCAATGACAAAAAATATTTTTCCAATCTCAGCAATATCATATTGTTGGCGACACACTATACCGTCGTGGTGCAGAATCAATTTTGTGATGTTGTCTAACCCATGAAGAAGACGAAAAGGTTTTAAATGACTGTCACTCTGGAGCATGTGGCGGTCATATGTCTGGGTATGCCACAACCCAAAAGATATTGTGCGCAGGTTATTTCTGGCCGTCCTTGTTTAAAGATTGTATTTATGCAGTCTGAAAATGTCATAATTGTCAAATCTTCGATAAAAAATGAGTGCACCACCTGCTCCTCTTCACCCTATAAAAGTTGTTGGTCCTTTTTCAAAATGGGGCATTGACTTCATTACATGTAACCCTCACTCGGCTAGGGGGCATGGGTATATTATTATAGCAGTCGATTATTTTACCAAATGGGCCGAGGAAATGCCTACATTTGTGGTAGATGGAAAAAATGCAGCTATTTTCGTATTCAATCATGTGATTGCTCATTTCGGTGTACCCTAAGCGATAATTACTGATCACAGGAGCCATTTTCAGAATATCATGATGATCGAGTTAACGAACCAACTTGGCATGTGCCATGATAGTTTTACACCATATTATCCGCATGCTAATGGTTTAGTTGAAGAAATTAATAAATTTTTAGTCACCATGATCAAACGAATCACTGGAATTCATAAGTCGAATTGGCACACCATGCTCTTTTTAGAACTTTGGGAATATCAAACCTCTACAAAAACATCGATAGGTTTTACCCCTTTTCAACTAGTTTACGGTTTGGAAGTGGTATTATCCATTGAATGCGAGATACCGTCACTCCAACTAGCCATAGAGTTACTATTAGCCACTTTTGAAGAGGAGAAACATTTTTTATACTTGGCTCAATCAGATGAGAATTGGCGCACCACTGCATTAGCTACTGAGACTCATGCGAAAAGAATGAAATCTCAGTATGATAGAAATGTTACCCCTCATAATTTTTCAGAAGGAGACCTAGTTTTGATTCATGATCAAGCCAACGATAAACTAGGGGCTGAAAATTTGAACCCATGTGGCATGGTCCTTATATTGTCAAGCGACAGCTTGAAAAAGGGGCCTATGAATTGATTGATTTTTACGAGGTCTCTTTAGGTAAACCCAGAAATGGAATTTATCTAAAGAGATATTACGCTTGATTTTTTTGTGGAGATATTCTCTGTATATAGTTACTTTCTAGCTGGTGTGTTATAGATTAGAAACATGTGCTTAGCTTAAGTGTGATTTTACTACTATTCCTGCTTATCTGGATTACTCTTGATATTGCAGATGTCAACGTCCTTTCAAAAATATATTGGTTTTGCTGATGGTGCTTGTCGTAGTACATGGAACATCTCTTCTGCAGCTTGGGTTATTTATTCACCCACTGACGAGTTAGTATCTATGCATGGGGTAAGCCTCGGTCAAAAAACGAACAATATTGCTGAATATAGTGCAGTTTTTGAATTATTGTCAGAATCCATTTCATTTGGAATTCGGAGTTTGATCATTACGTTAGATTCTAAACTCATTGTATTACAGTTAAACCGAGTATATGCCATTAGAAACCTAGTATTATTAAGATTATTTTTAAGGGTTCGTCTCTTGGAACGAGAGTTCGATTATATTGAGTATCAACACATTCCAAGAAATTTAAAAACATTAGCAGATGCAATAGATTCTAGTGTTATAAACAGACATTTTCAATAACAAAGTAATAAATCAACATTTGATAACATGATTGAACAGGTAACTGGAAATAATAGTATATCATAGTATAGATGTAGTGTTCAAAAAATAGAACATCGTCTTCGATCATAGGTTCAAGATGCCTTATGGTCGGGAAAAAGTGATACAAAAAAATGAGTCTACAAGTCAATCATCCACTATCCGTGGTGATGATCACAATAATACACTATTGCTCGTGCCACCCTAGTCAAAAATCTCCTGAATGGTCCAGGAACACCAATGACATATATCTGTAGATGGAGTGGGATGTCATCTATGGTAGTCTCAGGAATATCCATAGTGAGATGCTCCAAATGGTGTTCTAAATCAGTCAGGATCTCTGCTGTCTGATCCTATGGTGGTGGTGGTGGTGCTGCTGCATCCCTTTGCCTTTGGTTAAAGGGGGGGAGAATGGCTGGTCGACTTGGACCCACATCTGCATTTGAAATTTTTTGTTATCAGTTTTGGACGATTTAAAAACAAAATAAAAAATAGAAATTAGAAAATGTCAAAGAGATTTTTTACCTGATTCATCCCACTGAGCTCCTGGAGGAAGGGGCATATCCCGGTCGCCGCGGAAATCCATGCCCACATAAGGAAAATCCTCTATCACAAAAATTTGGCATTCTAGCCAACAAAAATAAGTCGAGGGAAATCGAAAAATCTCCCCACCCTCACTGTGGTGAGCCATCAAAGCAACCCATCGAACCATCCGAGGCTCTGGAGGTCTACCAGCATCAATAGGAATATGTTGTGGGGCTAACATAGGAATCCTCTCTAGAGCAAAGGTAACTACGATAGATCCATATCTGAAGATGTTTAACTTCTCATTCTTTGCTCTAGTAAGTTAGCCTTTCACATTAGCCAACACTGCCTCACACCAGTTGAATATGGTGCCTCAGAAGCAATCTATTGCAATCTGCATCTGAGATCCAGTAGCTACATGAAAAGCTGCACTTCTGCACAACTTGACAACAGTAAAAGCAATCACTTTTAACTCGGGATGGATGATAGTTTTAATGTCAATCCATTTGTCTCTGGGATTGACTTCATCATTACAAAACTCTAATTGGAGGCTGGCAACAAACTGGCCACCTAGCCTAGCCCCAAATAGAGAGAGTGGTTCACCTCTCTTAGACAAACCAGTCAAAAACTATATGTCCTTCAGCTCAATTTTGAGCCGGTGACCTCCAATCTCGAAACACTAGTCCTGAACATCCCACTTGCTTACCAACCAAGTGAGAAGATCTACTTGAGCTCTCATGCCATTGATAGCCCAAAATTTGAATAGCCCGCATGCTCTTAAAACTTGCAAAGTAGGTTGATGAACAATTTTTGCTTCATCTACCTCCTCATGTTCCCGTTCTCACCAAATGTGCATTGTAAATATCCTACAATGAGTAAAATGAAGGATTAGAATCATTTTAAAACAAAACATTTGGGTAATTTAGGAGGAAAATGTGTTTTTAAATTCGTTACGGTGCCCCCGGACTTTACGCTTAGAGACAGTGCATAAATCTTCATGGGCTCTGTGTTAAAACTGCGGGGCCCCGACATTTTCCTTTGTGAGAAAATGTCGGGGTCCCTTGGTAGCTAGTGTCCTGCCTGCAGACCCCCAAGGGAAAAAAATTTAACCAATTTTCCTCCCAAAAATGAAATTTAGACCCTAATTTAAGAGAATGAATGGATGAAAAGAAAGAGAAAGAGGTTGTGGATTACCTAGAGCAAACGATTTTCGATTCCAATGCTCAGTTTTTCCAGAATCTTCTCCGAAGCGTTTTTTGCCAAAAGCTATAAAATCTTCACTCCAAACTCAAACAGTAAAAATGAACTTGAAAAACTCATTTTTATAAGTTTTTTCGAGTAAATGAATTTTAAATTTTTTTATTTTTCACTTTAAAAAGATAGTTTTTCAAAATATTTTTATTATTGAAACAAGTATGTTTAATTTTTTGACTTTTTTGTGCAGAATACCAAATTTTTCAGGGAAAATGATCATTTTTGACGAAAGAGTATAATTTTATCACTTTTTCGGGCTCTTTAAAATTTACGAGAAAGAAAAACCATGGAGTCCTCTTTTAAGCCCTTTTCAGACTCTCTAAAAATGAAAATATTGCCGAGTACTTGACTATTCGAACTCGTTAAAGTAAATGAATGGTCGTCCCTTTAGTATAAGTTTACCCCTTTTCCGAACTGAAATGGACTATTTATGAAAAAGTTATACGTTGACTAATCATGGTCAATAGAGTTCTCTCTTGCATTATTTTATCCTTTTTCGGGCCTGAGAGATTAAATTTATGAAAAATTACACCCATGGAGTTTTCTTAAGTTTTTTCTTCTCACTCCCTAAAAATGAAAAACACCGAGTTTCTCCTATACTAGACTCGTTAAAATTTAACAGTAAAGGACCTGTCGATTACAAACAGGAACGGACCACTCTTTCTTAGGGTTCGATTTTAAACTAAGTTGGACTCATCCAAAGGATGAGCTTATAAACAAGCAAATGTTATATTCCTCAAGCTTGTCAAAAAATAAAGAGGTACTTGCCAGAAATGGTGGGGGAAAAAGAGAGAAAACAGATTCATTTTTTACACTTTGATTTGTAAAGGCATTATACCACTCTTGAACAAGACACTTTTTGTCACACTTCTACCTGGGTTGGGAAATCCTTTTCCTATCAGTTAATCAAACCATATTGAAGGTCTTCAGCCGGTTTCTGTGTATTAGCTTAGGGAAACTGTCACCAAACCATCTGCAGTGTTGTTATGTGTTCAAGAGAACAGTCAAACAAACCATTCATCTACAAACATTTGTATCCATTCGTGTTGACCATCCCTGAGTCAGTCCTTGCAAAAAATTTCTTCAAAACATGATCTATGGTTTCGTGTCATGAGCTTGCTTACAACGGATCACTTTCTATCAACGACAGCTCATCATCTAGGAAGTTGATCTAGAATCCGTCAGTACCTTGGAATCTGCATGCCTTAATGGCAGATTTCTCATCTTCGATGACAGGTTGCATCATTGACCTTCGATTCAATGATTTCGTGAAATGTTCAACTTCAGATGACTTATTCACATTTCATGGATTGTACTGAGTACTTTGAGAGCCATTATCATTATTACTGGTTTCTCTCACACTTGTTAACAATTCACATCATTTACTGGTAATCAAGTGGTTTCTACCATGTTTGACTTAAACACATTTAAATCGCATGGATAGAATCGTACTAGTTCGAGAAGTAGAAATCAAGACCCTAGAAGCAGAAGCGGTAGATGATTCATTACAGATGGCTGCGTCCATGCTGTGTCTACACTATTGATGTAATATTAAAATCATTTCTGTATCAGAACAAGTTTAGTTAGTTTTGATCTAAGTATGGGAATACCTACCTCAGCGATGATATACATATACATACATACATACATATATATGTGTGTGTGTGTGTGTGTGTGTGTGTGTGTGTGTGTGTGTTTTGCGTTGAATATTTTTACAAGGTTCCGACTGGGGTGTCCACAGGCTAATCCTTGAAATGATAAAGCACATCACTCTTCGAATGCTCTCAGACTTCGCACTTTAGGGGGCAATTTGTTACACTGAAATTTGTCACCATGACATTTTAGTACTCCCTTAGAAGTCTACAATATCAAAGTTCCTAAATTCAAGCTTTGAAATTAAGAGAAAATCTCATAAAAGTCTTAAAAACTCTTGTACCGCACTTTCTCTTAGTATTTCCTGTGGTGCCGCACCTTTTGGCTATAAATATTGTGGAGAAAAACACACTTTTTATTCATTAAGGGTGCGGACCCATGTAAAAGATAAAAAACGCACAAGTAAAATCTAGAAGCTCAATTTGAGTCATTTTTGGAAGCTTCTAGAAACATTCCTGCGGTGGAAAGTCCGCTCTTTTTAGGTTCATGCATCCCATCCATTAAGGATCTAACCCCTTGATGTAAGGAACTAATCCCTTTGAAGGAGGATTCTATCCCATCTTTTTTGGAACCATAACCACCTCTCTTTCACTATAAAAAGAGGCATAGGGCAGCCTCAAAGGGAGTTCAAGCTTTAGTATTGTTGGAAGTGAAATGTTGTTGGAACTTAGACCCTTATAGCTGATATTTTATGTGGGAAATATTACATACCTACATGTATCTCGGTTGGAAGAGTTCAAGGCTTGTCAGAGTAAAGGAAACGCCTATTCCGGACCCTAGGAAGGCCTGTATGATATCAAGGAGGACACAGTTGTAAGGCTCTTCTTATTTAAGTTAATACAAATGAATATTGTTCTCTCAATGGGCTATTTAATTGATTATCTCATTTGATGAATTCCTTTATCATCTTTATAGATGTTTGATTCATAAATTGATTTACTATACAGGTGCTTTTGATCTTTTCTTATGTTTGTGACTGCATATCCTTGACGATGACTTTATTCAAGCCACTGGAAAGAAGATCAGCGCTGGACTACAAGTAGGTTTCTAAAACCCTGTTATAATTAATTCCATGTCAAACTATATCTAGAGAAAATGGTTTTTATTTGTCCATTTGTTGCTAGCTGTCCATAGGACACTTGGGAGGTTTGTCTTGTCCGCAAGAACGATTTATTCATCCAACATGTAGCCTTCCTTTCCTCGATGTTCTTATCTCTAGAAAGGATGATGGTTCTTTCTCCCATCAAGTTTTTTGAAATAAAACTCATAGTAAGCAATATCTTCATGCTATTTCTCACCATTTCCCCGCTCAAAAATTAGGCGTCCTAAACACCTTAGCCACTAGGGAATTGAGAATCTCTGATGAGTCTCACCTTGAGGGGGAAAAGACACATCTGCTAAATGTATTTTGTAAAAATGGTTATAGTAGGTCGCAGGGCCTTAAAGTAGAAAAAAATACTTTAAATAAAAAAGAGCCTAGTGAATGGTCCAACAGTGTGCGTATACTGTTCATTCAGGGTACCACTGATAATATTGCAAGGATCCTTAAGAATCATAAGGTATTGTTGTCTTTCAAGCCCCTTAACACGATTCACATCTCTCTCAAGTTGGTTAAAGATCCAATTTACCCTAGGGATGGAAAATGTGTCTACATCATTCCTTGTTCGTATGGGACTCTTTACGTTGGTGAAACTGGTCGGTCTATTAATCAAAGGATCTATGAACATGTTGCTGACATTAAACATAGAATATCTCGCTCATCCACCCTAGCTGAGCATGCATAAAAGACTAACCATCATGTTTTCATCGAAGAGGCTAAGTTCATTGCTAGGATCAACCATTTCTGTCATCATAAGTTAAGAGAGGCCTTAGAAATTGAAAAAGACCCGTTAATCTCAATAGAGATGATGATTGGAATATTAGAAAGGGTTGGATACCTACCTTATATTCTTGATTGCCTTTTTTTTTTTTCTCTACTTGGACCTCGCTCATTAAAAATAAATAAACAAATATATAATTAAAAAATAATATATAATTAAAAAATAATATATAAATAATAATAATAATTAAATCAATCAGATAAAATAAGAAATATATATACATATTTACATATTATTATCACTATTGATTAAATAATTAATTAATTAATAAGTTTAATAATAATATTAATAATAATAAAAGAAAATAAAATAAATAAATAAAAAATTTAATCTAAAAATAAAATGTAATGGTAAAGTCAAACTAGCCATTATCCTAACAGCTAGTTGAGCCATTTCTACATCTATTTAAACTTAATATCCTGATCTGGTCTCTCACCTAGTCCTGATGATGAATCACACTGGTTGGTTTGAAACGCGTCGACCATGTTCCATTGGATGTGATTATTACCGAAAGGATTTTACAATTTGTATAAGGGATCAAAGAAGCTTAGATTATATAAGAGAATACATTCTGTTTTCATATTTTAAATAGATTAGCATCTAATGACCTGAAGACAAGACAGAGAGAGCCAAAGAAGGAGAGAATTCATTTGTTAACTATGTTTTCGTTGTCTTTATGGCCACTCCCTTGGTCCATAGAGTTGGATCCTTTCTTGGATATTTTGGTGAGGTCATCTTGAAGATAATTGATAGTTCCTTCCAGATGGGTGTAGAGATTTTTCACCTCTAGTAAGTCCTTGTTGCATGTGTTCCATTGCTCACGGAGGAGAGACATTTCCTCTTTAGTGCACACTTTATCCTATTGCATCTAGTTCCTCAAGCTTTCAATAACCACTCTATGTGATTTGTAGAATGAGTAGGGATTTTTTTTATCATCAGAGGAGTCCATGAGATTGAGGATGGGAAGAGAAAATGATTTGTTGCCTTCTCTTTGAGGATAATATGGCATTGTTTTGTATTTAACAGCAGTGGAGCCTTCTTTGTTGAGGGTGTTGTTGCCTTTTATGTTGAATGTATTTCTGCCTTCTTTATTGAATGTGTTGCTTCCTTCTCTATTGAATGTATTTATGATAGCAGATATGGAAGACAGGATGATGGATTTTTCCAAGTGGAGAGAAGTTGATTGGAGTGGGAGGAAGATGTAGGAAGATGTAGGAGAGATGAAGTCACAATGAGAGTAGATAAAGGAAAGGCGGAGAGCCAGGTCTCAGTTTGAGGGATGTGGGTAACATATACACCTGCAATTGAGAGAGGAATTTTTGTGGAAGAGGGTCGCACTTGAGAGCAGGGGTGAGAAGGGACCAAGCTGCTTGGAAAGAGATTTCCTTGGATACCAATCAAAAGGAATAGATGTGGATTTTATCAGGCGAAGAAGAAAATATAATAAGAGAGGAACAAACAATGATGAAGGGTCATGGGTAGGGTGCTAAGGTTTTGAGTTTGGATACTCTGGAAAAAGATGCGATATATCTTTGAAGTATTTCCAATGAGTGATTTGAGGATATTTTTGCAAAATAAGTCATAGGATTGGGTCATATCAAGACTGCAAAGATGCTTCCCTTTGTATGGATGGTAAGGCATCATGGAAAAGGGAGTGAGAATTTCCATCATGGGATAGGGAGGAGAGTGATATGCCCAACAATTTTACTCTATCATGTGTTTTTGTGGACTCCTTCGTTGGCTTGAATGTTAGCTTGCTTATTATTGCATCTTAAGGTATGATAGTAGTTTTTCTTCCCAATATGATATTCATATTGTTTAGCTCTGTTCATGATTTGGAAAAGAGCTGCATTTTTTGGGAAAATACCACTAACCATTGCTTGGGTGATAATAGAGGAGTCCCCTATAATTTTTTCATTCTGAATTTCCTATCTCTTAGAATTTTCATGCCCAGGAGTAGGCCATAGGACTCTGCTCTGTTATTTGACATTGTCCTCATACCCAAAATAAATTGAATATGATAGGAGTTGTCTCTTTGGGATATTATCCACCGGCTCTCGCTTTTCCTGGATTCTTCTTTGAGGCTCTGTCGAAGAAGAGGCAGGGCATGTTGAGGGAATTAATCCACCTTTGAAAATCTTCCTCATCCTTTCTGATTTTCTAGGTTGGGTGAGCCTTTGTGACTCTTACCATTTGGTGAATTGTTATCTTGCTAAGTGCAAAGCTGATCCAGATTCTTTCATCATGCTGCAATTGACTCATATCAGTTCCATTTAACCATTTAGCTGAGACAAACTCTATTATCTACCCCCAAGCCTTGGAGGCCACTGTTTTCACTGCTGGATTTTTTCTTTTGAATACTTTCTCATTCCTATTGAGACAAATTTTCCATCATAGGAAGGAGGGGATGTTGGCCCAGAACCTTTGTATTTTGGTTTTGTTTTTAAAGGTGTGGGGGTAGCTGCTCCTCCACTTACTTATGAATTGATTTAGGGGGAGGTTGTATTTCAAATTTACTTCGAAGAGAGACACAATTTTCTCCCAACACTCTCTGGAGAATGAGCACTCTAGGAAGAGATGTTGGAGGGTCTCTTCATCCTGCAAGAAAAGAGGACATTGAGAAGGACCATAGATTCCCTCTTTTTTTTAAATTCTCCGTTGTGAGAGATTTGATGTGAAGGAGGGTCCATAGGAAAATCTTGATTTTTGGGAGGGTTTCCACCTTCCATGCATACTTCTTGAATATTTTCATAGCCTGAATTATTGTATAGTCTCCTCCTGTAGGAACCCAAAAATAGGTATCTTGAATATTTTTGGCTATGGGAGTAGCTCCCAATATGAGAGAAATCATGGAGTTCCATTGATTAGTGAGATCAATGGGAAAATTAGGTCTGTCCCATTATTTCCAAGTTCCATCGTTCTCCCATTTGGATATGTCCCCCAATTTTGTATAGCCTTCCCCTGTCATCCAGCCATGTAAATCATGAATATCTGGGTTGTTGCCCAAGGGGGGGTTCCCATGATGCTATCTATCCACAGGTTGATTCTTCCTCCATTTCTGGGCCTTGTTAATATGTTTTCCTTGATCATTGAGATTGTGACGGAGATGAGTTTCCATATTTGAGAGCAAGGTCTTATGGGAGGGCTTCTTTCCAATAGGGAAATTCTTATGGCATTGAGATATTTTTCCTCTAAGGCTGCTTTCCACCAGTGTCTTTCTCTATTGAGAAACCTCTAGGAAATCTTGGTTCCCCGAGCTAGGATCATAGTCCCATGAGTTTTAATGGATAGACCTCCATTTTTTTAATGGGCAGTAACTTGGTTCCAATTGAAAGGGCTGAAATTTTTTGTTTCAGATTTTCCTCTCTGCCATAGGAAGCTTCTAATGATAATTTTGATTTTCTTGTGTATGCTTGCTAGCGCTGCTATTAAAGCAAACTAATATAAAGGCAGATCTGAAAGTATTGATTTGATGAGAATGATTCTCCCTACTTGGTTTAACCATATCATCCCCCATGCTTGGATTTTATTTTTCATTTTCTTAGCATATTTTCTCCATATTTCGGTTTTAAAATTTTTCTTGGTGATTGGCAGCTGGAGGTATTGGAAGTAGCTCCAATTATTATGGAAGGTAATTTCCAGAATTTGTGACATTCGTTGGAGAGTTCTTGGACGGGTATTCCAGCTATATATACAAATTTTTCCATTGTCAATCATCTCTCCCGAGACATCCATGAAATTGTCTAGGATAGATTTAGATCTTCAAGAAAATATGGAAGATGCACCTCCCATGAGAAGGGTGTTGTCTAAAAATAATGAATGATTGATTCTTTTGGTTCCTTTGCTTGTGGTGAGACCTGTCAAGGAGGATTTTCTTCTGCTATGCTCCAATTGTCTGCTTAGAGAAACAACCATTAGAATGTAGAAGAAAGGAGACAAGGCGTAGCCTTGTCAGAGTCCCCTAGAGATTTGAAAATACTTACAAGGTCTTCTTTTTACAAGAGGGGCTATCCATGGCCCAATAGTGCAAGCCTTGATTCTTCCAATGAAGTCTTCGGAGAAGCTAAATCCATTTAGGACAACAAAAAGGTAGGTGAGATTGACTCTTTCAAATGTGATGTCCATGTCCATTTTTAAGATAAATTCTTGTTCATTGCGGAAGTAGCTTGAGTGAAGGGCCTCTCGGACAAGGATGATATTGTCAACAATTTGATGGTTTGGGAAAAAACCTCCCTGGTTTTCAAAGATGAGGGAGTTGAGAAGAGGTTTAAGTATTCCAGCTAGAATTTTGGAGATGATTTTATAGGAAGAATCACAAAGGGATATTGTCTGAAATCTATTAAGAGTGGAGGGGCTAGGGTCATTAGGAATGAGGGCGAGAAAGGTAGAATTTGTGAATCCTCCCGCCTTTTCCTTTTTTTTATGAAGTATCTAATCATTTTTAATAGGTACTTTTTTATTGTATTCCAGAAGGTGCAGTAGAAAAAGATAGGGAATCCATCTAGGCCCGAGGCCTTTTCTGGGTGAAGCTCCCATATAGCTGCCATTACTTATTTTTCAGTGACTTCTCTAGAGAGATCTTTATTTGTTTACTCATCTATTAATTTTAGAATATGCATTAAGAATTTCTCCGGGTTTTCTTGGCTGTCCACAACTGTTAGAAGTGTTTTAAAATGATAGAAAAAATCTTTTTTAATGTCTTCTTGCCCCTTTATATCGGTCCCTCCTTCTCCTGTGATTTTCTCTATATTATTTTTTATCATTCTTGTTTTGGCTGAATTATGGAAGAAGGCAGTGTTTTTTTCTCTAGCTTATATCCATAGATGCCTTGACTTCAGCCTCCATGTTTCTTCCTCTTGTCTGATATTCCTGTTTTTCCAATGAATCTCTTTTTCCTTTGCTTGAGTTTCGGCTGTGTTATCCATGTTTTCCATTTCCTCTTGTATTTTTTCTAATTATTGATGCGACTCTTCTTTTTATTTTTGTGGTTCATTATAGTTGGCCTTAGCCCAATCTTTCAATCTTACTCTGGTGGCTTTTAATTTTGTTTCCCATATGTAACTAGGAGATTCATTAATTTTCTGCTTCCATATTTTTTCAACCTCTTGTTTTACCTCTTCATGGCTGCTATATAGATGGTTGTATTTGAAGGGAAGAGGTCCAAAGTTTTCAACAGTTCCAAGTTTAATGGAAACCGTTTTGTGATATGAGGCTACTGATGGAATAATTTTAGAGGATATTTTGTTGTAGCTAGCCACCATGTTGTCCCTAATGATAATTTTTTCTAACCTCTCTTTGATGTTGGCCTTCCCTAGTCTCTTGTTATCCTGTATGTATTTCCCATTTTTGGGATGGATGTCCAAAAGGTTGCACTACTCAATGATTCCTTCAAGGACATCTCTGTTTGGATCTAGCTTAAAAATGCCTCCTCTTTTTTCGTGTGGCTTAAGGATGAGATTAAGATATCCTCCAAGGATAAGGTTCTCTTCTCGGTCTTCCATTGTGGTTTCTTTTAGAGTCTTCTAGAAAATTTCTTTGTCCCTATAGTGGTTTGGAGAATAGATGTTATATATGCTGATTTTTTTCCCATTAGCTACATTTTCTAGATTTGTGTTGATCCAATGGGCTTTTGTTGTTGAGTTCTGCAATTGCCATTTTCCTTTTTTCCAAAGAGTACAAATCTCACCTATTGCTCCATTTTCTAAAATATTTTTTCCTTCATAATTTTTTGATTTTGATATGATATTTTCCATCTCTTGGTTGCTGATTTTTGTCTCTTGGATAAAGAGGATGTCTGTTTTTTCATTTTTAATGAGGTCTTTTATGAGGTTTATCTTGGAGGGATGACCCAACCCCCTACAATTCCAAGAGACAACTATCATTATTTACTGAGGATTGAGGTTGAGGGACATTTCCCTTTATGAACCTGTTGGGATTTTTACTTATTCTTGTTGCATTTCTCGAAGTAACTCTCCATTGGTTGTTGTGTTCCCAAGGTGAGGTCCTTCATAGCTGCCTCATCTCTTATTTCTTTATTTGACTTCCTTCCTGCTTTCTTTGAATTTTCAACATATAGGAGGGATTCTTTGGACTAATTTCTTATTAGAATTTGATCCGAGGAGGGGGGAGGGGGGTTGGAGAGGATGGGGGGGGCCTCCATATGGGGGATGGAGGAGAAGAAGCCCTAAGGGAGGGGGGAGCCCAAAGGAGGAGGAGAGAGTTCGAAGGTGTTCTAGGGGATGGTGGAAGGGGAAAGGGGAGGGTTGAGGGGGTCGTAAGGAATGAGGGTATTGGATCGGAGCTAAAATGGATTGGATCTCAAGAAAGGAGAGGTTTTGGGGATAGAGGAGGAGGGTTGGTAAGAGGATATGATGGTAGGAGAGAGAAGTTCAGATGTAGGGGGCGGAGGAGGTGCATGTTGAGATTTGGATGCGGTCTTTTTTTCTTAACTTGTTCCCATTTTGAATCTTGAATTTCTTCTACATGCTTATCATTTTATTATTTTTTGTTGCATCTATTAGCGAAATGGCCCTACTCGTGACATAGATTGCACTTGAATGGAATTTTCTCATAGTCCAGCTGCTGAATATGCATCCATTTTTCAACCTTGAGCTTGATGGCTTCCATAAGTCCTCTTCCAAGATCTAATTCGACACAAATCCTTGTGCATGCCTACATATTATCCTTTGGTTCGCTTCTGTCAATGTACTTGCCGATGGAATTCCCTATTGCTCGAACTGAATCATCTCCCTAGCAATGCAAAGGGAGATGAGGCAACCTGACCCAGACCGAAACAGCATTAGGGACATCCAATTATGGATCGAAATCAAGCATCCATCTATTCACATATAAACCTCTGGTGTCCATGAAATACAAACTGCTCTGAAGATGAGGTCTCGACCGTCTGATCATCCTTGGATTCGAATTGGAAGGTGTAGTAACCTCTACCACAAAATCGAATGGATATTTTTCCCTGAGTGAACTATGCCTAGTTTCATTCTACCCAATTTTGGACCATCTTGGGGGAGGGCCATAATCCAGTGAATTTCCCAACCAACCCTTTTTCAGCTAAATAAATCGTTACTCTCTGAGGAAAGTTTGGTGGTAGGATGATATTGGAAAAAGCTTCAATTTTTTTAATAAATTTGGAGATAGCAGGTATGGATCTATGAGGGCCCATTTAGGTGATTAGAGAGGTAAAGGCAGAGGCAACCACATCAGTTTGTGTGTGATTGAGAGAATTTGTGCCTTTGCAGGAAGGATTCACACCTGGATCAGCCTCTGGGAGAGCCATGATGATGGAGGCCCAAAGCTGTGTGCAGATGGTTGCTAGGGCTCACAGCGCTGCTCGATGATAGACCCAAAGTAATGGCGAACACACCACATTTAACTTTGATATATATATTCTTGTTTTTAATATTTTCACAAATAAAGTATTTATTTCTCCACAGGCTTAAACAATAAAACAATTTTATTATCAATGTGATGTATGTTATCACTTTTTTCTTCTTATTAGTATAGAAAAATAGAGGTGTAGTTTCGTCTAAACTCATAGGTTTTTCAAAATACATTCCTATTATGTTTCATTTTAGTAAGCACATAGTGAAGGGATGTGTTCAGTGTTAATTTTTAGTTCTCTAGTTATATGATTAAGCTTCGTTTTCATCAGTTATAGGTTTAACTTTATGTTAAACTATATTATTAGGCTTTCATTTAAAATGGTTCTAGTTATCTATTTGGTATATTCACTTAGTTATGTTTTTAATATTAACTATTCCTTTATTTTCCAAATGCATTGCACAGTCTCTAAACCGCTTTCCTATTTTTTTGAAAATTTCTTTTATGAGAGGTATTTTGAGACTCTCTCACAATTTTTTTTTTTATCCCAAAAAATATTTTGAGTGCATTTCTCAACACTCACAGGTTGATCTATTTTTCTCCAAATAGAGTTTAATAGCTTCTCTAGTTTTTTTTTATTTGTATACTTTTTGGTTAAAATCTAATAACTTAAAACAATTTATACATTTAATATAAATTTTATGAGATTAATTCAATTAATTATTATTTTATTTCAAATTGATAGTTAATTTTATTTTTTCATGCAATTGTGGTTGAATAATAAAATTTCCCAAATATTTTTTCACAGTAAATATTTTGCAAGTTAACATTTTGAATCTATTAGGAAAATCCATCATGAAAACAAAAAATTTAATTTCTTGAATTAAATAATTACTATTCAAAGCTAAATTTAATACAAAAAATGTTTCTTAAATTAAATAATTATTATTCAAAGATAAATTTAATATAAAAATGGTTTATAAGTGGAAAAATATGATTTGAATTCCAATTCTCTCATGAAATTTATTTTATTGGGTTACTCTCTCCAATTGAATGTGGTAAAGATGTAATGTAATGTCTTGTTTGATATTTTGATAGGGTTAAATTACATAAATAAACAAATGTATAAATTAATAGAAATTTTCTACTAGTGATGAATTCGAACTGAAAACAAGAGATTATAAATTTCATCTACTATTATGCGAAATGGAAATCACAATTTAGAACATATGCATTGACATGAAACCATCAAAACCATAAGAACATGATGATTTACAGGGGAACCCAACTCGGAAAGACCTCTCCCCTTCTTTTCATTAATCAGATGAGAATGAGAAACTATTACAATGTCTTCCTTCAACTCTGAAGCACACCCTGCATTGTAAACGTGTTCTCATGTTGACTCTCTTGCTCTGGCCAACACTTAGCCAATTCAAGCCTCTAGCTTCCTCTTATTTACTTGTGCTATTCAAGAGAAATTGAGCTCCTAAATAATAGGGAAATTCATTATTTCCTTGTGAAAATCCCAAGGAATTGGTAATTTTCTTAATTATCAAGCATGTACAGTCAACTAGTATATAATTCATAATTAAAATGTGTCTTTTCCTCCACCCCAGCTAGGAAATTTGAATTCCATGCATGTCTGGGTTAGTTTTAGATGATTGACTAGTTTAATTGAGATATCACTCATTTAACAACAATTATAATACTCATCTAAATTTCAATTGAATCAAATAATTACTTGAGTTGAGTTAACAGAGTTTATTTGAAAATAACTGAGCTAGAATGCTAAATTTTAGCAATCACTACATGCACAACTCTACTCCAAACCTATAACTTGAATTTACTAACTTAAATAGTAGACAAGGTCATGCCAATCTAGCTAACTTCAATCCAAGTCCTCTTGCTCATGTGGAAAATCGAATTACTCAATTTAGCTAAGGAACAAGAAAAATTGAGCCTTTATTTCTACAATTTCTAATAGTCACTCTTATGAAGAAAGATATTTTGCACCACCCCTATCCTACACCTATGGAATTTGAATTTTCCTCTTGATAATGCCTTTGTCAAGATATCGCAGTCCTACTCCTAATTTGTTAGGTCCCTATATTACTAGTTTAGTCCCTTATTGTTATTAGTGTAGCCCCCTTATTGTTATTGTTCTACCCCTATAACCCCAATAGTGTTATTATTGTGCCCTTACATTATTATTGTTAGGTCGGCTACGATTATATTATGGCCCCATGGACTCCTATATATAGAAGGAGCTTTTGGTCATTTGTAACATCCAAGAATTGTTCATTTATGTAATTTATTGGAGGTTTCCCCCTCGAAGTGGCTTATTTAAAAGACATTGATGTCTCTTTTCTTCTTTTTTTGGAGCTGGTTTCACAACATTTGGTATTAGAGCTTTGGATTCTAGGGTTTCGCTGCTCCAAACAGGTCATCATGGAATTTTTTTTATAACATTTTTTCTATGAAAATTAAGAATAAGAAATGTTTATAGCATGAAGCCAAAACCTTGAGGAACATCATCGAAAAATTTTAGAGCTTGGTTCTCAATATTTTCGAAGATATGATCTATGGAAGGTAGGGCTTTTTGCAGGCTCCTGAATTTATCCTAAACAGGTCATCAAGGAATTTTTTCTATAAATTTTTTTCTACGAGAATTCAGAATTTGAAATGTTCACAGAGAAAAGCCGAAATCCCAAGGAATGTCATGGAAAAATTTTAGATATTGATTCGCATTATTTTGGGAGGTAGGATCTGTGGAAGTTAGGGCTTTTTGAGGCTCCCGAATTTCATCTTAAAGAGGTGATCGTGGGAAAATATCCATAAATATCTCTCTAAACATCATATTGGAATTCTGTAAAGAGTGGCCAAAAGTACACGAACTACAGTTTCATGTCTATCAATTTTAGAGCCAAAGGAGGAAATGGTGACATGAGGAAAGTTGTACAATTTCGCTCTACTGAACGAGTCCATAATTAAGTCATCATGGGAGATTGGACATAACGTTGCCTTGAAGAATATAAATTAGGTCATACCTGTGGCATTCGAAAGAGGATTTGGAGGGCTACCTCAGGGAAAATTTTCAGATATTGAAGATTCGAAATCATAGAGATAATTCAGTTTCAATATCGAGCTCCTCAAAAGCAAGGAAAAGGTGTGTATTGTTTTTTTCCGACTTACATAAGTCTTTGGTAAAAAATAAGTTTCAAGTGATTCCAAGGGCCTATTGAGCATATATTTTAGTATTGGGTTCTAAAATTCCTCCTAAAAATAATTCAGCACCCACTAGCTCCAAAAATACAAGAAAAGAGATATCAACGCCATAGAAATAAGCCACTTTGAGGGGGAAACCTCCAATACATTACATGAATGAACAATTCTTAGATGATACAAATTACAAAACCTCCTTTCTATATATAGGAGTCCATGGAGCCACAATGTAATCCTAGTGGGGCCATAATGTAATCCTAGCCGACCTAATAATAATAATTTAAGGGCGCAATAATAACAATATGGGGGTTACAGGGGTATAATAATAATAATAAGGGGGTTATAGTAACAAAAATAAAGGACTGTACTAGTAATATAGGGACCTAACATGTCCCTCTCCTTCAAAAAAGTGTTCTCCTCAATGCTTCAGTAGCTCTGGGTGCTTCTGTATAAAATTCTCCTCCTCCCATGTAGAGTCTTCAGTGAGTAAGTTCTTCCACTTGATGAGGTACTCTAAAATTGATCGATTTCATAGCTATCGAGTTCTTTTTTTTGTGACCGCTTCAGGTTCCAATATGATTTTCCCTTCCTCATCAAGTTCTGGCAATATTTTTTGAACTGGAATATTTTCACCTATAACCTTCTTTAAGCATGAAACATGGAAAACTGGATGCACTCGTGAAGAAGCAGGAAACTCCAATTTGTATGCCATAGTACCAATCTTTTGCAACTCCTTGTAAGGACCATAGTACCTTGGAGATAATTTATTATCCTTCTTAGCTTCCTTGAGGGACATTTTTTTGTATGGTTGTAGCCGTAAAAATACCTAGTCTCCTACATCAAAACTTCTCTCACTGCGATGTTGATGTGCCTGTTGTTTCATTCGATTTTGTGCCAAATTCAAGTTATCCTTTTAGAGTTGGAGAACTTCTTTTTTATGTTCGATGTGATATTCCACTACTTGAACCTTCAAATTTTCTCTTAAAGATGATGTAATGGACGGCAGATGATATCCATAAAGTGCCATAAATGGGGTCATTTTTGCTGCAGTATGGAAGGAAGTGTTATACCACCATTCAGCGAGAGGTAACCACTTGATCCATTGTGTTTGTTTATCAGATAAAAAACAATGAAGATATCCTTGCAAACATTTATTTACTATCTCAGTTTGACCATCAGATTGAGGATGATAAGATATTATATGAGCTAATTGAGTACCCAAATAAGAAAATAAATTCATCCAAAAATTTCTAGTAAAAATTGGATCTCTGTCACTTACAATAACCTTTGGGTTTCCATGTAGCTTTTGAATTGTGTCCATAAATGTAGTAGCAACTGTACTTGCTTTAAATGGATGAGATAATGCACAAAAGTGTGCATACTTGGTAAGTCTATCAACTACCACCATGATGACACTCTTTCCTTCAGACTTAAGTAAACCTATGATAAAATCCATTGAAATCTCCTCACAACGTTGACTTTGAATGGATAAAGGTTGTAGAAGACCTGGGGTGTTAATTGTCTTAAATTTATTCTGCTGGCAAACCAAACATTCCGCCACAAACTTTTGAATATCAGATTTAAGGCCATCCCAAAAAAAATCTTTCTTCACCCTGCGGTAAGTTTTTAAAAATCCTGAGTGTCCTCCTAAAGGAGAAGTGTGCAATTCCAAAATAATATTTTGTTTTAGTTGGGAATTCTTACAAAGACATAAGCGATCTTTGTACCATAAGGAATCATTTTTCCAACTAAATGTATTAGATGTACTAGGATCTTGCTGTAACTTTTAAATGAGTTTCCACACTTCTTCCTCCTTCCATTAATCCCTTGCTTCAGTTATCCAATCTGGCTAGATAATAGAAATGGCACAAATCAATGCTTCCACCGCTTCATTCTTTCTTGAGAGTGCATCTGCAACAACATTTAGCTTTCGTTTTTTGTATATTATTTCAAATTCATAATCCAACATCTTTGTGACCCATTTTTGTTGCTCTTCTAAATATAGTATTTGTTCCAAAAAGCGTTTAAGACTATCATGATCAATTTTTACCTTGAAGTGTCTTCCCATTTGATAAGTTCGGCATTTCTTTAGTGCATGCAGTATTGCTAACATTTCCTTCTCATAAACAACTTTATGTAAATACTTTCCTTTGATTGGATGACTTTCAAAATCAATAGATCTTCCTTCTTGCATTAAAACAACACCAATTCCATTTCCTGAGGCATCACATTCCAAAATAAAGGTTTTTGTGAAGTCTAGCGTAGCTAAGACCGGTGCTAGGCACATTGAATATTTAAGATGTTCAAAGGCCTTAGTTGCTTCGGGAGTCCATGAAAATGCGTCTTTCTTCAATAATGTTGTTAGAGGTGTTGCTATTCTCCCATAATTTTTAACAAACTTGTGATAATACCCTGTTAACCCGAGAAATCCTCGCAATTTCTTTATGGTTGTGGGGACTTTCCATTCCTTAATGGCTTTAATTTTGTCAGGGTCTACATTAACACCCTCGTGAGATATAATATGACCCAGATATTCCACCTCTTGTACTCCAAAGAAACATTTGGATGTTTTTGCATATAATTGTTTCTCCTGCAATAGTTTGAGCACCATGTCAACATGTTGAACATGATCCTTCCAAGACTTGTTGTAGATTAGTATATCATCAAAAAATACTAGCACAAATTTTCTAAGGAAGGATTTGAAAATGGAATTCATCAATCCTTGAAATGTAGAAGGTGCACTGGTAAGGCCAAAAGGCATGACCAAAAATTCATAATGACCCTCACGGGTTCGAAATGTTGTTTTTGGAATATCTTCAGTCTTCATTCTAATTTGATGATATCCTGAACAAAGATCCAACTTGGTAAAATAAATTTCTCCATGTAATTCATGTAATAATTCATCAATCATAGGAATGGGAAATTTATCTTTAATGGTGAACTTATTTAGCTCCCTATAATCCACACACATGCGCCATGATCCATCCTTCTTGTGTACCAATACTAGAGGAGCAGAGAAAGAACTTTGACTAGGTTGAATTATACCAACCTCTAACATTTCTACAATCATACGTTCAATTTCGCTGTTTTGGACATAAGGATATCTATAAGGCCTAAAGTTTGGAGGAACACTTCTGGGAATAAAATGAATAGCATGATCATGATCACGAATAGGTGGGAGTCCTTTGGGAGTTTCAAATGCCTTGGAATGATTGTCCAAGGCTTTTTGGAGATCTGTAGAAATAGATGATTTTGATGTTGGAACTTCTAGGGAGCATAATTGTGCAATTACGCCTTGTTGTTATTTCTTTAGAAGCTTTGTCATGACATTAGAGCTTATTATATTTCCCGGCTTCCTTGCAATACCCCGTAATTCGACTTCCTTTCCTTCTAAAAAAAAATTCAAGAAAATTTCTTGAAAATTAAAATCTACCATCCCAAAAGATTATAACCATTGTACTCCTAGTAAAACATCAGCACCTCCCATAGGAATGGAAAGCATTGGACTATTCAGTACATATTTCCCCATTGGTTAGCTTGATACTATGGTATTTTCTAGAGAAATTTATAGTTCCTCCATTTGCAACCATCACTTGACATTCTGGTGCTAGGTATAGGAAACAATTCAATTCCTTGGCTACCTTGCGATGAATAAAATTATGGGTACTACCTAAATCAATCAACACTATTACCTTTTTCTTCTTGATATGTCCTTCTATCTTAAGAGTTTGAGGAGTGGTAATTCCTACAAATGCATTACTTGATATGGTCAGACTCATTTCTTCCTCTTCTAGGGTTGGTTCCTAGTGCATATCCTCTTCTTTTGAATATTCTTGTTCATTTTCTTCCTCCTCTTCACAATTTATGTAAAAAAATTTCTTCTCAGCACACTTATGACCTTTAATATATTTTCTATCACAACTGTAGCAAAGCCCTTTTTCTCTTTTTTCTTCCAATTGTTGTGGTGTCAACCTTGTAGGTTGTGGAAATCTAGGAGTAGCAACACTTCCCTCTTTATAGAAGTGAGTGGTAGGCTTCCTTGTCCCCATAATTTTACATTCAATTTTTCTTTCCAATCTGAATGCCTTCTCCAATGAATCCAGTTCCAAAACATGAACTTCATGTTGGATGTTATCCTTTAAAGTACCTATGAAGAGATCAATCCTGTGTTCCTCTGGAATATTAGTTAGCCTTATATTCAATTTTTGGAAGTCCTCAATGTGCTCCCCCACTGAACACTTTTGTTTGATATTTATCAATTGGCTAAATAAGGTGTTAGTCTTTGTATCCTCATAATGTGCTATCATTTCCTCTGTAAAAATTGACCAAGTGACAATTTTTTACTGGAGCAAAGCCATAGATACCATACAAATGTATTTTTTTCTAAATGTAAAGTTGCAATGTGTACCTTTTGTGTGTTTTTCACATTATTTAGATCAAAATATTGCTCCATTTGTAGTATCCATGTTACAGGATCCTTTCCATCAAACATCCTCATATCCATTTTTGGAATATGGTGGTCCTTCCTTCCAACACTAGAGTTTATGAAATCATGATTAACATTTATTTTTTTCTCATCATGAGTTTCCTCTACTATCTTTTCACCATTAGGAAACATTTCTTGTATCAATTTTGTCAAACCTTCCATGTCTGCTTTTAGATCGTTCCTCATGTTCTCCATTTTTTCATCGATCTTAGCTTCCACGTCATCCATCTTAGATTCCATGCCAACTTCCATGCCATCCATCTTAACTTCCATGCCATCCATCTTAGATTCCATGCCATTCTTCAAACCATCCATATTATATTCCACACCTTTCTTCAAACCATCCATCTTAGTTTCCACGCCTTTGTTCAAAACTTCCATGTCATTTTTTGTTGCTCTTTGCGAGAGCAAAATTTGTTGCACTTGCTCTTGTAATTTTGATATGTCATGTTGCCATTCTTCATCTTCATGAGTCATAGTAGAGCCTTCTAAAGGCTTAATGGGTGTTGAATTATTTTTAGGGGCCATTTTAGAATCCAATACTAATATCTATTCTACAATATGACCTTGGAATCAATTCAATTTGATTCTTCAAACAAGACTTATGCAATTTGGAAAAACAATACATACCTTTTACTTGCTTTTGAGGAGCTTGATATTGAAATTGAATTATCTCTCGTAATTGTGGATCCTCAACACCGAAATTCAAATTTCCGTAGTAGCCCTCCAAAGCTTTTTTCAAAATGCCACAGTCTGACCCGATTTGGATTCTTCAAGGAAAAGTTATATCCAATCTCCCACAATGACCTAATTCTGGACTGGTTCAATAGAGCGAACTTGTACGACTTGCCACGTGTCACTGTTTCGTCCTTTGTCTCTGAAATTGATAGACAAGAAACTAAAGTCCGTGTACTTGCGAACACTTTTTACGGCACTCCAATCCGATGCCCAGAGAGAGAGTTATTGAACTTTTCCCACGATCACCTCTTTGAGATGAAATTCAGGAGCCTGAAAAAGCACTACCTTCCACAGATCATATCTCCAAAAATATTGCGAACCAAGATCTAAATTTTTTTGAAAATGTTCCTCAGGATTTCAGCTTCGTGCTCTAAAATTTCAGCGTCTTCCGAACCTTCGTAGAAACAAAATATAGAGCAAAAATACCTCGATGACCCGTTTAGGTTAAATTCAGGAGCCTGCAAAATGACCTAACTTGCACCGATCATATCTCCGAAAATATTATGAACCAAGCTTTGAAAGTTTTTGAAGATGTTCCTCAAGATTTTGGCTTTGCACTCTAAAAATTTCAGATTCTGAACCTTCGTAGAAAGAATATTATAGAGAAAATGCCACGCTGACCTGTTTGGAGCAACAAAACCCTAGAATCTCAAAGCTCTGATACCAAATTTTGTGAAACCAGCTCCAAAAAGAGAAGAAAAGAGATATCAATGCCTTAGAAATAAGCCACTTCGAGGGGGAAAGCTCCAATACATTACATGAATGAACAATTCTTGGATGATACAAATTAAAACCTCCTTTTTCTATGGTTGTGAGTCCATGGGGGCACAATGTAACTTTATTAGCAACACAAATGTACTTCTAGCCGACCCAACAATTATAATTTAAGGGCACAATAATAAAAATATGGGGGTTACAAGGGTACAATAATAACAATAAGGGGATTACACTAAAAAAAAATAAGGGACTAAAATTTCAATATAGGGACCTAACAAAGCACCTAAGGAAAAATTTTAGATATTAAAGATCCGAAATCACAGTAGATAATCTGGCCCAATATCGAGCTCCTCAAAAGCAAGAAAAAGGTGTGTTTTTTTTTTTTCCGAATTGCATAAGTCTTGTGTAAAAAAATAGTTTCAAGTGATTCCAAGTGCCTATTGAGCACATATTTTAGTATTGGGTTCTGAAATTCCTCCTAAAATTAATTCAACAGCCATTAATCCCTCAAAATACTCTACTATGACTCATGAAGAAGAATAATTTGAACATGATCTATCAAAATTACAAGAGAAAGTGCACCAAATTTCGCTCTCGCAAAGGGCAGCAAAAAATGAAATGGAAGTTTTGAAGAAAGTCATGGAAGCAAAGATGGATGGTTTGAAGAATAATATGGATGGTTTGAAGAAAGGTGTGGAAGCTAAGATGGAGGACATGGAGGAAAAAATGAAAGACAACATGGGAAACATGAAGAATGATCTAAAAGCAGACATGGAAGGTTTGAGAAGTTTCATACAAGAAATGATTACTAATGGCGAAAAGATAGTAGATGAAACTCATGACGAGAAAAAAATAAATTTTAATCATGATCTCATAAACTCTAATGCTGGATTGAAGGACCACCATATTCTAAAGATGGATATGAGGAAGTTTTATGGCAAGGATCCTGTAACATGTATACTATAGATGGAGCAATATTTTGATCTCAATAATGTGAAAAACACAAAAAGGTATGCATTGCAACTTTACATTTAGAACAAAATACATTTGTATGGTATCGATGGCTTTGCTCCCATAAAAAAATCGTCACTTGTTCAATTTTTACGGAGGAAATGATAGCAAATTATGAGGATACAAAGCGAAACAAATTCTTTAGCAAATTGATAAATCTCAAACAAAAGGGTTCAGTGGTGGAGCACATTGATGACTTCCAAAAATTGAATATAAGGGTAATCGATATTCCAGAGGAACACAGGATTGATGTCTTCATAGGGACTTTAAAGGATAGCATCCAACATGAAGTTCGTGTTTGGGAACATGATTCATTAGAGAAGGCATTTAGGTTGGCAAGAAAAATTGAATATAAAATTATGGCAACAAGGAAGCCTACCACTCACATCTATAAAGATGGAAGTGTTCCTACTCCTAGACTTCCACAACCTACAAGGTTGACACTACAAAAATTGGAAGAAAAAAGAGCAAAAGGGATTTTCTATAGTTGTGATAGAAAATACACTAAAGGTCATAAGTGTGCTGAGAAGAAATTATTTTACATAGATTTTGAAGAGGAAGAAGAAAATGAACAAGAATTTTCAAAAGAAGAGGGTATACACCAGGAACCAACCCTAGAAGAGGAAGAAATGAGTCTGACCATATCATGTAATGCATTGGCAGGAATTACCACTCCTCAAACTCTCAAGATAGAAAGACATATCAAGAAGAAAAAGGTAATAGTGTTGATTGATTCTACAAAAGCATCTACAATTTTATTCATTGCAAGGTAGCCAAGGAATTGTGGCTTGCTTCATACACAACACTAGAATGTCAAGTGATGGTTGCAAATGGAGGAACTATAAATTGCTCTAGAAAATTCCATAATATCAAGCTATCCATGGGGGAATATGTATTGAATATTCCAATGCTTTCCATCCCAATGGGAGGTGTTGATGTCGTACTAGGAGTACAATGGTTAAAATCTTTGGGGACGGTAGCTTTTAATTTTCAAGAACTTTTCTTGAAATTTTTTTTCGAAAGGAAAGGAAATTGAATTACGGGGTATCGCAGGGAAGCCAAGAAATATAATAAGCTCTAATGTCATGATAAAGCTTCTGAAGAAAGAACAATGGGGCGTAGTTTCACAATTATGCTCACTAGAAGTTCCAACATCAAAATCATCTATTTTTGCAGATCTCCAAAAAGTCTTGGAAAATCATTCCAAGGTGTTTGAAACTCCAAATGGACTCCCACCTATTCGTGATCATGATCATGCTATTCATTTGATTCTAGGAAGTTTTCCTCCAAACATCAGGCCTTATAGATATCCTGATGTCCAAAAGAGTGAAATTGAATGTATGATTACAGAAATGTTAGAGGCTGGTATAATTCAACCTAGTCAAAGTTATTTTTCTGCTCCAGTAGTATTGATGCACAAGAAGGATGGATCATGGCGCATGTTTCCGTATTATAGGGAGCTCAATAAGCTCACTATTAAAGATAAATTTCCCATTCCTGTGATTGATGAATTACTGGATGAATTACATGGAGAAATTTATTTTACCAAGTTGGATATTTGTTCAGGATATCATCAAATTAGAATGAAGACTGAAGATATTCCAAAAGAAACATTTCAAACTCATGAGGTTCATTATGAATTTTTGGTCATGCCTTTTGGCCTTACCAATGCACCTTCTACATTTCAAGGGTTGATGAATTCCATTTTCAAACCCTTCCTTAGAAAATTTGTGCTAGTAGTTTTTGATGATATACTAACCTACAACAGGTCTTGGAAGGATCATGTTCAACATGTTGACATGGTGCTCAAACTATTGCAGGAGAAACAATTATATGAAAAAGCATCCAAATGTTTCTTTGCAGTACAAGAGGTTGAATATCTAGGTCATATTGTATCTCACGAGGGTGTTAAGGTAGACCTTAACAAAATTAAAGCCATTAAGGAATAGAAAAACCCCACAACCTTAAAGAAGTTACGAGGATTTCTCGGGTTAATAGGGTATTATTGCAAGTTTGTTAAGAATTTTGGGAGAACATCAACACCTCTAACAACATTATTGAAGAAAGATGCTTTTTCATGGACTCCTGAACAACTAAGGCCTTTGAACATTTTAAAGAGGCAATGTGCCTAACACCTGTCTTAGCTACGCCGGATTTCACAAAAACCTTTATTATGGAATGTGGTGCCTCAGGAAATGGAATTGGTGTTGTTTTAATGCAAGAAGGAAGACCCATTTCTTTTGAAATTCTTCCAATCAAAGGAAAGTATTTATAGAAAGCTATTTATGAGAAGTAAATGTTATCAATACTACATGCACTAAAGAAATGATGACCTTACCTAATGGGAAGACACTTCAAGGTAAAAACGGATCATGATAGTCTTAAACACTTTTTGGAATAAAGACTATCTTTAGAAGAGCAACAAAATTGGGTGACAAAGATGTTGGGTTATGACTTTGAAGTAATCTACAAAAAAAGGGAAGCTAAATGTTGTTGCAGATGCACTCTCAAGAAATAATGAAGAGGTGGAAGCATTGATTTGTGCCATTTCTATTATCCAACCAGATTGGATAACCGAAGCAAGGGATGAATGGAAGAAGGATGAAGAAGTGTGGAGACTCATTCAAAAGTTGCAACAAGATCCTAGTACATCTAATACATTTAGTTGGAAAAAATTATTCCTTATGGAACAAATATTGCTTATATCTTTGTAAGAGTTCCAAACTAAAAAAAAATATTATTTTGGAATTGCACACTTCTCCTTTAGGAGGTCACTCAGGATTTTTAAAAACTTACCATAGGGTGAAGAATTTTTTTTTTTGGGATGGCCTTAAATATGATATTCAAAAGTTTGTAGCGAAATGTTTGGTTTTCCAGCATAAAGTTGAGAAAATTAAGACCCCAAATCTTCTACAACCTTTATCCATTCCAAGTCAACGTTGGGAGGAGATTTCAATGGATTTTATAATAGGTTTACCCAAGTCCAAAGAAAAGAGTGTCATCATGGTGGTAGTTGATAGACTTACCAAGTATACACACTTTTGTGCATTATCTCATTCATTTAAAGCAAGTAAAATTTCTACTACATTTATGTACACAATTCAAAAGCTAGATGGAAACCCAAAGATTATTGTGAGTGACAAAGATCCCATTTTTACTCGAAATTTTTGGACGGAGTTGTTTTCTTGTTTGGGTACTCAACTAGCTCATAGCTCATCTTATCATCCTCAATCTGATAGTCAAACTGAGATAGTGAATAAATGTTTGGAAGGATATCTTCGTTTTTTTGTATCTGATAAACTAACAAAAAGGGTCAAGTGGTTACCTCTTGTTGAATGGTGGTATAACACTTCCTTCCATATTGTAGCAAAAATGACCCCATATATGGTACTTTATGGATATCATCCACCGTCCATAACATCATATTTAAGAGAAAATTATAAGGTTCAAGCAGTGGAATATCACATCGTGCATCAACAAGAAGTTCTCCAACTCTTGAAAGATAACCTAAATTTTGCACAAAATTGAATGAAATAACAGGGAGATCAACATCACAGCGAGAGGATTTTTGATGTAGGATACTAGGTATTTTTACGGCTACAACCATACAAACAAATGTCCCTCAAGCAAGCTAAGAAGGATAATAAATTATCGCCAAAGTACTATGGTCCTTACAAGGTGTTGCAAAATATTGGTACTATGACATAGAAATTGGAGCTTCCTGCTTCTTCATGAGTGCATCAAGTTTTCCATGTTTCATGCTTAAAGAAGTTTATAGGTGAAAATATTCCAGTTCAAACAATATTTCCAGAACTTGATGACGAAGGAAAAATCATATTGGAACCTGAAGCGGTCACAGAAACAAGAACTTGACAACTATGAAATCGATCAATTTCAGAGTATCTCATCAAGTGGAAGAACTTACCCACTGAATATTCTACATGGGAGGATGAGAATTTTATATAGAAGCACCCAGAGCTACTCAAGCATTGACGACAACACTTTTTTGAAGGAGAGGGGAATTTTAGGTCCCTATATTACTATTTTAGTCCATTATCGTTATTAGTGTAGCCCCCTTATTGTTATTTTTGTACCCCTGTAACCCCAATATTGTTATTACTGTGCCCTTACATTATTATTGTTAGGTCGGCTAGGATTATATTGTGGCCCCATGGACTCCTATATATAGGAGGTTTTGGTCATTTGTAGCATCCAATAATTGTTCATTTATGTAATGTATTGGAGGTTTCCCCCTCGAAGTGGCTGATTTCTAAGGCATTGATATCTCTTTTCTTCTATTTTTGGAGCTGGTTTCACAACATGATTTGGAATATACTATAGCATCATAATTCTCCTATGCACACAATCTCGCAAGTGATGGTACCTAATATCAATGTGCTTGGAACTGTCATTAAATACTGGATTCTCAGATAATTTAATACAACTCTTATTATCATAATAAATCATTTTCAGATTCATCTCTTGACTAAAAATACCCACAAGTATTTTCCTCATCCATATGGCCTCACATGTTTCTTGATTTGCAACCATACATTCAGCCTTTGCTAAGCTAAGTGACATAGACCTATATTTCTTACTATACTAAGAAATAGATGCAAACACAACACTAAAGATAGCACCTGAAGTAATTTTCTTGCCTAATGGACTCCTTTCCTAATCTTCATCAATGAAGCCTTCGAGCTTCACTCCCTCTATCATCATGTACCATAACCCATACTCGGTTGTGCCTCTGAGGTATCTTAACACATGATTTGATTCCTTACAAGAGAGTTTGGTAGGCTTCAAAATGGCTTGGCTTAGCTAATCAACTTCATAGCATACGTGAGGCCTTTTTTTCACCAGATAGATCAAGGATTACATAACCTTCTTTTATATGGTAGAATCTACTGTCTCTCCTGAAGTGGCATCATCCTTCCTCCAATTTTTATCTAGAGGAGTGTCCATAGGCTTTCAATTCTCCATGTGAAATATCTGACGTATTTCATAGGAATACTTCCCCTTACTCACAAACATCTCACCATCACCCTACCATACTTCCATCCCAAGGAAGTAATGCATCAAGACCATGTCTTTCATCTCAAATTCTCTTTCAAGGTCCTCCTTGTAAGAGTGGATTAACTTCCCATCCACTGTAAGAATCAAGTCATCAACATACAATACCAAGATAAGAAAATTTCCATCTACCACAATGTGATAGATATTGGCATTTGCTTCAATTTTTGTGAAGCCCAATCGACTGAGATATGTATCAATATGAATGTACCATGCTCAGGGCGCCTGCTTGAGACCATACAAGGATATCATGAGTCTACACATATGTGTTTCCCTATTATATGTCTCAAATCCCTCTAGATTCTCTGCGTAAATTTCTTCCTAAAAAAAACCATTGAGGAAGGTGGTCTTCACATCCATTTGTTGGATCTTCCATCCAATCTATGTAAATAATGCTAAAATGGTTTTAATCGAGGAATATCTTACGGTTGGGGAAATTTTTTAGTCATATTCAACTCCCTCTACCTGTGAGAAGAATTGGGCCACAAATCTAGCCTTGTACTTCTCAATTCTCCCATCAACTGCATGCTTCACTTTGTAGATCCATATGGAACCAACCAATGACTTATTCTTTAGTCTCGGCACCATATCCCATACATTTTTCTTCATGATGGATTCATACTCATCCACCATGGCATCAACCCACACTGGTTTAGAAACTACTTCCTCAAATGAAGAAGGCTTTGACTCAGTGAGTTCTGTCATGAGATACATATACCTAGTGTACCTCTCTAGTGACCTCCTCTGCCTGCACAAAGATGTAGGATCTCCCACATGCTCCTGTGCATCCTACAACATTTTTTCACCTTCTATGGTTATATTCCTCCCCTCTATGGAAGTTTTAGTTGATTGGGTGCCTCCACTCAACCTCCTATATACTCCTCCACTTATGGCTACTCCAAAATATCTTGAAGCTCTGATTTCAGAATTTTTTGATCCATATTGATTCTATGAAATTAACTCGGATTAATCACATAATCAATATTTGTTGGTTGACATTTAAAACCCTCTAATGTAGTTCATCCTCAAGAAAAATATGAAAAACCTGATCATTTCTTATGATTAAATAACAGAGATGCATGAAGTTCCGTAATTAGTCATTAAAAATTATAAATTATTTTAATCAACAAAAGAATGTCAAGGGAGAGTTTAAGTCAATAATTTTGTAAAAATGGTAACACTAAGGTAGATTTTAGGTCAATATGTAATTAAAAATAATTGGAATATATATATATACTAAAATTGTTAAGGAAACTGATTGATAGAAATAGAAAAATCGAAAAATATAGAAAAATAATAAAAATAAAATTAAAACCAAATTAATAATAAATTAATATATTATATATTTAATTAAGGAAAATAAAGGTAACGAAAATTTATAATTTTATAGTTACACTGCTCTAAATAATTATATAATATCATTTTATAAGTTATCAAAACACAAAGACGAGATTCACTAAAAGTCAAAAATAAAATAATAAGGTTAATTTAGAGGTAAATATGATTAATAATAATAATTAAAAGTAAAAAATATATATATATTTCAAGCATTAAAACAAAGCAAAAAAAATATTAAAACAAATGAATAAATAAATAAAATAAAAAATATCTATTAAAATCATTGAAGACAAATTATAATTGGAAATTATATGAATAATCACTATGAAATGGAAGGAAAATTAGGATCAGCCTCTACTCAATTTCATCCCAAACGCTAGAAAAGGTTTGTTGCTGATACATGTGTTGTCTAGCCCCATGTTTGTAAGAAGTTAGATTTGTTCCAAAATCATCTTAATTATCAATTTGACTCCACCAAACTCATAATGGAGTTTGAGGTAGATGATATTCTTCTTTTTCTTGACATTATCCTTTCTAGAAAAGAATATGGATGCTTATATCACCAAGTGTTTCACAAAAAAAAACTCACACTGAACAATATCTTCATGCCAATTCTCACCATTTTCCAGTGTGGAAATTCAGTGTTCTTAACACTCTTGTTGCTCGTGTTCTAAGGATATATGATAATGATCACTTGGAAGATGATATATTCCATCTTCTAAATTTTTTTGAAAATAATGGCTACAACAAACATCAAGGTCTTGTATCTTTTCAAAAACCCAGTAAAGGTCGTAGGATTAAAAAATATTTGGCTGAACAAATTTCCAATGTTTAACTTCCATTCATCCATGGGACCACTGATAAGATTTTTCATATTCCTATAAAGAATAATATCTCTTCTACCATCAAGCCCCTTAATACCATTAGAAGATCGCTTCGATTTGTTAAGGAACCTGTTAACCCTAAGGACATGAAAGAGGTTTACTTAATCCCTTTCTCTTATGGGATTCCATACAATGGGGAAACTGACCACTCAATTAATATGATAATTCAAGAGCATGCAACACACATTAACCAAAAACTTTCTTTCTCCTTAGCTATTGTTGAACATGTAGATAAAACTAAGCACCATGTCTGCAATAGGATTCTAGGGTCATTGCTAGGATTGATCATTTCCACCATAGGAAGTTGGGAGAGACCATTGAAATTGAAAAGGATGCTAAAATTCTCAACAAGGATATTGAGTAAGAGTTGAATTAAAATGATCAATCTTAGTTGTAGGTTCTAATTTATTCTTGTTACCTTTGGAGAAATTATAGTAGAGAGTAGCTCCAGAAATTGAAAATGAGATACATCTGGGTTCCTACCAGAAAAAGCTTCTTCGAGTGTGATCATGCCAAGTATTCTATGAGGGATCCTATTTTGTAAATAAGTTGTGACGTTGCATGCTTCTACCCATAAATGCAATAGTAATTCTTGATTTTAATAAATTGGAACCTACAAATCGTTTTTGTTTCTTCTTTTTTTTTAATTATATATCTATTTATTTAATTTAATTTGATTTGATTTATTAATTATGTTTTATTTCATTTATTTAGGTTTATATTCTCATTATAAATCCCCTCATATTTATTCATTTTGTAAAACTACCTTACTTTCATAATGATTATTCATATAATTTCCAATTATAATTTGGCGTCAATGATTTTAATAGTTATTTATTTATTTTTTATAGTTTTCTCTTTCTTTTGTTTTAATGATCTCAATATATTATTATTATTATTAAATCAACTTTATTATTTTATCTTTTACTTTTACTAAATCTTATCTTTGTGTTTTAATAACTTATAAAGAGATATTATATAATTATTTATGTCATTGAAACTATAAAATTATAAATTTGTGTTACCTTTATTTTACTTAATTCAATATATAATATATTAATTTATTTTTAATTTGGTTTAAAAAAATTATTAATTTTCCATATTTTTCTATTTTTTTATTTCTACCATGATTTTCCTTAAAAGTTTTGGTATAAAAATTAAATAAATAAATAAATAAATCTTATATATTGACCAAATTATTTTTAATTAAATATTGACTTAAAATCTACCTTAATGTTACCATTTTCACCAAATTATTGACTTAAAATATTCTTTAACTTTATTTTCTCGATTAAAATAATTTTTATTGTTTAACGACTAATTTTGGAACTTGATTCATCTATATTATTTAATCATAATAAATGATCTATTTTTCATCTTGGTCCTCACGATGAACCACATTAGAGGATTTGAAATGTCGACCAACAAATATTGATTTTGTGATTAATCTAAAAGTATATTTCACAAAATCGTGAAGCTCTGTCTGAGGCTCCTCCTTTGGAGCTAGAAGCTCTTCCTATGGTAGGATACTTAGCTCTTTCTCTAGAGATCATCTCATAGCTTTTTCCTCATCAAATTTCATATCTCTCCTCCCCAGTGTCATGCTGAGTGAGGGAAAATACACATGGTAATTATGTGGTGTATTTGTGTATCCTACAAAGACTCCCATCTTAGTCCTAGGTTCCAATTTATTCTTGTTACCTTTGGAGAAATGAAAATACAGAGTAGCGCCAAAAATTGAAAATGAGATACATCTGGGTTCCTACCAGAGAAATCTTGTTTGGGTGTGATCATGCCAAGTATTCTATAAGGGCTCCTATTTTGCAAATAAACTGCCACGTTACATGCTTCTACCCATAGATGCAATAGTAGGTCTTGATCATGCAAAATGGTTCATTAGACGAAATTTTAGCCTATAAGTGGCCTCCTAAGGAAAAATAATAAAATAAGAGTTATTAATTTTGGAGGGAAAAGAAAAAAACTACATTTTTAATTTTATTGTTGGCTTATATCCTTATATGTTTACTCAAGTTTCAAGTGTAGACTCTTGTTGTATGCAGAATTAAATTCTGCATCCAATGAGTACCCATTATGCATACTTTTAAGAAGAATCACATTCATAAAAAATTAAGATACATTAAAAAAATGTATTGGACACGTTTTGTTAATGTATATTCAATTTCTATCAATGTGGACCTCTCCAAAGTATTCATAACGGGTACTCGTTGGATGCAGAATTTAATTGCGCATCCAATGAGGCTCTACACTTGAAATTTGAGTAAACCTATAAGAAGATAAACAAAAAATACAATTAAAAAATAGTTTTTCTTCTTTTCCCTCCAAAATATTTACATGTACCTCTTTTTAAATTTAAGGGATTTTTATTGGTTTACATATTATGACATGGAAATTTAATGAGAATTTCATGAGAAATTTTAAGATAAAATTTCCTCTAATGCTTGCTGCTCCCACAATGCTTTTGTTCTTCCTATCAACCACCCCATTTTGTTATGGGCTATGAGGTGCTATCAGTCCTCTTCTAATACCCTCTTTGGCACAAAATTAATTGAAGGCATTAGAAACAAATTCTCCTCCATTATCACTTCTCAGGGCTTTCAATTTCTAACCAGTCTCATTTTCTACCAATTCTTTGAATTCAACAATTTTTGAAAGATCTTCATCCTTCTTTTGCACGAAGAAGATCCAACATTTTCTAGAAAATTCATCAACAAAAATTACATAATACCTATGTTTTGTTGTAGATTTTGTAGAAAATGGTCCACATACATCAGAGTGGATTCGCTCCAATATTTCTCCTGCTCTGTTATCTCGACCCTAGAAGGTGTATTTGACATATTTCCCCAATGTGCATCCCTTACATACATCATGCTGGTCAAGGATGCATTTTGGGAGACCAATGGTAATCAATTGCATGCTTTTTAAGGCCTCGTGGTGTAAATATCCCATGCATCTGTGTAAGAGTTTTCCAACATCTTGACTCTACACATTTTATTCCTTTATACTGAGTGAAATGCAAGCTTCTGCCTCAATTTTGTAGATATTTTTCACTCTAACTCCAATATGTTTCACTTTCCCCGTAGATACATGTCTCAGAAAGGTTTTTTCCTTACTGAAAACAACATCATAGCCTCTATCCTCCAATACAGTTACAAATATAAAGTTCTTCTTGAACCTAGGTAAATACAAAACATCTTTCAGGTAAAGATGGGAGCTTGAATCCCTCTTCAAGGTTACAATTCCAAATCCCTTTAGTATTGTACCTCCCATCATCCCCAAGTTCTATGTGCTTTTGGAGATCCTTCTTGTTTATGATACAAACAAATTCTTTGCATCCTCTCATATGGATTGAGGCACTTGAATCTAGGTACCACACACTCGGCATTACATTGTTGGCCATGCATGCAATTGGGGTGAAGTCTAATTCGAATTCAAGAGAAATTGAGCTTCTAAATAATAGGGAAACTATCTATTTCCTTGCACAAATCCCAAGGATATGATCACCTTCTTAATTACCAGTCTTGTACACTCAACTTGTATACAATTGATAATTAAAATGTGCATTTTCCTCCACTCGAGCTAGGAAATTTGAATTACATGCATGTCTGGCCTATCTTTAGCTGATCGACTATTTTAACTAAAATATCTCTGAGTTAACAACAATTTTACCACTCAACTAAAATTCAACTGATTCAATTAGTTACTTGTTCTTGTTCTTAGTTAACTGAGTTCAACTGAAAATAACTGAACTAGATTGTTAAATTTTAACAAACACTACATGCACAACTCTACTCCAAGCCTATAACTTGAATTTACTAAGTTAACTAGTAAATAAGGCCATGTCACTCTATCTAACTACAATCTAAGTCATAGAATCTTTCTTGTTATAATTTTTAACAATAAAATAGAAATAAAACATAAAATTATTAATTCTAATATTAATTAATTATACATAATAATCTTAACTCATTTATCAAACTTGGAGAGAAATCGATTAAAATAAAAACCTCTTTCAAAATAAAGAGAGATTTCAACACTTAATTAATCGAGAGTTGAAATAAATCAAAACTGGTACATAGAAATTTCTTTTCCAAAATAAAATTCCGACCGTTTAAATTTTATATACCAAAAATGACATATCATATTATAATTATTTACAGCTTTCTTATGTTCGAGGCTTATATTATTTTACTGTGTTCGATGCTTGACTTGCACATTATTAAAAGAACCTAATCTATGACACAGCCTACACCACGATTTGCAACATTCGATTACAAATTAATGGATAGATTACATCAGCATAGTATTTAAAAGGAGGAAATTTAAGGCAAAAGTAAATTTGTCAGACATCTGCAAATTAAAATAAGTCGAAAAGTCAATTAATTTCATCTCTACACCGAATCCAAAAGACCAGGAAGAAACAAATGTGTCATTAAACAATCAATTTGAAGTGAACTAATTCAAGCATAAGTTTGATCATACTGTTTGGTCCGCAAATGTGACATTCCATGATATTCTTATTTCCTTATAACAAATTATGGCCAATAAACTGGCCACTCTTCGTACAACCAAAAGAATGGACATCCTTCCTATAAGTGACAATCATGTTAATTATCAATAATTTTATCAATAATTAACATGATTGTCACTTATCATTTGCATGACCTACGTCTTCCAGTTTGGAAATATTGAGTGTTTTTCTTTAATTACATAAACATATAATACAAATAATACTTTATGTAATACATATCTAATACATATCTAGACATCTTTTATTTATTAAATTCTATTTACATAATATAAAATTATATGAAATATATTATCAATAACTAAATAGTATAGATTATCTCATAACTAATATTAATTTACAATTAGTTAAAAATATAAAGTAGGAAGTTAAATAGTTATATTAATTTTAAAAATTATTTATATTATTGTGGTGAGAAGCCCAATCTACAGTATGACCCCGATGTCGGGTATGTCATGCAATTTACAGTATGACCCCGATGTCGTCATGTTCTTAAAAAATAATAAATTTTACTTTTTCTAATGTCAGTCAAAGCATTAACCTAATCTTGAATTTTATATAACTTGAATATTTAGATTATATATAACTTTTTTAACTTATTAATGGGCTGAGATTAACTATTAAAATACAACTATGTATTATTTATATAATTTGAATGGATAGTAAATTATATACGTGAATTTGAATGGATCATAAATTTACCTTTAACAAAAAAAATTACCACATTGAATTTCCAAATTAAGTAAAATTTTAAACATCTTTACTCTTTCCTAAAGTCAATACCATTTCCTAAATCAAAGGAAAAGAGTTAATTCAACACAAACAATCAAAATCCAAAATCTTTTAATATTTCTTTTAATTAAATATTTGTAAAATGAATCTTTAAAAAGAAAACCCATACTCTATGGATAAATTAAAATATTTAAAGACATAAATATTTCCCCATCAAAGTTGCAATATTTTAAAATTTAAATAAATATAAATATAAATAAACATGAGGTATGGTAAATAAATAAAACCTATTTTTATACTTACTCAAGAGCTATGGTAAATAAATAAAAATATATATAAACTAGATGTATGGTAAAAAAAATAAAAAATATTTTTTATATTTACTCCATAAACCTTTTTATATTTAAAAAAAAACTTAAAAAAGAGGTTTTATTTAGATGAAGCCTATGAGACGAATACCATGGGACAAATTAATATTGATACCATGGGCCAAATACCATATTTATAAAATAAGTATGGTAAATAAATAAATATAAAAGAGGTATGATAAACAAATAAATATAAAATAGGATTATCAATAAAAATCTAATTATATATCAAACTTATGGGCCAAATACCATAGTAAATAAAAGAGGTATGATAAATAAACTAGAGGTATGGTAAGTAAATAAAATCTCTTTTCATATTTACTCGATAATCTTCTTTATATTTACAAATATTTATGTTCATTAGTTTACATAACTAAGAAGAAAGAGAGAGAGAGAGAGAAGCGGAGAGAGAGAGAGAGAGATAAGGGAGAGATGGAGAGAGAGAGTGTATGTTTAGGGGTGAGATAAATAGACAAAGTAAGATGTATGGAAAGAAGGGGGGAGAGAAGAAGAGAGAAGGAGAGAGGGAGGGATATAGTAATGTAGTTGGAGAGAGAGAGGGGCGGAAAGAGAGAGAGAAAGAAAGGGAGATGGGGGAAGAGAGAGGATTAGAGAGAGAGAGAGAGAGAGATGGGGGAAGAGAGAGGATTGGAGGGAAAAGAGAGAGGGAGGTAGGAGAGAAAGAGAGAGAGAGGAAGGATGAGAGAGAGGAGGAGAGTGATGGGGGAAGAGATAGTGTTGGAGGGAAGAGAGAGAGAGAGAGAGAGAGAGATCAGGGGAGAGAGAGGGAGTTAGGAGAGAGAGAGAGAGAGAGAGGAAGGACGAGAGAGAGGACTTGAGAGAGAGGGGGAGAGAGGGATCAATAGAGAGATGGAGCCGGAGGGGGAGAGATGTAGGAAATAAGGAATATAGAGAGTGAGAAGTGGAGAGAGAGAAGGAGTGACAAGGGAGAGACAGAGAGAGAGTGTGTATGTTTGGGGCTGAGATAAAGAGACAAATAAGGAGAGATGGAGATAAGGGGGGAGAAGGAGATATAAGGAGAGAGGGAGGGATATAGTAACATAGTTGGTGGGTGAAAAAAGAGAGAGAGGGAGAGAGATATGGGAGAGAAAGGGAAAGAGAGGAAGGAAGAGAGAGGATGTGAGAGAGCGGAGAGAGGGAGGGAAAGAGAGATGGACTTGGAGGGGGAGGGAGAGGGAGGTAAGAAGAAAGACATGGAGAGAGAAATGTGGAGAGAGAGACCGAGAGAGAGAGAGAGAGAGAGAGAGAGAGAGAGATAAGGAAGATGGAGAGAGAGGGAGAGAGGACAAAAGGAGGAAAGAGAGATATTAGCGGGGGAGAGGGAGAGAAGGGGAAGATAGAAATATAGATGGAAGGTAAAGAGAGGGAAGAAGAGAGAGATGGGGAGAGGAAGGGATTGGAAAAGAGATTGATATATATGGAGTGCAAGAGCCTATGTGTTTAGGGGGATGATATAGAGAGATGGAGGGGGATATAGATATGGATGGAGGGTGGAGAGAGGGAAGAATATTCCTCACACTAGATGGATTGATATAAGTGGAGATGGTGATTTATAATCCTATTTTATTATTTTCACTATATGCATCGATTTTAGTGTAGATATTTATTTCTAATGATATTTGATTACTTGCACTAGATGCATTGATTTTAGTGTAGGTGGTGATTTATAATACAATTTGATTGCCTGCACTGAATTTGTTGATTTCAATTTAGATTTAGATTTATAATTATATTTGATTACTTGCACTAGATGAATTGATTTCAATGTAGATGATTTGTAATCCTATTTGATTTTTTGCACTAAATGCATTGATTTCAGTGTAGATGGTGATTTCTAATCCTATTTAATTTCTTTGAGTAAATGCATTGATTTCAGTGTAGATGTTGGTTTCTAGAGAGAGAGAGAGTGAGTGATAAGGAAGAGGGGGAGAGAGGGAGAGAGGAAAAAAGGAGGAAAGAGAGATATTAGCAGGGGAGAGGGAGAGAAGGGGAAGATAGAGATATAGATGGAAGGTGAAGAGAGGGAAGAAGAGAGAGATGGCGAGAGGGGGTGATTGACAAAGAGATTGATATATATGGAGTGCGAGAGTGTGTGTGTTTAGGGAGGTGAGATAGAGAGACAAAAAAGAATAGATGGGGGGGGGGGGATTGACAAAGAGATTGATATATATGGAGTGCGAGAGCGTGTGTGTTTAGGGAGGTGAGATAGAGAGACAAAAAAGAATAGATGGGGGGGGGGATATAGATATGGATGGAGGGTGGAGAAAGGGAGTAATATTTCTCGTACTAGGTGGATTGATATAAGTGGAGATTGTGATTTCTAATCCTATTTGATTATTTGCCCTAGATGCATCGATTTTAGTGTAGATATTTATTTCTAATGATATTTGATTACTTGCACTAGATGCATTGATTTCAGTGTAGGTGGTGATTTCTAATACTATTTGATTGCTTGCATTGGATGTGTTGATTTCAATTTTGACGTTGATTTATAATTATATTTGATTGCTTGCACTAGATGCATTGATTTCAATGTAGATTATTTCTAATCCTATTTGATTGTTTGCACTAAATGCATTGATTTCAGTGTAGATGGTGATTTCTAATCCTATTTGAATGCTTTGAGTAAATGCATTGATTTTAGTGTAGATGTTGGTTTCTAATCTTATTTGATTGCTTGCATTAGGTGTACTGATTTGAATGTAGAAGTTATTTTCTAATCTTATTTGATTTCTTGCATTAAATGCATTGATTTCAATGTATATGTTGATTTATGATTTGATTTAATTGGATATATGACGGTACATTAATTTTAAAGTGATTGGATTAACAATCTGCATTGATTTTAGTGTAAGCAAAAAAATTTATTGACAATGTACATTGACTTTTGTGTTATAGTAATTTAACCTATTAATATTGGAGAGCAAGAGAGACAAGGTATCGTGTTTACTACAACAGCTCAAGCTAAAGATTTAAAGGGTTTACGATCTAAATTTTCTTTTTTATATAATCGATATGAAAAGATAACAAAACTAACATGGGTGGCAATAAGAATAGTAGAAGAAAATAGTTTGAGATTGATCACAATGAAGACTATTTGTAACATGATTACATTCTTATTATTCACATTTTCTATCTTTCAACACTATTATTGTCACTTTGCATTCAAAAAAAATATTTCATCATTTTTCATCATTATAGTTATTAATAATATTTATCATCTCAACGAACTGAGGTAACTAAGAAAATTTAAAATTAAAATGACCAATTTAATCTCATAAATATTTAACATGTTTAAAATGATTATATTAATATTTGATATATTTACATATTATTGATAAAATTAATCATATATTCGATAGATTTTCCTTGGCAGCACATGACACATGCCTAAAACGAGCCTAGATCCATCTTAACTCCGGATCTATCAAGCACCGAGAGGGATCAAATCTATCGAGGTGCAAACATTTCCTCAAGTTTTGCACTCAAAAAAGAGGTTTGCAGATCGAGAGATTTGATCCCTCTCGGCGCTTGATAGATCCAGAGTTAAGATGGATCTAGGCTGGTAATATAACAAAATACTTTTTTTTATGTGATTAAGACTTTTTAATATGAAATCATCTGTAAATAAAAATATCTTTTAGTGTCTCTCATGATTGATTAATATTTTCTAAATCACAATTTATTGGCATATTTAACTTGTAAATTATTATCTATAGTCAATAGATTTGAATCCTAAACTTAATACAAATAACTTTAATAAAGTATTAATTCTCAACATATTCTTATAAAATTATAACTCCATATGCTCTAAACTTAATACAAATAACTTTAATAAAGTATTAATTCTCAGCATATTCTTCTAAAATCATAACTTCATATGCTCTAAAAAAATATTATTTATTAAACTAAAGACTAGAGGATATATATATGAGATGTACATAATATTAAATTTAAAGATTGAGTTTTGATGCTATTTTTTTTTCTACCACCATTTTTTTACAAGTATTATGAAAATTTATTCACATAACTTTTTTCTTAAATAAAATTATGAAAATTTATATATTTTGATAAGATGTAATTAGGGTTAACTATTAGTGCATCAACACCTTATTTAAAAGGGATAAATAAATCCACATCCATGATCTGTAATATATCTCACGTCTCACTAGTGATTATTTAAAACTATTATCACCTTTAAACTATTTATTTGTGACATTTCAATTAACCTTATAGAAATATATTATTATTAACATGTTTAACTTCTATTCTATCTCAATTTTCCACCACTATTTAATCTCTACATGCTATTGAGCTAAAATGTTATGTGACAAAAATGAGTAGTGTAAATATTACCTCTCAAAGCTACACTAATAACACATATAATAAGCAAAAAAAGAAGAAGCACAACTCTTTCACATATCTAATTTGGATTGTTTTTTTTTTTAACACATATAATAAGCAAAAAAAGAAGAAGCACAACTCTTTCACATATCTAATTTGGATTGTTTTTTTTTTTTTTTTTTTTCCAAAACAAAAAAAAGTTAGATACGAATGTTTTTGAATCTTAATCACTATTTTCTATTTTGATTGTGTCATTTATAACAATTATTTTAAAACCATATCAAAGGGTTCAACTAATATTTCCTTTATAAATAAAAGATTGAAATCACTTCATCTAAAATCTATCTATTCATTCAAATTGAAGTCACACTGAAAAAATCTCATAAAAAATATTTGAAACCTATTTAAGTATATTGCTAACACATTCAACGAATCATATGCACACTCAGAAACCAAATACATTTCCTAAAAAAGGTTTTGTGAGTACTCAGAAACCAAATACATATCTAAAAAAGGTTTTGAAACTCACTAATCTTAGAAGCATCTTATTTACACGTTTATAATTAAACTATCTATTTAATATAAATATTTATTTTCATCTGTTATATCATTTTAGGTTTATATATTTTATTTTATGAAAAATATAAATATAAAAATGCTAAAATTATATATATATAATTTTTTTTCATCATTATTACATATGGACATAAAAGAACAGTAATCCTCGAAAATATTCATTAAAATCATTTTATATATAACAATTACGACATTATTAAACCCCAAAATAATTAGGACATTTTAAAATTCCCAAAAAGCACAAAATAGATAAAACGTTTGAAAACATCTTATTCTTATTTGTATATGTCTGACCATGCATATGTTTTTCCGCTAGAGAGTATTGCACATATAGTAGTGTATGATATAATGTTCATTTATATTAGTGGTGATATAAATAATTAAAACAGATAATTAATTTCAATATTAAATATTAAATATAAATAACAAGAGAATATTATATTTCATAAAATTTTATTATATTATATTTAATAATATAATTTTATTCTAATAATTATATTTAAGGTAAATAAATTTATTAAAATTCAAAATTAAGTTAATAATCAATAATTAATAAATAAATAAAATTTAAATGAGAGAAAATAACAAATTTTCTCTTAATTATTTAATCTATATTTTAATTATAACTATACGTTACAATATCTAACTTATTTTATATTTGAAGGAAAAAATGTTTAATCATAAATATTATTTTTATTGTTTAACATATGTATTATTTATAATTTATTTTTATTTTAGTTTATTATATAATTTTTTGGACAAGATAAGATATGTTTTAAGTAGTTAGTAAGTGTTAATAAAAATAAATATGATTAGTGGTTTGTTATAAGTAGTTGAGAAGGGTAATTATTAATCTCCTTATATATAATTTGTGTGAAAATATATATGTTTTAAATTTTGAATATATTTATTATGATTTCAATATGTTGGATGTGAGAATTAAAATTAGAGATGAATGATAACATCATTTATCTTAATTACCCAAAATTTATTTAATGAAATAAACAAATAAATTTGTACTCATATAAATTAGATATTAAATAGTAAAAAATTCTAAATCTTTTACTAATATGAATTGAATAAAAAATAAAAGAAATATTTATTAATTACCTATCTTATTGTGATAATAGTTATTAATCAATAAATGTATTACAAATGAATCTATAAAAATACTAAAAGTCACAAAGTAAGATTTGTTGTTTCATTAATTAACCTGAATAACATGAATTGAATTAAAATTAGTAAATTATTTAATAACTAATTTTTTTGCTCTTAATAATCACTACAAATCAATTAATGAATTAAGCTTGAAACCATGAAGATATTAAAGCTCACAAAATGGGAATTGTATTGTAAAATAAGGTAATTTTGTTTATCTTTTTGTTAAATCCTTTCATTTTAAACTATATATGCTTTTTTTTATAGATAACATAGATTAAATATGTGATGTAAGAAAAATGTTAACTAGTTTAATTATAAAAATTAAATAATTGATAAATGAAAAGCATCAATCCATAATAAGCATGAAAACACTTTTTTTATAATTCATGTGAGACTCCTAAAATTTAAGAAATCATAAAAGTAACTAAATTATAATTTTATTTTAAATTGATATTATTATCCTTAATTATAAAAAGAATTAATATATAAGTTAAACATATATGCATTTATAAAAAAAATTAAAGAAGTTCTTAACCATGGATTTTTAATCCCACTTTACCATGGATATTTTTACTTTGTAAGTGGATTTTTTTAAAATACCATGGTTTATAATATAAAATGTCTAAAAAATCATAATTCACTTCATATGAGACGTGTTCATATCATATTTCTTCTAACTAATGAACTTAATTAAAAGGGAAAAAAGGGGATAACTACTTTGAAGATAAATTTCAACCTTTAATTTGTGTATACTATTATGAATATTCTAGAATCTTTCATGGAGTCTAAAGCCCTACTATTTATCTAATAATTATTGATAATTAAATTAAAATTATAGAAGTTCAATTTTAAAATATAAACACATGTGTAAAATGCTATGTAATTATTCAATTCATGTTTGTATGAATTTATTACTATTTTTTCTATTCATAGGGTTCTGTATAATTCAAGTTTTTAAATGGAATTATTAATATTTTAATATTAATATCATAAATATTATTAAAAAAAAAATCCCATCTTTTGAAATTTGAAATAGTGGTATTTTTAAATTTCCATGAATTTATATTTAAAATGGTTGAAGCTTGAGGGGGGGCGCTAGAGTCCAAAGGGTACTTTATGGTCCCATTGGAAAAATGGAGAGGAAAATTTCTTGAGAGTTGGGGACAACATCAAATAACCAAGAAGAGGTTTTATCCCTTTGAAAAGGAGTTAACATAACACTCTCCAGTGGAATTCAACACTTGTGTGTAGTAGAAAATTCAATGATAAGAATCCAAAAGTGCCACAATATATCCAAAAATATAGAAGAAATATCCCATCATTCTTCTATCTAATTTGGATGTTATTTAAGAAATTTTATGTCGAATTTTATCATGTTAAGAGGAAGACTAATTAAGTAGAAATGATCAAGCCAACAAGGGCTTAAACCTTGGGAAAGAGATCATAATAAATGACCAAGTTGAAACCTCCATTTCCCATATCCCATGAATATGCAAGGTGCATGGATCACACTTCTCTCATTAAACCGAAAAAGAGAATTATGGGTTGGGAGGCCACTAATAATTTTCCCAAATCCCAAGGCATTACAGGATCTCAAAGGGTGAAACAATTATTCATGGGACAAAAAGGTTAAATGCTCCATTTGGAAGCAATGTAAATAAAATGTCATGTCGAAGGACATGTGGATTCCATTCCAAGTACTATTATATCCTCTCTTTAGCTCAAGCATCGTAGATACTCATTATGCACTAGAGAATTTAATTCTGCAAGAATGTTCGAGCAGAATGGAGGTAGCAGGGACAACATTCCGAGAAAATCTAGCTCATAAAAGGAATGTTAGCATTCAATGCGCAGAGCTCAAATATGAAGGTGGATTCGATCATGACATGTATTATGAAGGGATCTTGAAAGAAGTTATACTATTATTGGTTTAGGTTATAGGAAAAGAAGTTGGCGCCATGGGATCTTCAGTTAACAATGATGATGGGAAGGTAACAAAGGATAAGTTGGAGGCGGTTAACATTGAATTGTCAGCTCTTGTGGCTAAGGTTAGTGATCAAATTATAAAGGAGGCTCATTCTCACTTTGTTTCTGACTCCCGTCAGCTAGAGGATATGTGTGCGGACGTACAGAATCTTCAGCTCTCAGTGGAAAATTTACCCACCAAGATGGAAAATACGACTACTAAGGTGGATAACATTGAGGTTTCGGTGGAAGCTGCTACCCTGGGTGTTCTTAAATGTTTCTTTGGAATTATGGAATCTCATTCTCTCGATGAATGGGTTTCTCGGTTGGTCAATAAAGCTCGTGGAACGACATCTTTGTTCCCTTTGCAGATGGAAATTGACGAGGAGCCAACATAAAGCACTCGTGCTGAAAAGGCAAGAAGCAGGTAGAATTTTTTGTTTGATATATAATTTTTTAAAATGTTATGTAGGTATGTAGTAATATGTGGAGCCTTTTGGAGGCTCTACAAGATGACTGTTGTTAAAAGTATAGTTAAAACTAGGAAAAGTAGATGCAAGTTTTTTTAGTGAACATGATTAGAACACTAATGATGAAGAATTGTCTTTGATTGGACCGTTTTTTTTTTTTTAAATGGTTGAAGGTTCAGAGAGTATACTAAAGATGTGATCCTTAGTAGTGTTTGAATTTTATCCACTTTATCCTTCTTTAAAAAAACAAAATTCACTTACTTAAATTATATGATTATTTTTATAATGAATAAAAGTGTCACTAATGTGGTTATTAATGAGGGTGGAGGTAGAAAAAACTTTTTAGGATGGAGGTATCCTCGATGGGAGTGTCATTAATGGTTCTTGTAATGAAAACTAATAATCTATTAACATGGTGAGTGAGGGTGCAAGTTGTGAACAGGATGACGACCTTCAAAATGTGTTCCATGCCCAACACCTATTAATCCTCATCATCACATGTCAAGAACATTGTTCTTAGGGTTGGGGTCACCAACTCACATCCTTTCATTTTAAATGCTCAGAGGTAGTTGCAATCGAGAGGAGGTATAATTTAATTTTTCACACTGTTGCTTATCAATTTTCTATTGATATGAACTAGGTATCTCAGGGCGGATTGGGTCTTGTCTTTGGAGAACCTAACAAAGGGTTTTGTGAGATAATTGATGAGTTCTTGAACCAAGGGAGGAATTTTTTTCTTAAAATATGTGTCAAGATTTACACAGGTCCATTTCTACACCTAGCATATTCTGGTAAACAATCTCAAGCATTGGGTCATAAACCATTGTCCTCTCATTATAAATGCACGAGACTATTAACAGGATGGTGACAATGCAACATTACTTGGGGTGGTGGAGAGGTCTCCTAACCTTGTTATTCGTTTTCTTTATTTGTGGTATTATTTGGATGGCACGAATGTCTATTTCTTCCCCTTGTTCAATTTCTCAGTAGTTCATGTTCTAGTGCCAAGACAACATACATTCAACACTCTTCCTTCAATTCGGGGAGCATCAATGTGGGTCAATGTTTTTCATTTTGTTTTTGCAAAACACAGATATCGGTTTGACCTTTCAATGGGTGTTTTTTCTATCCAGCTTGAAACTCCAAGGGACTGATTCCAAATGTATTTATTTTAATTTTTCAGTCTTGGCTTGTGGTGTATGGTATCTAGGAAATTTCTCTATATGGTTCTAAAGGCACCAATTTCTATTCTAGTTTAGTAAGGCGATATGGGTTTTTAGTTTCCTTTGTCACTTGTATATTTCAATTAGTGTTTCTCTTTGTGTTTGGAATTTTGGGTGTATCAAGTTCTTAGGGTCAGCCCTTGTGTTATATTCCTCTAAAATTTTGAGGTGTTGTGTCTATGGTGCATTTGAATTTCAATTAAATTTTGTACTATTTAATGCCAATGAGCTTAATCTATGTATCATAGATTTTATTTTTAGCTAGTCGGGATAGTCCACATCACATGGGTAGAAGGCTCCATTTTTATATCTTTGGAGACAAATTTCTTATGACTGGGCCAATATTTACAGAGTTTGGGGTTCATCTCTTTGTTTGTCTTGCTGGTTATTATGTCAATATATTTCTCCCGATCTACTACTTCCACTCTATAACTATGGGCCCTTGACAAAGAATGTCAAGTCGTAGAGGGGATGTATGCAGTTAATTATCTCATCATCATCAGTTGTTTGGGTGGGAGTCGGTGGAAAATTATTTTGACTATGTTCCTCTTGAAGTTAGGAAGGAAATTCTCCACCTTGAATCAAAGGAGTTTGGACATCAATCATACTTCTTTGATTCTCAGGTAGGAGGAGAGGGCCTCAAATGGATCCATAATCCAGGGAAATTCCTAAAATGAAGACTTCACTTTCTACATTCATTGATAGTGCATCAACAAATGGATATGCTCTTCTGCATTGTCCTTAAAGATTAGTAAGTGGATAAATAAAAACTTTTTGCAGGACAAGAGGATATTAAATGACTTCTCCAGATTCTTTGTTTTTGTTTGGATGATATTGTGTCATGTATAAGCAGGGTGGGAAAATATGTGGTCTTTGAGTGGGAGTCTGAGACAGAGGAGCTCAATGACTCCCCTGTAATCATAAATGCAACACCTTCTATTGCATCTCCTCCTATCATTACCTCTCTTCTTCCTAATTCCTCAACTCTTTCTTAAGTTATTATATCATGTTAATGAAGGTTTGGACGGTTCAGGTTTTGTCTTCTTCAAGTGGCATCATATAATGGAACTCTTGGAGGCACCCTCAACATCCTCTTTAGAATATTGGTGGTCAACATTATGGTTTTTCTCAATTGGCACAAAATTCGGTGTTGTTTTATACAGGGATGGTGTATGCGTGTTTCTCACTATATCTCAAGTTTTCAAAAGGATATAGATTTTTCCAAATCTAGATGTGTTTAGTCAGCATCTACTTATGGACTACCTCTTCATTTTTCTCATGTTATCGTGGTATGAATTTTCTCATGTAAACTAACAGTGGCCAATGGATATATCTTCATGTTATGGTTCAGGCTTATATTTTGTCTTTTTTTTTGTAGCACCTCAGTATTGAAATATGATTACGTAGAAATGGTGCTTACTTTGTCTCCCCTTGTGGGAGGAAGCTCTCCCGTGTGAGTCCTTTTGGAATATCCAAGGCTATATGTACTCAATGTAATACTTATGTTTATTAATATAAATATTTTGTAGAAGTTACCAAAAAAAGAAAGTAACCATGCCCACCCACTAGATCCATGACTAGTGCATGCAAAAGAAAGTTACAATGGGGAATAAACCTAAAATCAACAACCTTATGACTATATTTAAGAAAAATCATTCGGCAGAATTCACATGAAAAACGTTTTGTCCACATGTTTGAAACCATCAAGTATGGTTCATCGCAAGAACAAGATGAAAAGTTAGATCGTGGCACCATATTAAATAAAAAAAGTAATATACAGACTCTTGAATTTTTAATAATTATATTAAATAGTTAATTTTGAAAAAAATATTGTTTTAATATATAACATTAATTAATTAGATTAAATTATATTAAAAATATATCAAATCCAAAATTATGGTTTTATAACTAAGCAAATATTAAAAGAATAATAAAAATTCAAAATCCAACTTAAAAACAAAGACCCTAGGAATTTAAAGTAAAATAAGTAAAACCAATTAAATATAATCAAAATTAATAAAAATAATGAAAATTTTAAAATATTCAATAGAAAAAAAATAAAATTAAAAAGAAATAAATTAAAACAAAATAAATAAATAAATTAAAATAAATAAAATTACAATAATTATAAAAACTCTAATTATTCTTATTAGAGACATGTAAGTTGTTTATAGATTGCGAAATTAATTTCTATTAACTACACACGGAAATGATAAATATTTTGTTAGATTTAAGTTCTCAAAGCTATATGCTATTAGTTTAAATTTTCTTTTGAGATAGATAAAATGTAATATACAAAATGTTAAAGTTATTTATAAAAAACTATAATTAGTAGTTCTAAACGCATCGGTTCTAAAATTTCTCATATAATTTCTCAGAAAATTTGTTTTAAAATATTAAAAACATTTGATAAAAAGCTAAGCATTAACGTACATTTAGTTGACATCCAGAATAATTTTATGATTTTTTCTCAATGTTATTGCAAACCCCTAGCGGCATTAGTACATATTTATTTGGACAAAGTTAAAGTGGGAAGTTTGATCGAAATTTTCCACTCACATATGGTTCAAAGAAGGATAAACCAAATACTTTTCTATGGGTTAAATTCTTTAAACAAATGTAATTGAACACGGATTATGTTACAATATTAATGTATTGAGTTATATTTTTAATTGCATGCAATTATGATAATGTGTTGACGTCAAATAAAGTTGGTGGAAAGGTTCTTAATTATGTATATAACTTTGACAGGTATTGAGAGTGGTCTTACATTATCCTTTGAAAGGTTCTGTTTTCTTCTACCTAAAATGTAGGTTGATTCTATTTAGAAATTGAGGGAAGTTCGAGAGAGAATAAACCCATTTTTATGCTACGTCACATGTGTAACGAGTTGTCCCCCACATCACTAAGTGTCATGCTTGAAGGCTTTAGATAAATGGAGGCGGTAACTAGAAATGTTCATCTCAGGATATAACTGAGCTCTAGCTGGTGGTGATATTTTATAGTGCTGTGTCATGAAGGACTTATAAGAGTTGTATAGCACATTAATAATGCTATCATACTCACCCTCGTAATGATGTATTGTTAGTGTCTGATTTATTATCATTACAGCCACTGTTAGAGTAAGGTGATATGATTGTTGGTAGCCTAAAAATCTACTTTTTAAATAACTTTAATACATTATTAAATATAAACAAATTAAATTTTATCAAAATATCTAAAGGAATACAAATTCAATATATAAAGTTTAAAGAATCAACAAATAATTTATTATAAAAAGTCAAAATAATACATCAGATATCTTTAACAAAAAAAACTTCACTTCTCGTTGCTATGGAGGCTTTATAAAGTTTAAAGAATCAACAAATAATTTATTATAAAAAAGTCAAAATAATACATCAGATATCTTTAACAAAGAAACTTAATTTGAGGTACTACTCGTTGCTATGGACGCTTTCTTACATGGACAGAAAGAGATTAATGTTATAATTAAATGGAAAAGTTTGATTTATAAAGAAAGGTTTTTTAATATAATAATAAGATGATTATTTATTTTTTTATTTTTATTTTTTTTTCATTTTAAATAAATTTAGTAGTTGTAAATGTTTGGAATCACAATATTACTTTGATCATCAATTGAACTGCTCAAAATAAAATATTTTAACTTCATCATTTTAAAACATTTTAGTAATTGTAAAATTCAAAATTAAAATTAAATTGTGAAACATATCCAAATTACCTAATACTATTTCTTATTCAAAAATATTCATAAATAATTTTAATTTTATTATAAGTTTATTTACTATATTTTATTTAATAATAAAAACCTAAATTATAATCTAATATTTGTTCTAAATTAATTCTATTCTACTGTTTATATTAGTTTATAAGTTGAATCAAATTACTTTTTAAATTCTTTCTAATACTATTTAATGATATTTAATAATTTGAATCCAATAGCTAACAATTGGTCAACATTTTATTCTATTATAAAATTCAACAACCATTAATGTCACATTGATAAATTCTTAAATATATCAATCTAAATCTTATTTACAATAAAAATTTACCAAAATTAACCCTATTATAATTTATTTTAAATTTCTTCTTATTATATTCCATTTACAAATCTTAATCATATATATACATATATAAAACTATTATAATATTGTAATCCAACTTGAATATTCTATATATTTCTAGCCATAGTTTACTTCAATTCGCTATGAAAATAATATTAATTAAAATTATATTATTTTCAATTCAAAAAATTTGGTAACATTAATTTTAATTGGACCATACCATAATTTATAATTTATTATTAATTTATAATTTAACTTTTAATATTTAATAATAAATTTAATTAAATTAATTTAAATTAAAGTTCAAATATTTTTTTTATTCTTAACTAATGTTCACATTTTTAGACATTTTTCTTATCATCAATAAAGCTTTTTGTTCTTGAAAATGGGTAAAATATTCACCAAAATGTGTGACATGTCATTGAGAATATACAAATGTTGAGAGTGCAAGCTTATGTGATCCATCACATTTTTAATCATAAATCTTCGGAGAAATCACATAAGAAATTTAGGAACCATCCTTAAAATATACAAATGTCCAAAAATCTTCACCATCGTTATATGACATAAATTGTTTAATTTAAATTTTAATAGATATAAATTTATAATATATTTATATAATAAAAAATATTTAAATTTCAAAATTAATTAGAAAAAAAAAGGAAAACTAAATTTAAATATAATATATTAAAAATTTATTTGATTGAAAAACATGTACACATGGAATTATACTTATTCTGGTTACTGTTACACCCATATATATCCTTATCTCGTTTATAGCACTTTGATTAACGCAAGGGCATTATTAAACGAATCATGATGGATGGTTAGGTGAAGGAAATGCCCTAAACAATGAATACAGTTTGTGCCATAAACAATGAATGCGGCTGTTTGATATAGAAGTTATATTTACAAGTAGGTTAGGTTGCATGCATGTATTTAATGAAAATTATGGAGAATAAATGATGTCTGTGAATTTGGATTATATTTTAAGGTATGTTTTAATCTATGTTGCATGAGTTTTTGGAAGGTGGAAACGTTGGGAATTTGCATACGGGTGTCCGGAATTATAAAAAAATGTTTTTTTAATTACATAATTTATCTGTGGAATGTTGTAATGTGGCATATGGGTATGATACTTTGTACGTGTCAAAGGAGCATCAATGTTACTAATTCTAGAAATGTCAGACACATCATTGATGTATTTACTAACTTAATATAATTTTTTATTATGAAAAAATATAATATATTTACAAGAACCAGTCGAGTCTCTCTGAAACTGAAAGGAAATGAAACTAACATACTAATGGCAAGAGGAATTTCACATAAGGGAAGCAAGAAACCAGAGTTTAGACATCACATAAAACAGGACTGAAAAATGAATATTATAAAACATGAAAAAAAAAAACAAACCACTTGATCCATTGTGCTTGTTTATGATATTATTGATGCTACAATAAATACCCTTTTCATTTTACTTATCTAAATATAAATTTGGGATTCCTACCTCATATATATGATTTTGTGAGTTTACTATCTATTCTTTGAATATATTTGGTTTTATGAATAAGATATTTGGAATATCTCATTTCATTGTTTATAATATCATTGTGGCCACAACAAATACCCTTTTTATATTATTTATCTAAGAAAAAATTCAGATTCCTACCATATATATGCATGCTTATTTTGTGAGGATCACGATGCCTTATTCCATAGTTTTATGAAACCCAATGCTTAATTTTACATTTGAAAGGATCACCATGCCTTATTCCATAGTTTTATGAAACCCAATGTTTAATTTTACATTTGAATATTTTGATATTTTAATTTAATATATTTATTTTTTGTGATAATTATTACTGGCTCTCTTGTTCTTCTAGTTTTATTTATTTCAATTTTAGATGGGATAAGAAGGTTTTAATAAAAATATTTGTTTTTTTTTCATTACATTAATTAATTGTGATAGATAATATATAGATGTACAATTTATTTTTAATGCTTTAAATAATTTATCTATTATTTTTATTTCAACATTTCTTAATTATAGGGATACTATTACTTTTTATTTTTTGATCTAAGAAATATTCTATTAGATGCCAGATAGTTTCTATGGTCCCAATAGAGTTAAATGATGAAATAGTACAAGATATACTGTGATCTAGATGTGTCTTAGTTCTTTTTTTTTTATTACTTATCTTTTCCTTCGAATATATCACACCTCTGAAATTTTTTTATTCTCCAAGCATAGGATGTCCCAAATGTTTTGAAGCCTGAATATGCATAACTTTTGTACTTTCCATACAAATTATTACGTGTATAAAAAACAATATAAACAGCATGAAATTCCTTTCCATAATACATAAATAAGGAAAATACACTTAGAGGTTTGAGAGAATTTGAAGTTATATAGAAGAAATGGAGAAATATTCGCTAAAAAATGATACATATAGAATTAGAAGTATTTTTAATTACAAGACAAAATTTGATTACAACTTAATAAAGAAAATTAAGAAAACATTATAAGAATTAAGGAAGATAATTAAAAATTTACAAAATGAAACATTCAAAATATTAAAGAAAATAAGAAATGACATTAATAGACTTAATTTTCTATCATACATATGCATTTACTCACTACTAAATGTAGAAAACCTACAACACTATAAGCCATTAGAAAACCTACAACACTATTCATACATGAAGAAGAGAAAAAAATTTAACATTTTACTAAATATTTGATACTAAATGAACATAGAAAAAATAACATAGGTTATCATTTTAGTTATTTAATATCATGTCATTTTATATGATAATTTATATAGCATATTGCTCAATTATAATTATATTGAAATAAGATTTAAAAAAATATATAATAATTATAAATAAATTAAAACAAATAATTTTTTTATAAATTAATATTTAATTAAAAAATTGGTTACATATTAAATTAATTTTAAAGTTTAAATATAGATAATATTTTTTATTTTTATTTTTATTTTGATCAGTTTTAGTTTTAATTTGATTAAATTGGGCTGAAAATTGTTATAGGTTAATGTTAAGTTATTTAAAACAATATTATAATAATTTTAAATTTAAGATTTTTTTGTAAGTGTATATTTTATTATTAATTTAGAAAATATTTATCTTGTATATGGTTGGATAGCTCCTCAAAATTCTTTGGTCTATTAATTTGGAAAGCAGAAAAATTTTAAGGTTCTAACATAGAGTTATCAAAATATGTATTGTTTGCATCATATATTTGATAATATTACTACAAAAGTTAAGATTTTTATCCATATAAATTGCAATTACATTTAAAAAAAAAAAAAAAAAAAACACATAGAAACTAAATGTAACATATCTAGTAAATGTCATCTGCAATAAGACCAAAAAGAACAATAATGCTAATTTCCCAAAAATGGAGGATCATAATTGACTGGAGGAGGCAAGTTGCGCTCATGCAGGAGAACAAATTACATGTGTTCTATACACTCATCTATGATCTAGTGTAGCAGGCGTAATTCCTCCATTCAAAGGAGGAGTTCATCATGAGTTTCATTATGTTCAAATAAAACTTTTCCCAGCAACTGCTTAATGCACTAGTAGAGATCGGCTATAAGAATTTATTAGTTGCGACGTCCTATTTCCGAGCCTAAGTTAGGGATCTAGCTAGAGAGGGATGCCATGAATTCTGAGTGAGAGATACATTCTCTTTGCTTGCCCACTTCTTGTTCAATGTCTTCAATTTCTTGTTATATCACCAGTGGTGTTGGATATTTTTTTTTAGGCATTCTCTCTAGCTCGAGCTTGGGCATTACTTAGGCCATCAGAACCTCCATCCACCACTATTACACCAAGGCATTTTAAGACATTTGTTTAAGACAAAATAAATCTTTTGTCTTAAAAAGTCACTTTTTATTTTAGTTATTTTATATCAAAATTTAATATCAATTGAATTGTCTTAAATATAAAATTTAAGACAAAAGTAGTATGAGACAAAAGTAGTTTGAGACAAAACTTTATATTTAAGACAAAAGCAATTTGAGAAGAAAATATTTTAAGACAAAAACAATTTAAGACAAAAATATTTTAAGACAAAACTTTATATTTTAGACAAAAACAGTTTGAGACAAAAATAACTTAAGACAAAACTTTATATTTAAGACAAAAGGTGTTTGAGAAAAAAATATTTTAATACAAAACTTTATATTTAAGACAAAAGCACTTTGAGACAAAAATATTTAAAACTTTATATTTAAGACAATGGCAATGAAGACAAAACCCATTTAAGAAAGTTGGCAATTAAGACAAAACCATTAGTATTGTGGAAGTTTGCACTTAAATTCTATGAGTAGATAGTGGATAATTATATTTTTTATTTTTGAATATATATATATATATATATATATATATATATATATATTCAAACCACATGAAATGTAATCATGTCAATTTTATTTCTTTTATATTAGATTTTTTCTTTTCCATTAAACCACATTCTAAAAATGTAATAAATAAATAGATTAAAAAAAATTATTTTTTGGTTGGGCACTTAAAGGAATTTAAGTTTGAATCTCATGTTTTTACATAATGCTTCATAACAAAGTGATTTTCAAATGAGTTACATTCCATGAACTAAAATTGTTTATTTTTTTAAATATGTTAACATTTTTAAATTACTTCAACTAAAACTTTGATATAAATTTGAAAGAAATTAAATACAATATAACGATAAAAATAAATAAAAAAATAAAATAAAATAAATAAAAAATAAAATAAAATAATAAAATAATTTTAATTAATTAATTAATTAATTAAATATTTTCTCAATTGTTTTCCATATATGCATTTTAAACCTTCATTTTTTTTCTTTCAAAATGAAAAATCAAAATTTTGATTCTTGCATATGTCTTATAGTCACATCTCATTTTTCTTTTCACCATTGAACAAATATATCAGAGAGATAAATAACAATAATTTGATTATTTTTTAGATAAAATTTTAGTATTTAATTTTTTTTATTGTAAAAAAACTTTCTACTAATTCGGAGTCGTTGGCACAGAACTACCAGGATATGTCCCTAGTCGCAAGCATTCCTTGTTGTGGGAGCGATTGGAGGTTCTAAGTCGCATGCATGCCCATGTCAAGGGAGAGATTAAAGCTTTGATGCAGAAAAATTTCATTTTGTCTCAAGGATTAGTCACCTGGATGGGTTGGATGGCTCCTGGGGGTTTTTTGCAAGTGCAGAAGGTTAGGTTGGTTGTGTTACATCGAATCCACTTTCTTAACTGATATATAGGGAGTTGAAGCATATCATAGTAACTTTTCTTCACATGTTTGCCCCGGTTGGCCTGTAACTTGGGTAGATGTGGGAGGAGAGTGTTATAGAGTAGTATCATAGCATGGTTTCGTTCTCCTTGGGTGATGTCTTGTTTCCGTTCCACTTGGATGAATGTGTTTTCGTATCTACATGTTGGTTGCATATAGGTCCTTGTACTTGTGATCTATGTGCTTGTTGTTTATGCATGGTATTGGTCATGATTGTAGTGGTGTGGTCATGTGAAAGTTGATGGTGTCGTTGCTAAATGTATTTGTTGTGTTTATGTCGGTCGTGCATCGATTATGTGTATCATATAATTTGACTAGATGATGGTCGTTGTGCATGAATTCATGGTATGTGGTCAGCATAGTCATGCATTGATAAATGGATAATGGTTGAAAAGATGTTTATATGTTGATATTATTATGTTTATATGTGTGTGTGTGTGTGTGTGTGTGTGTATTGCGCTAATATGGTTGGTCTTGCAGATGAGATATCCTCTTTGAGCTATACTAAGGTACATTAGTTTGCTTATGATTTGGTTTAACTGACATGATATACCTTGCAGGAAGAAGAGATCAAAGATGACTAACAAGATGGTAGACTGCAAAGATTCTCCCTATGAATCAGATGAGTAGTGTGGTGTTGGGAGCACTTCTAACTTAGCAGTCACATTGAGGAGTTTGAAGGGGGGGAAAATGATTTGCAAAGAAAATAATGACAAAACCATGCAGGCATAGGAGAAATAAGCAGAAGTCAATGCAATAATTCTTTAGAGTTTTTCAGAATTGCAGAGACAGGGACCACTTCAGATCAACTATGGATAGGAGGATATGACTAATGGGGCATGTGGAAGTAGACCCCATAGTGGGCATAGGACATATAGAGATAACACGATTAGGGATGTCAGGTTCTTGGATACTCTGTAAAGGAGGGGAGATGGACACAGGTACTATTCTCATTCTGGTTCTGAAAGGTATCATTGTTATCATTGTTATAATCCTTAAAGGAGGAGTGATAGGGGATATTTTCTGGATGAGTTTAGGAAAGAAAAGCCACCTACATTTGATGGGGAAATGAATAAATAACATGATGCAAAAGCATGGTTGATTGGAATGAATAAATTCTTTAGATTGCACGATTACTTAGAGAACATGAAGGCCGGGATATCTACATTCAGTCTTAAAGGTAAAACAGATATTTGGTGTGAAGATGTAAAGAACATTAGAGATATTCATGAGGAGTTGACTTGGAGTGAATTTGAGAGACTATTCAGGAAGTAGTATCTATCGAAGATGTACTATGATGATAAGGAAAAATAGTTTTATGAGCTAAATATGGACTCTATTATCGATGAGGAATAAACTAGCAGAATTCTGGAGTTGTTGAGATATGTGCCTTACCTCAAGGAGGAGAAGGCCAAGATTCAACGATTCATCAATGGGTTTTCGATAACATTCAAAGACAGGATTGAGTTTGATGAGCCTAGATCATTGGAGGAGGCCATACGGAAGCTAAAGAATTGTTATGAGCAATCAAAGCATAGATCTGAGACTAACTAGACTCGAAAGGTAATGCAACGAATAAAGGGAAATGGGATAAGAAGCAAGCAAGGCCTTGAGACACAGGTAAAAAAGAGAGTTTCCTAAGTTACATTTCCATTTCCACATCTTTTCCATTTCACTAAGTTACAAATAAAATGAGTCCAATTCTATATGCAATAGACTAATAGCCTATTGATACACCTTTAGTGATTTATGCATAGCTCTCACCTATCATTATAGATCAACGAAATGACATCTAATAGATATAGCCTAAAAGAGTTTGATTTTATGCCCAAGACACCAATATAATGGAGTAGTTGTGATGGCAACGATATCCATTGGGGATTTCCATTTTTTCAGCAACATACAAGAAACATCTTGGCGTTGGAGGAAGAGATAAAATATCTTTGCCAAAAACACGATATCATCACTCTCCTAGTGCCATTTTTGTTAACTCATTAGAATGTAGGTAATGCATAAGGACTCATCGGTATCTATGAAATTTTCTCTCTTTCCAATAATAAAATAGGTTCATCCTAATATTAATATATAAAATATGGTTCATTAATATGCATGGTTCATTTTTTTTTTATGATCCTATTTCTCTAAAGGATATCTATTTTTTTGAATTTTGTTTGGTATAAGATATGGTGATACCTTTAAATATGAGGTAATTTTGGGTAAAATTAGAAGTGGAACAAAAAGTTGTGGTTTGAATTTCCTTTGTAGTAGTAGGCTACATGCAATTTTTATCGAAAGGTTTTGTTGTGGCCCAACATGGAATAATATTTGGATGAAAATGTTCATTATGGGTGGTATGTTTTCTAGCTCTTCAACTCATTGGATTCTTTGTCTATTCATGGTATTTGTTGTTCTCAACTTAGAATCCCTGAATCACCATGAAAGGTCATGACAATGTAAATTTTGGAGGCATTGACGGACAACCTCGCCCCCCCAAAAAAATTCATTAGAATAAAACTTTTAGAATCTTTTGTTAAATGATCGCCTCCAAATGTTCAATTCTCATGAATTTTGGGGGAGGGGGATCTTTTGGTGTATTGAACGGGGCAAGGGGACATAAGGGTATCATGGATGGATAGAAGTGAGAGGTTAGTGCATGGTATATTTAGATCTATAATACTAACATTAAAGAATGAGAAGGAGCCTTAGGGCCTTATGCCACAAGGGCTAGGGGACCTATAAGTAAGGCAATGAGATAAATTTATAGGGGAACCTCCAATAGTTGTGACAAGGGGATTAGGGGACACATTATCACAACCCATAAGAACTTAACCCATAAACACTAAATTCTGTATCCCTTTAACCCCAAAACCACAATCCCTTAACCCCTACACTCGTAACTCATAAAAAATTAACCCCTTGATCCCTTAAACCCCAAGCCACTAACCCCTTAAACCCTAACCCCTAACATGGAATCCTTGAAACCCATAAACCCTAATCCCATATCCTCTTAAAACTTGACCCTTAACCCTACAAGATTCTATCCTCTACCTATTCAGTTTGAAACATTTCTATTGGATGTTAAAATCCCCATCAATCCTTAGTTAAAGTCTCATTCTTTGAAGCATTGATATTAAAATAATATTTATATTAGGGTATTATACATCCTCGGGGTCTCTAATCTTTCGTTTTCTTTCGACAACCCAACCCTCCTTGAAGAATCGATGCTGAATACTTTGATCCACAACAAGAATGATGTCGCAATACATTTGTAGAGATATATAAATGAAATTACCCCCTAGCCACCACTATATTATACACATTGATTCAATGGATAGGGGTTTGTAGTTATCTCAATGGAATCACTTCTAACCAGTATCGATCTCTATTTCTCTTTTGGCTTGTTCTTGAATTAATGGCCACCTTCTTCAATGTCGTTCCTTTGGAAGTTAGAAAAGAGATTTTATTGCTGGAAAGTAAAGAGGTTGAGGGTCTCCCTTATCACTCAGATTTTGAGGTGATGGGCGAGGATTTGAAATGGATACAAGACCCTGGAAAACCTCAGAAGAAACAACTTTTCTATCACAATTCACTAGCCTTACACCAACAACTGGCTACTTTGTTTCGCTAGTACTTCAAGATAAACAAGTTGAGACCTATAATCTATTTTTTTCCCTTGAAGATGTCAAAATAATGCTTCGCAACCTATGGTACTGTTTCGATAGGGTGGACTCCTAATTGGCTCGCGTTGAAGGTTTTCTGGTTAGTGACTCTACCTCCAGGGACCTTACTAATCCTCCAGTCGATCATGTACAAAATCTTATTACTATTTCCTTAAGTGTGGAAATTATGTTTTATTGTCACCTATACAAGATTGTATGAATATTTATGGTCTTGTTGATGGTGGAGAGAGTATCTAGAGTGGATCTTCATTTGGTCTCACTGTACATGCTCTGGAAGTGGAGGATTCCCATTGTTGTTGTCAATATTATGCTTACTTGGTCTTTTTTTGGCGGTTTATGTTTATGTTTTCATGATCCTTGGGATTTGGTGCTAGCATCAAAATATACTCTATTTCCTCTCAATTTATGGGCACCTGCAACTTGAATTTTGGCAATTGAAGATTGTTTTAACATATGCTTTCAACTTGGCTTGTTTTGGGATGGATGAGTATGTTCACATCTAAGAAAGTGGTTACTCTTTTCATGCTAGATGGAAGATGTGGTTTTGTGTAGAGGACCCTTAGGAAGACTATGATTTACTAATGTTTCCCTCTGTCAAAGGACACTCTTTTGTAGATTTAGAGCTCTATTTTCTTCTCGTTTTCAAGGAAAAAATCCCCTAACCCCTAACCCCCCAATCCCTAACCCCTTAACCACTAACTCATTATTCCCCTAACCCCAATCTCTAATCCCTTAACCACTAACTCATTATTCCCCTAACCCCTACATGTGCTTAAATCCCCTAACCCCTAAGCCCCCAATCCCTATCCCCTTAACCACTAACTCATTATTCCCCTAACCCCTAAACCCTAAACATATAACCCCTAAGTCCCTATTCCTCTAAACCCTAAGCCCGTAATCCCTAATCCCTTAACCACTAACTCATTATTCCCTAACCCTTATAAAAATCCTTAAAAATCGTTGGGATTAGCCATTCCAAACGAAAGCTGGTCTAGTTGGGACCTACGATCGAGTTAGTTCCCCCTTGTTGGCAAGGTGGAATTTTTGCCATGTCAACAACCCTATAGTCCTTAATCCCTCTAACATATAACCTATATTATTGTTAATTCATATGAACTTTAATCCTAAGCCCTAATTCCTCTAAAACTTATAAGACCCAATCCTATAACCCTTGCCACACTTAATAATCCTTAATATTTTAAATAATCCCTAATATTTACAAACTTAGTCTTTATAATCCTTGCATTAAAACCCCTAACCTTATAATCCATATTTCCAACAATGCTTAGCCTTCACAACCCTTGGTCCTTATAATCCTTGCATTATAACACCAAAACCTTATCCTTGTAACTACAACCATCACTTAGTGACTATAAGCGCCTTATCTTAAGCACAATGTACAAACTTGATCACCACTTTCATAGGAATTATCTTAGTCCAAGTTGACCATTGAAAAAATCACAGTGTGCAAGTCTTTTTGTTATATTTAACCCTTCGATGCAATTAGCCTTTAGTATGAAAGCCCCCGATCTTATTACCACTTCATATAACCGAATAGCCCCATAATCGGGTGCTAAAACATTGTGCAAACCCATCTCCGATGCATATTTCCCTTTGTAAAACATAAAAACCCACTTTTCCTAAGTTTTGGTCTAAACCCGTCGGAGCAATGTTTTTTAATGAAAATGGGTATATTAAAAAGCCCCACACCATTATTCTGATGCGATTGAGCCCCGTTGTATAAACCCCTTGCTTCTCTTCATATAAACTTCCGCCCGGGACCAAGAGTTAAAGTCCCGAAGCGCTAATCGCATCGGAGAATTTTAAAATGGGTAGATTAAAAAGCCTTACCTTTCCTTCCGATGTGATTGGCTCTTATACATATAAAGCCCTAGGCCTATTAATTCCCATATATCCACGACCTCTCCATGACCGTCAGATATAAGACCCCTGATTTGACGGTTGGCGTGCGTTTTCGCAAATTTTTTTGGCCCAAGGGTTAACAATCCAAAGTTGCGCGATATAAGTCGTTTTAAAAAGCCACATGTCGGGCGGGGATGCATATCGCATTCCAAAATGTAAAACCACCTTCAAACCCTTCCGCAATGCGAAACCCATGGTTTTCTTTGCCGAAACCACCTTCCCACCCTTCCGCAATGCGAAACCCATGGTTTTCTTTGCCGAAACCACCCTTCCCCCATTTACACTATAAACTATCATGTTCCTCCTTAACCGTTGATCTATGTAGATCAACCATCTCAAACCACTTTTGCATTGTTCATCACCCTCTGCCTTTTCCAAAGGGCTTCTCAAACATACAATCTCTGTCATTGATCTCATGGGCCGATCTCATCCGATGGCCCACGATCATCCCGAACCCCCAACTTTATTTTTAACCATATTTCCTCCGAACAAAGGTTTTTTAACCTTCTTTCTTCGAATTTCTTCCAATTTCATTATAATATAGCTCCATCACATTATATCATTACATTTTTTCTCGACCTTTGATCTCTGCAAGATCAATGGTCTTAACTTAAAATCTCCCACCACTCTCCTTTTTGACCACCACGCGCGAATCTCCACCGTTGGATGTCGCCATCCAATGGCCACGCTCCAAGCCGAAGCCTCCTCAGTATTTTTTACCCAATATGCAGGATTTTATAACTTTTTTATGTATTTGCAAGTTTCAAATGGTTTTTTCCATTATATTGAAGAAAAAACAAAGACTGGGAATGACGATTTCCATGCCTCTGTTCATAAAAGGAAAGCCATTTACAGGGTTCAACTTCACGTTTCATCAATGCATCATGAGCATTGATGCCATACAGACCCTTTGTATGCCTACACATCAACAAGACACAGAGAATTGAAATAAACAAAAGAGTATCAGTGTCGAAGTTTAAAGCACAGCAGAAACGAAGAAATTAAAGCTGATTTACACAGTTTGGAAGGACTAAGGCATTAATTCAATTAATCAAAGACCTGATCCACGAGTAAAGACAATTTGAAGACCAGAAGACAGAGATTAGGCTTCATTAAGCCTAAAACAAAGAAATCAAGTAAATTAAAGGTGTTTTAGGTTAAAATAATAAAATCTATCAGTCTGAAAGCCTACGCTGCCACATCAGGGGCTAATTGAATCCCCCTAGCTACCACAGAGCCACCTGTAGCCTCAAAGCATTTAACAGAAGGCCGAGTAAAGACCAAATCAGAAGATATTTTCCCAATGCAGCTGAACAGTTAAATCAACCAAAGGAACTTATTGTAAACTGTCAGCAGAAGTTATTACAAGGGTAACGAAGAGCCTTAAAGTCAACAAATTCTTTCCAGCAAGCTTAATAGTTAATGTAAACCAATTAATACAGAGGAAGTATCAGATATTTTCTCCATTAAGCCCCTCAAAGGCCGAGAAACATTAAATTGTATTAATTGAACTTAGAAGATATTTTATCCCATTCCACCTCCTCATTTCTTCTATAAATACTTTTGAAGAAGATGAGATAGGGGTTGGTTGATCACTAGTTGTAATTTTGAAACTCTCTAAAATAATACATAGTCTGTTGAAGTTGAAGAAGAAATTGAAATCTTGGAAGTCCTGATGATGTTGTTACATGCTTGTTTTTTAGAAGGCTCTATCATTGGATCCATGAGCTTGGCTGTTGGTGAAGTATTCTAAATTGTTTAATGTTTTCCCCTATTTTCATTTTGTTCCATAATTTATTACTACAGTAGGATGAAAGTTTTAGGCTAATAAATGACTCCTGGAAGCACCTTAGACCTGTTTATCGTTCACTGTTTTATGTTTTCTTCTGCTGAGGTATTTTAGAGGCTTCAATATTTCTCTTTAGTCCTCATGCTTGTTTATTTCTCTAATAGTTCGAATAGTTGGTTTCAACATGATTTATGGTTTTCCCTGCTTGTTTGCTGCCACTTAAAGGCTGTTATTGAAGTCTCCCTTTGAAGTATCTTTGTTTATAGTAAGCCAAGGAGGTATGTTCTGATCATGCCCTTTTTCCTTTCTTAAAAAGTTGTCTTAAAGGTATGTATAGTTGTGATCATAGATGTGTTAGGTGTTCCCTCTTCTATGACTACAACTATCAGTGAATCTTTTATGTTTTCTTAGTCATTTGAAATAAAATCTTTGAGGAAATAGGGTGTTCCCCGAATCTTAGATTTCATTTTGAAAGTTGTCTTGAAGTCATTATTTGGTTAAAGAATGTTTGTAGAATTTATGGTTAGCCCTGTCTATCAAATATCACTTTATTGTTCAAGTTATGTTTTCAAGTTCCCTTTGTTGAGAATTCAATTTCTCTTTCCAAATCATTGATGTCCATCTCATTCCAAAACGAAAGGATCCTGCGGCCAAGTTAGATTTGCCCTCTGATATCCCATATCCATTGATGAGTGTTTCATGACCTCTTTTTGACTCCATTTCCCAATGAATCAGATGTCTCTCCTCTCTACATATCTTTCTTAGATCTTTCATGTTCTGCTATGTCACCCAACCAATCAAACAAACAAACACCTACACTTAATAACTAGTCTAAAACCAATACTCAAAGCACACAAGATAAACCTTTGCAAACAAACATTTGAGAGATCCCTCTATGAGAAAAGGAGGACTAGATCCTGTAACTATAAATATTGGTTCTGATGTTGCCTTGTCTTTTGATTTTCCAATCTATCAAAACATGGGACACCAACAGTCCTCATTTTTGAATTCGGTCGCTTGCTAGGAAACATAATGAGAGGTGTTGGCTCATAAATTCCCCTTTCAAAGGCCCTTACAATATTCTACTTTTCGGGTGCACTCATGTGGTATTATTGGCAAGAGAAATGAATAGATCTTTCACTCAAAGAGTTTGACACGAAACAAATCTCCTATCTATGCTTATTATTTGAACCAGTAAGAGTTGGGAGTAAACATATATTACTCAATCTCAAATTGTAGGACCTTGTTCAAAGTAAAGATAATAAAAACCTCTGGGATTTGGATGAGATCATTACTCATTTCTAGTTCTCCCGAATATGAATGGGGACATCATCTGGAAAGACCAAAACCTACCATGAGTAGCGTTAGGGTGCACCCTTTATAAAGTCAGAGGTTTTATCATTTAGAGGTTTTTTGAGCAAGGGTCCCTATAATGCTCAAGATAGATTTGTTTGTGAAGACCAAGCTTTAAACAATGATGACATGGCTCGTATCAGAGGAGAATGGACATTTTGTCTCACACCTCCATAATATATTTGGCAGATAACTTGCTTTCCCCAATACCAATGGCACAAGACTCATTCATTAGTTGGGAACTTTCCTTACAAATAGATAAGGAAACAATTGTCGATTTCACAGTCATTCTCCATCATTTACCATCACCCATGGGGCAGCAAGACTCAGAGGTATGGTGGGAAGTGATTTTTGGGCTTATATATTGCCATTAATTGGATGTTGACCTTTGTTCTTACATTGATTTCTCATTTCCATATTTGTTTTGGGTTTCCTCTTGCTACATAGTGCAGGGCTGGGTGTACATAAGATAAAATGTTGCGCCTTCCCCTTTGGTTCAGATTTCAAGGGCTTGGTTTTTATCAGTGAGTAAATTTCCTGCCTTTAAAATTGATTGAAGTAATAAATACAAGCCAATGTAAAAAATTTATATGCACCGAGAGATTTCTAACATTGATCAGTTTAGGGATAAAATGATATTGTGTTGGTGCATATTATTTAGATTTTTTTTTTCCCTTGTCCTTTCTCCTCTATCTTTTCAACCACTTTTATCTGACTCGATCTCTCATGAAAACCTTTTTTCTAGAACTTCTACTAGTTTTGGAACAAAGTATTTCCTTGGGTGCGTGCCAATAACATTTTGGGTATATTTTAGTGCATCCATGTGATGTTGTACATATCCAAGGTTTTTAGATGCGTCTTTATGAATATTGTATTCAATTTGACAAGTATCATAAAATATTTCATTTATCAAGATTTAATGAACATGGTGCATAAGCCTTAAATTCACTCCCAAAATTTTAGGCCCTTCTTTTATTAGCTTAGCTAGGTTTAGATTGGTTTCCCTTTAAAATTTATTTCCTCTTAGGTTATGATCCAAGCAAAATTGGTGGTAGTTTCCTCTTATTTGAATGGAGGACTTACCATTCAATATGTAGGTGGTTTTGTGTTGTAGATGCACAACATGTATGTCCTTTTCTCCTCCAATATATTTAAGCTCAAACACAATATTTGCAATGTTCATTACAAACCTCTAATTTATTACAAAGCACATTTAACTTGTCTATATATCATTGAGTTTCTTGTCTATTAAAATTTCAAATATGGAACAAATCCTTCAACAATATTTTTTTATACCACATGGGAGAAAATATTGTTATATTGTTGTTTTGAATGGAACTGTTTGATCTATCGATTTCTTCCTATTGTAGTTTATAGGAGGTTCTTGATCCCACCATTTCTTCCTATTTAAGTCTTTTAATCCATGTTTAAGGAGCTAAGGGGGTTGAGTTGCAAACGAAGCCAAGGAGGATGCATGGACTACAACTTGCTTGAGGTTCCCGATCCCGCATGTTCTTCCTATTGAAATTGAAGCCTTTTTATCCCAGTTGAAGGAGATGAGGGGGAGCTGAGCAGGTTGAGTCAAAGGAATATTCAAGGAGGATGAATGGATTGCAACTTACCGAAGTTTCTTCATCCTGTTGATTCTTCCTATTGAAATTGAATCCTTTTCATCCCAGTTGAAGGAGTGGAGAGGGGTTGAGTTGTATGTGCAATCAAGGAGGATGCAGGGAATGAGGTTAAGGAGGATGATAATGACTGGGTTAATTGGGTAATGGTTGAATTCAACCTAGCCATATATGCAAGGTTTATTTTCTTCATGAAGTCGAATTATATCTACTTTTATCCACACATGTTGATTATTACAATGAGAAAGACAAATATTGACAGGTGGTGTAGTCAAAATGGATTATTATTGGCAGATTTCTTGTTTTAACCATTCAAACAGTGGATAGTCTTGGAGAGGGTGTGCTCAAGGAGGATAATTCTAGGAAATGTTTGTATTTCATCCATACAAATGACAATCAATAGATATATATGGTTACTAAAGGAAAACAACAAGTTATTGCAAAGGGGACACCATATTGAACTATTTCTAGTAGGTTGGAACTTCATAATAAGAAAAAAATAGATATCGTGGAGAAGCAGTGCCACAGTGTTGTGTTGACTTGTTTCTCATACATTTAATGCATTATCATGAGTATTACGTGCTAAAACAACACATATTTTATAAGACATGCACCTCACTAACAATACTTTCAACATATTTTTCAATTAAAGGAAAAACATTAGCTATAAAGTGTTTTGAGAAGGTGTGTACTTTCAGAAAACCTAGTTTTGAAAGAGAGAAAATTTAGTGGAGAGGAATTGTGACATCCAAAATGATCTAGCACACAAGCCTTTAACCCACTATTTGACCCTCTTCTCTTTCCTCAACTACATTATCTCTCCTCCTATCCTGTTCTATAAAGGAGAGGTGCAAGTCCTCATTCTAGAGGGTGGATTTACTTACAAAGGTGTCAAGAGATTCTCATCACTTACCCTCATCCATTTTAGACTTGAGAGCACTTCCACTACTACATGTAAGAGCTTGATAGGGTAGCCCATAGTACAATGTCTTTATGATTTACTTTCTAACACTTCATTCACATATCAAATGGATTCTAATATGCTTATTTTATAGCTTTTTGAGTTCATGTGGTTGTTTTGTATATGTTATCATGCTACAAGGATTGTGTTGTCATTAAAGTGCAGTTATTTAAATTTTAATTTCATATAAGGTGCATATTCTTTGCTTCTTTTCCATCTAATCACTACATGTATTTTAATTAAGAAACTCATCACATCCCTCTATAATCTAATTTGTACTTAATCTCTATCGTCTTTAAAACACTAAAAAACAACATTTTATGTTGGATTATTTTAAACTTACACCTAAACTATGCACAAACATCTTAAAATAATCCTCATGAATAAAAAAAAATAGTAATGCTCTATTTATAAAACCAATAAATGATTAAACAACCATAACAATTATATCACTACTCCACATAACAATTATATCACTCTAAAACAAATTTTTTTAAGACCGAGTAATATTTTGTTTTAAAATCCTAAATTGTTATTTTTGTTTATTTTTATATCACTCTAAAACATTTTTTTGTTAAGATGGACTAATATTTTGTTTTAAAATTCTAAATTATTATTTTAGTTTAAAAATTAAAACTATTTTAATAAGTTAGAAATTAAGACTAAGGCCGAGTAATATTTTGTTTTAAAATCTTAAATTATTATTTTAATTTAAAATTAAAAGTATTTTAATTTAAAAGCTATTTTAATTAAAACTATTAAAAATTAAAATGAATTAAATATTTTAATTAAAACTATTAGAAATTAAAACGAATTTGAATTAACTATTTTAAACGAATTAACTATTTTAATTAAAACTATCAAAAATTAAAACAATTTTTTTGATCAGCAAAATGACAAAAACTATTAGAAATTAGAAATTAAGACAATTCATCGTTCGAGCGGCAAAATGACGAAAACTATTAGAAATTAAAAAAATTCGTTCCAGCGGCAAAATGACGAAAAAGAAGAGGGAAAATAGACACGATGAAGTTTGAGACTGGTCGACAGCATTGTTACATTGTTTTCCCTCTCGAATCCAGGACAAGGCCAACCTCGCCTCCTTGCAGGGGTTTTGATAGGGTTTTTGTGGAAAAATTGATTACGACTGGAAGATAAATCGATGTTGTTCTATATAGCACAGTCGTAGGATCAATTGATCAAAGACACATTATTTTCATTTGTTTAACTAGTGCATTAAGTTGAATGAAGACCTGTTTCAGTCAATTAGTTGGATATTATGTGCCGAGGTAACCCATGGAGCGGCTCATGTTTGAGAGAGACCTAACGCTCATGATTCCTAAAGAGGAGTAGCCATCTTTGCTTTCACATTTCTGCTTGTGGCATTCGATCTAATCCAGAGGTAAATGCATTTCTGCTGCTTTTGGATTCTTACAGAATTTTGAACTGAGCCAATCATTCATGTTTCCCATTTCTTGCAAATGCCTAAGCTCTGCCATTGCGCTTTGAATTAATGACAAAATATGATTAATTCAAAGCTCTGCCATTTCCATTTCTAAGTCCTCCATAGCTGATAGCAGAGGAAGAGATTGCTGCAGCAGCATGAGGAGAGATGACCATGGCACGAAAGCAGGGGGTTTCAAGAAACAATGAACTAATAAGGGAAGTGGGTCGTTTTTCTAGATTCTATAGTTGAAGCTTCCTGCTCACAGACATGGGGGTAAGTACCCACGTTCCCTTGCTTGCTTTCATGCCAATCTTCTGAAGTTAACAGCACCCCTTTTGATCCCCATTTTGGAGTACTGGACTTGCATCAGTGACACGGTTCTACAATTAAGGGTTAGGGTTTATAATTTGTTTTGTGCTTTGACGCAGACTGAAAATTTATTTAAAGACGATGCTAGGGATGAGAAGGGTGAACGGGCCAGGATGGTAAGTATCTCCTTCGATTCCCCATTTTTGTTCTTATTTCATGTGATGGCCAGCTCGATGCTCATAGAATCCATTTCAGGATGCCAAAGAAGTTCTTTATATGCCATAAGTAATTCATTCTTATTTTTGACCATGACGTCTATGTTATTCCACAAATTGACACTCCAGGTACATAACCTTAACATTAAATTTTCTCTAAGTCCATCTGAAACTAGATTTGAAAATGAACATGGAATGTAGAGGTAGTTCTTGCATATCAATAGTCAGATTTGAAATGCAGCTAGGCGCTGCTGATGTATATAGGCTAGAAATGGAATCTGCACCAGTTCTAGATCAATTTTTTACAAGACAATTTTAAAGTTCTTCATTTATATTCTGTGTTATCTGGGTTGGTTTGCCATAGAATATAATTTCCAACATATGATGATATTTATACCAATGTGAACGTAGCAATAAAGAAGTGGTATCTCTGATTTGTTGCAGCCCTACCCTCTATTTCCTTCCATTTCATGCTTGAAAGTACAGGTTATAAAAATCATCTTCTTATATAATTCAGATTTTCAGTCAAATATTCATAGACAAGGCAGTAAAGCATTTGATTCTCCTCAACTTCATTAGATAACACACACAAACCCGGACTATTTTCTTCCATCTTCGCCTTGAGTGTACAATAAAACAGATAAAATCTATTCCTCTTTTCTAATTAAGTGTTTTAATATGGCATTTGTACATAAGGTAGTAAAGCATTGAATCCTCCTCATATTCATTTGATAATAGTGCACAGAGCCCGATTCATGGTCTATTTTCTTCCATCTTCCTCCCTGACAGTAAACCAGGGAAATTCTCATCCTCTTGTCTAATTGAGCATTTCAATCTCACATTTGTACATAAGGCTGTAAAGCATGTGAGTCTCTTCAACTTCGGCTTTTGAAATGACACAGCTTAAAATGCTGGAAGGCAGTGCAAATGGTGAGGATGATAGTACGAAGTTGATCCAATTAATTAAAAAAAAATTTGAATTGAAGAATGAACATAAAGATTATTTCTTGGAAATGTCTTGGAAAAAGAAAGTAATCTCGTTGATGCATTGCATGGTCCACTTGTATGATGACACCAGTAAATTTGATGCTACCAGAGATAATATTATTAATAGTGATATCTAAGAGGAGGTTGCTAAGGCATATAAAAAAGCCAGGGATATTGATGATGTTATGGAAGCTTGCTCCTACGCCTGGGATTTGTTGGACTTTGTTGATAGTTCCAATAATGGGAGAGCAGACATAGAGTTCGACAAGCTGAGGAACATGTGGCAAAAACATTTCGAGAACCTAGAGAGACTCAAAGGGGCTATCGATGGACTTCAAATGGAAAAAAAGACAACCGGCGTGTTGGAGAATTGGCGCGGTTCCGAGGGTTGGAAGGGATTGACTGTGCATTGTAACCCGAACTGTAAATTGTACATGAAATTTCACTCCGTCGAGCAGAGGGTGGATTATTTAGTAAGCATATTGGCATATTTTATTCATGATTTCCTCGACCAGAAGCTGAAGTATGTGCTAATAGAAAAATGCAACAAGTGGGCAGAGGAGGGCAACGATGAAGAGATAAATGGTACAGCTTTTATAGCGGGCAAAGCCAAGGGACTGCGGGATAAGGTACAAATTTATTAATTTTCTTACTATACATAAAATAATGTGATTAATGTAAAATAGAAAGATGAAATCCCAGCCAAACAAGTCCCCGCAACAATATTTACACTTATGCATTACATAGCACACACAGGCCTCTTTCATTATTTATTTAGTTATTTTATTTTATTCTCTTGTTTGACATTAGCCTTTACGCACCCCTGAGAAATCTTGTTGGAATATTGAACTGATAGGTTCCTGCCTGGTTTCAGGAATTTGATGAATCTTTGAAGGGATTTTTTGTTACTCTATCTAGGTGATCATTAGACTTGCTACTCTGTTCAGGTGATAATATATTTATAATAATTTAATTTTATTTTCAGGTTCAATATTCTTTAGATTCTTTGAAGGATATCATTGAAATCACTATTCTGTGTTGGTGATTTTTAAACCGATATTGTTCTGCAGGGGTTATTTGCACCTTTTCCCCAAGTTTTTTTTAGAGTGCAAAAGAATTTGATTTTTGTGATACTTGATAGTTCACACTCGTTTATTGATATAATTATGATAAATAAAAAAATAATAAAAAATAGAATTACTCTTTGAAAGTTTATCTCATATTCTTCTTGGCATAAAAAAGCCAAGAAATCTTACGCTCCCTTTACTTGATAAATTCCTGGAAGAAGAGGCAAGGGTGAGCCTGAGCACTTTAATGGAAATATGAATGAGATAAGCCTGTGCCAAGGGCATATAACTCAAACATTCCTCTATATAGTATTCGTGGAATAAAGGACCCTGGTTAATGCATATTCATTTCTTAAATTGTCAATTTGCTTCATGCTTTTGAAGCAGCAAAGGAGGAAGAGGTAAATCAGAGAGTACAGAAAAATATGTTGCTACAGGTTGGAGGACATGGTAGTCACCCTACCTTTTTTGAAATGGTGGCCACCCATCAACTTCCTGCTAGCTTATGAGCAGCGCTAACATAGTCTATCTATTGGGGTTCGTTTATGCCTTTTTGTCTATTCAAAAGTTTCTTGAGAAGTCCATATCCTCTATATCGATCTCTCTCAGGATTTTATTTTTCTATGTTGTTTACTAGCTAAAATTTGGTTATAATCCTACATTTTGCACTTCTTAGCTTTGGGGGCAATGGAGTGTTGATTGATTGGTATTAGTCTCACTCGATGAAAGGCATGAATTTGACAAGCTACAAAGCCACTAAACTAAACTTAGTCGCGAAAGCCAAGTGTTGATTTTTTAATGAGATTAGTCCTAATTATACAGTAAAACCTATATTTTCGAGATGTATTACAGGAAATGTATTGCAAGAAAATTGTAGGTTATCATTGATTTTATTAGGACAAACATGTATGTGATTCATCAATATCTTTTGAGTGGTGCCCATTGACAGTGTCGTTACTGCAGTCTTCTCAGGCACTAAATCTATCCTTCATTTTTGCTAGTGATTTATACGATCAACTAGCCATTGACATGAAAGGCATGCATTGTGCACTTAATGAATGCATTATTCTGCATTTTATGATCTTTTAGTTCTATACAATGCCTTCTGTAGAATTCCTTTGTTTTCAAAGACAATGCAGTCTATATGCAAAAATCGGTTCAGTTGTGGGCAAAAATGACTTGTGGGTTAATACTGCTTTATGGTCTAGGTAATGGCACAGTGAAGACCAGCACTGCATAAAGTGCTAGATCATAGCGACATGTTATTTGCACCACTTATGCTTGTTCTTGAAGCCCATAGTTTACAAACAACAGGTAATACAGGTGATGGTATTCATGACCTTGTTTCTCTGTCACTAAATTCAAATAATTTTACAGTTAAAACCACATATATTGTCTCCCTTTATTACATTAAGTGAGAAACACTAAAATAATTACTAGGACAAGTATCTCTGAGATATTATTCTGAATTTCATGATAGCTGGTCAGAACACAACTACAGTTAACCTTTGTTGGTTTTTTCATTCGCTTTGCAATAATTCAGATGTCAAAAGAAAAATTCTACAAGAAATTCGTGATTTGGTTCAGGAGAATGAATATCTGTCAAATGAAGAATCTATAATTATATTTTTAATGTTGAAGAGATTTGTAGTTACTTTGATTTATAAACATTCATTTAAATATGGCTACTATTGGTACATCATTAATAAACACAGAGTCAATCAGTGCTACTTGCTCCGCTGCCACTAGATCTTTATATGCGCCTGAATCTGCTAGACTTGGATCTCCAATAAATGGACTTGGCTTTGCTACTATTTCCTCTACCTTTGTATTAAACCATTCCATTTCCTGAGAAACCTCTACTTCATCCACCACAAGATATGGATATTCTACTCTAGACTCTGCCATTGATGATATGACTGTTATTGGCTTAGAGGTTTATGGATAAACATGTTCTGAGTCAAAATATAAAACTTATGTTTGGTTTAGTTCAATAGGTTCTCGGTCAACGAGGTCAAAATATGGTCTTGCCTTTCCTCCTACCTAGAATTTTTACGGGATATCAAACAATCTATCAATCTAGAAAGAATGTTGTAGGCTTTCACACTGAAAATGTACTTTCCTTCCCTCTTGTTGGAAGCAGGGTCGGGCTGGCAGCAGATGTTCCAGTAGATAGGGGGTATTGACCAGACGTTCTGGAAGTGGTTAGGGATGATTATTAGCCTCCTATGGCTGTTTGCATGACTAGGGATTACTCAATGGTTGTCTGAGCTTGGCCTGTTGATTTGGAAAATAGATAATACGATTATTTATCTTCACTCATTTATATTGGGTGTTCTGGCTTTATAACTAACAGTTTTGATGCGAAATCAGACTAAATTGCAGATCTTTCGCTGAACTGCGACCCCCGCAAGAATCTAAGAAATGTCCTGAAAATGGATCCCTGCTGTAATTTGAAATGTCGACAAATGTTCCTTACTGATACTGTTCATTGATTCATTAATAGTTTCTATGTCACAGGTCCTTGGTGGGAATACACCCAATGATCTCCTCAATAGTGAAAATTATGCCCATCAACGTGAGGGGCCTTTGATCGGCTCACAATAGAATATCCGTACAAAAAATTATCTCTTTGCAAGAGACTTAAGTTTTTTTATTACAAGAATGATGATAGATAAATGTTTCAAGTTCCGAAGGTCTGTGTCTTTCTGCTTTTATATTTGTGGCATCGATGTACATATCAAGCTTTTGGTTACTTTTTGTAGATTGTGGTTCATGGTATTTTTTTGTTGATCATAGGTCTATTTTTGTAAAACTATACATTTTATGTGATGTTTTTGGAAATTAGTTTTGTTAGATACGAATTTGAATTAGTGTAATCTGCAAGTTTTTTTCTAGGATTCCCATCTGGGTAGTCTCCATGATTCCCCTTCTCTTGCACTACTTGAATTTTCTCTCAACTACATTTTATTGTTACACATAGAAACCAGGATCATCATATCATTAAAAATGTAACAACTTTTTTTTCTTGTTAACTTTTTCTCTTGAAAAAAAAAACCTTTTGAGAGAGACTTCCATTATATTTGGAGTCAATACATATTGGTACACTATGAAATCACATGAGTTTTTTATAAAACTAAAAAAATACGCCGAGAGAGAAAATTTGTGCAAAATTCGAGTTGGATTATATCCAATAATAGTAAGGATTCACATAGTTCAATTTTAGTTATTTTCTCTCTTTTATTAGTGGACAAGTAAATAATACAATTCTTAATTATAGTAGTATTAATTTAATTTATTATAAGATAGGAAAATATGGTAAAGTTTATTGGCTGGCTCCAGTTGCTTTCTGGTTTTACTTGTTAGTATTGCTTTTTGTACAGTATAGAGATGATTTGCAAAAGGTCTTAGGTTATAGCAGATACATTTGGACATTCCGAGACAGCATAGTGTTGAGCTTTAAAAGTTGTCTGGTTTCCGCTTTGGCAGGACCCTTACAGCCATGAATGTAACCATTTTTCTAAGATATTAATAAGGGAGTATACTGGATCACAAAAAAAACCCAAAAAACTGGAACCCTACTCTCAGCTCTATTAGATACGTTTCTGAGATTTGGGTTTAGAAAGAAGCTCTAGTAGACACTTTATCCATAGAATATGCTACAGTGATGCCAATTTTAACATCAAGAAAGGAAACTTTACCTACAAAGGGAGGTACATTTTTGTGCAAGCCAAGCTACAAGGGTGTCACAGTGAGCTAACTCCATTGAGTTATTTTTTTATTAAGTTAAAAATAGGGGCTTCCATGATTATATATTTTACAAGGACTATGCCATTATGTGTTGAACATTTTTTAAAAATCAATGCCTATTATACAATTTCAAGGACTGCCATAACTCACATAATTATTTAAAGGGTGCTAGCTCAATGGAAGAGCACCTGCCATGCAGGAGTTTGGTGGTTCGATTCCACTGTACCCTAACATAAATTATTCAATGATATTGTAGATTTTTTTTAATAAATAATTTATATTGATTTATTTTAATGGTGAGATATTTTTCTGGATTCATTGTTTTATATTGTCTCTAGAGAGACAATAGATAGGATTAGACAAATTCCAACTATTGTCTTTGGAAAGACAAATGAAATTGTCTCACGAAAGACAAATGAAATTGTCTCATAAGAGACAATAAATGAAACTGTCTTTGGAGAGACAAAAATGAAATTGTCTTTGGAGAGAAAAAAATGCTTGTGTTATATATTGTCTCTATAGAGACAATGTTTTAAGACAGTTTAATTTTAAGACGATTTAATTTGAGACACCCGCTTAAAGACAATATTTAAGACAATACACAAGTTTTATTTTGTCTCAATTTAAGACAATTTACCCCAAAATTGTCTTAAATATTGTCTTAAAACCCCCCTTTATGTTGTAGTGCGCCCTTCTCGAGCGTGCTGTTTGGAAATGCATAATCACTGACTATATCCCAAAACTAAATAAAGAGCGAAGAAAGATGAAGAAACTAAGAAGGAGAGTGAGAGAATAAAATTAATAGAGAGAAGTGGTGGGAAAACATGAGAATCCTTCATAGAAAGGGGCTTGGGAAAAGAGAAAGAGGGAAAGAAAAAATTTCCTAATAAATCAAACTACACATTATTGATAAAGAGAAAAATGAGCGAGCTGGAGGAGGTAAATGATACCTGGGATATAGAATGGCAATCAATTGAGAGGAAAGTCGCTCAAAGAGTCTAATGAAACCATAATGAAAGGTCGGTTAAGACTCCTCTCTGCATGATATTTCTAAGTTGCAAAACGAAAGATTGTCGTGTGCGTAACCAACTCGTCCAAAGAAAAAATTGAAAAAAGTATCCTTGCAATGCGAAAACCTCTCAGAGTGCAAGGATTAACCAGAGGTGATGCATAATCAAGAAGGGAGGAACTAGGCCGAGAGGGTTTGGTCCTTCCTCTTGCTCGGAAAGAGAAAAAAATTAGGAAAAATCATTTAAAATTTGCAAGTTTTCAAGCCTGTAATTTCGTTGATCGCTTAGTGACTAGAGCGAACCATGAAGTAAAAAATGCCTTCAATGGAAGCCTCCAAACCAAATAAGCAACTCATGGAAAATATAATGTAAGTTAACTTTCATTTGAGAAGAGTTTGTAATGCTTGAAACATCTACTAAGATCAACAACTTTGAGGTCTTAAGACTGGAACATGGTGACATATTAGTGCATGATGGATTTTTGGAATGCAATTGTCCTCCTTTGGTGCCATCCTCCTCTCCATCATGAAAAAGAATTTGCTCAACATAAATAATTACAATCCTCCACACCCTATCATGGAATTTTAAATGTAATATTTAAATGTTTTATTCATTTATATTTAAAATTATTATTAAAATTAAAAAAAAAATAAAAATTATAGATTAAATTATAAATAATTTTTTCTTTAAAAATTCATTATTTTTAAGAGTAAGTGGTTCAGACTATGCGAGGTTTTGAATTCGTGACTTTTTTTTAGCCAAGGACTTTGACATAAGGAACTATATATTCAAAACTCAATTAATAAAATTTATTAAAAAATAAAAAATATGAATATTAACACAAATTAAAATATTAATATAAAAAATTAAATTTATAATAAAAAATCATTTAAATTAATTATAATGGAGATTATTTTATATTTTAGATAGTTATATTTAGAAAAAATATCAAATATTAAAACTTAAATACTAAAAAAAAATAGCATCAAATAATAAATATTAGTGTTGAAATGTTTTTTCAATTCCATAAAAATTACCATAGCCACAATGAGGAAAAATATCATATATTAAAATTTAAATACTAAAAATTGTATTGTTATAGCTCAGAATTTATCTTTAGTTGTGGAAGGATTGAAAGTTGGCCTTTCAATCTGGAGAGGGATTTCTCCTTAAATTGAAGGATAGGTCACTAAGCTCATTGGCAATATTTAACTTGTAGGATGAAATTGGTTTGGAAAGGAGAGAACAAGGACCATTGGACATTGGACATGGAGTCTTTGATATACATGATGCTAACCACACTTTATATGAACAATTTAAGAAAAAACAGATAGCTTATGGTTAATTAGACAAATCATCATTTAGGTATGGTAGGATAAATTAGAAAATAAATACCAAAAAACATAACAATACTAATTATGCTAATAATATTTAAGCTAAATAACACATAAATGATTTGAAAAAACTCAGTTTAAGCTTTAAGAAAGAATTTGAATTCATTTTCTTTTTCCAAACATTCAACACTTATTAATAAAAATTTTGACTTAAAAGAAAGATACACCTTAAAAGCTATGAAAATTTACACATGTAAACTTGTTTATAGCTAATTATATTAATAATAAAATAAAATCAAATAAAATCAAATAAAAAAATCAAATCTTTCTTCACCAAAAATATTCCCAACCCTGATCACTTACAAATTTCTCAATAAATAAGTAAATTACAACTCTTATTTTTGAATAAAATGTTTGTTATAAAATAAAAATAAAATAACGAGATTAAATTAATAATAAATATAAACAATAGCAAAATTAAATAATAATAAATATAAACCACAGCTAGATTAGGTTGCAAAAATATCTCGAATGGTTGAGTTTGCCGGAAAATGTTTACTGAACTTTGGCTTGATCTTTCTCCAAAAATCAGAACCCGTTGCCTTTGCTCTTTTCTATCCCAACAGATAAGTCTTTTTATTTTTTAATTCATCTCATCGTTAATGAATGAAAAATCAATGAGGAGATAAGATCTAATTGGCAAGTGGGATTTATGAGGTGGCTTTTCTAATTGAAAGTTTATTATGTATTTTTTTAAATAGAGAAAGAATTAATTTTCTGGAATTCTGAAAAATAAGTTTCAAGATGCATTGGAATCTCTCAAACCATGGTAGTGGAAAACATTTTTTTTAATGTTTCAGAAAACTTTTTGGTTTTCAAAAATTCTTAAATTCCAACAGTTCAAAATTTTCACTCAAAATAATTATTATCTTTTATATCGAAAAACATAATAAAAATAGAAGTCCTATTTTAACTAGACTATTTTTTCGAGTTGAAAATCATGGAAATTTCCATAAGGTTTTGAGAAAATTCAGCAGAGATTTTTGTAAATCCAAGTTATAACTATCAAACTTTAATATTTTGGATGCTTTAGAGGTTTTTGATGGTGTTGAATCCATTTCCACTATCAAAATCATGATTCAAACACTGTTACTGTAAGATTTCTTAAATTTTTTGACCCAAATTCCGGCCAATTTTAGCAGTCCAAGCAATTTGTCCATCTCATTAAACAACTCTAAAATAAAATGCTTCCATTTGATTTGTAAACACCACCTGTCAATAGATTATGCTACCAACTAATTTGTCAGCACCATCTGTCAAATGATGATAGCCTAAACAACCTGATTTCTGATTTTCCAACGCTCTCATTTTAAATTTTTTAGAGCAAGCATTATCAACGCACTTCAGACTTTTATGAAAAAATTACAACAACAGTTTCAAGTCATTATCTCTCAACCCTTTATCCTACAACTAAAATGTAATACAATATCAAACCTAAAACACATATATCACCTTGGAGAATTTATAATTTTGAAAGAGAAGTTATGGTATACAACGGGCAAATATAGAAAATTTTAATTCAATTATTTTCATAGAAATTTTAATACTTATTGTGTTGAAAGTCTTAAAAAACTAACCCACCGGCAATTAGCCCCCATTAATCTGGTTTATAAATATGTAGTTCTCGGAACTCATATTACCAGATGAATTTCATGAAATAATATTGGCTAATAAGGCTGAGTTGAGTTTCTTCAATGTGAATGAATTTTAGGAAGTAATATAGGGGAGTAAGTTTGACTTGAGTGTTTTTTGAGCAATTGTATTGTGCATTCAAGATAAGATATTAGAGATAGAATTTTCTTTTTTATGTTGAGGGATATGGGCTTCTTAATATTATATATATATAGTATATATTTATGTAATTGTTTTTATTAAATATAGTAATGGAAGTATTTTGTTTATAATTAATACATTTCTATTGTTTTTCATATATAATTGATATTGAAATATTTTAGTTAAGATATATATTTAAATAGTTATATATTGTTTTCTCTTTTATTTATATATAAATAAAATTTTCAACTACTTTATTTCTATATAATATTGATAGATAAAAAAATTAAGGTTTAAATCTTTTATGTATAGTTGAGAATGAAATATTATTTTTATATTAATATTTTTTCGGAAATATTATATGTCAACTATATGTTAAATACAAAATGAGTTATGTATTTTTTTAACAATATGTTATTTATTCATGTTGATAAGTGTGCCTATTTTAGAAGAGGGCTGTTAGAATTTTAATTTAATTATAAATAATTAATAAATAGATGGTAGGCTTTTAAGTTTATGGAATATTTATGGAATTTTTTTTATAATAGTAGAGATAGGGGGTTAAGATTTATTTCAAAGGTAGTTTTGTCCTTTTCTCTTTTCCATGGAATTAAAAAAGATTAAAAGATTAAATAAAAATAAAATAAATATAAAATATTTTGTATATGAAATGAGTTATAGTTTTTTTTAATATGTAATATGTATTGGTCCATAATATTAGTTGTACAAATTAAAAATCTCCATAATAAAGTGAGAGGAATCATATTACATTATATAATATATATATATATATATATATATATATATATATATATATATATATGTATATACTTTTTATATTTAATGAGAATAATAATAATAATTTAAAATAAAATTATAATTTAGTTATTTTTTTATTTAATTTTAATTTTGTCAAAAAAATTATACTAAGAAATAACATGAATTGATGTTTATCAATATTTTATAAGTGATTTAATTTATATAACTTCTCTAATATAAAAAATAAAAATTCAACAACCCTACCCAAATTCAAAAGCCAAAGAGACTGGCTAGAGGATTGTGACACTCCAGTGACCTCTCCTAGATGACATGCATGCAGCAGATTTATCAATTATATATATATATATATATATATATATATATATATATAGATTGTGACACTCTTGGTGACCTCTCCTAAATGACATGTATCAGATCTATCAATTCTCATAAAGTACATGTAAACTCCCAATTGCATACGGAAGGTATCATACGTTTTCAATGAAAAAAAACCTAATTTGATGAACGCATGTACGAATCACACTGTTTTAAAAAATACACCACAGAACAGGCTACCATTAATTTTAATTATTGACGAATACTGTCAATTTCAACCAACATGTAGGTCGCATTTTTATACAATATCTGAGTTTGTTTGCATAATTTTATCCAAAATTTTGGTTTCTAATTTATCAACAACTCCGCTACACAGGCCAGTCACATTTAAGCGTGCAGTTTGACACCCTTAAATATTTATTTAATATATCTGATAGAAAACAGAAGAACAAAGATCGATCGCTGTGCCTTGTTCCAGCACTTACTCGGGAAAGGGAGAGGGAGCCAACGAACGGAGTTTTTAGTGGCGCATTCGGAGAATTCCTATATTCTCGCAGCAAATTTAAAATTCAAACCAACCAAATATTTTTATATTTCCAATTTTATCACCACCTTTTCGCACGTGAAGGTCTTCGGACGTATTATGCGTAATTCCAAATTTCAAAGAATAGTTATATACGCACGCAGAGAGTAGATGAGATTTCAATAATTGTCAGCCCAGTCTGTCCCCACTGGTTTTCATTAATTTCTGTGTTGCCGAAAGGTGTGTGTATATATTTATATATATACACATATCCATGTCTCTGGATATATCCTAATAGTATAAAAATATATATTCTCTTCTGAGCGTGCAGAGAGAGCAGTGCTGAAAATTCCCACCAGAATGAATTGCTGTCCATGTCTGGCGCATGGCAGCTTTAATCACCCTGCACAGAAAACCCACTCAGACAACATATTCAAATAATAAAAAATGGAATTGTTAACGGTTATATATTGACCAGTGGATGTTACTTTCAGTTCTTAGATTGTAGAGGCACTTCACCAATAACAAAAGGGAGTCAGACACCAGGAAAAAGAAGTCCACCCCCTCATGATACGTGTGTTTACAATGTTGTTTCGCTTATTCTCTCATTCACACAGATCAAAGCAGCCGTATATTTGTTAAAAGTTTTGGAGATTTTTTAACCTATTTTGTGTTTGAATTTCTTTAACAGTATTATAATTAATGTTAGATTTAAGATTTTTGTGATTCATAATTTAGATAGATATTTTTAGGATTAATCACATTATAATGATTTGGTCGACGTTTTTAACCAACTAATGTGGTTTATTCTCACAACAAGGTAAAGAAAATAATCGATCTCAAAGACGTTCAAAGACGTGTGGATGCATCATTGTCCAGTAATAACACATGAAAATAGCAGTTAACTAACTAACTCACTAATAATGACTAGTTTTCATCAGTTATCAGTGGACAATAATACATCCACACTATTTATTCATTGAAATCGACTATTTTTCTTCACTTTATTATAAAAATAAACCACATTAATTTGTTCCAAACATCAACCAAATCATTATAATATAAAAGATACACATTAATTAAAAAAAATTCAATAATTACATCAAAATTCATAAAAGCATCAAAATACATATTAGATTTCTTTCTAACATAAACGTACAACTTTCTTTTGTTTTTAAGCTACAAATAAATCTTATGTTCCATGAGCATATAAGTCTTGTGTTTATCATACAAATAAATCTCGCGTGAGTTAGATTTCATAGAATATAAACTATTAGTTAATTCAATGTAAAAAAAAAAAAGTTATTGTAACAAGCATGATGGTAGATCATCCGAACAAAGCAACAACTAGTTTCTCTAATAATTAAAAAACTAATTAATGGTTCAATAATTAATTATGAAATCAATTCAATACTATTAATTATATATAAAAAGAATAATTTAATATTGTCATATTCTAAAAATTTTGGAGTCAGGGTGTTTAGAAGTATTTATTTTCAATATATTAAAGGAATTGTTTTTAAGGAGTTTCTTGTATCGTAGAAAAATTTGAGATAAAATTTTGATTTAGAAAAAAATTAAACTGGTTTTTTTTACTATATATGGATTTAACATCCCTAAAAATCTAGGGCTTTTGGATTGTGCAGGGTTACCCATTAAACTTGCAGTGTATTTAATAAATTCTTTTTGGATTTTAGAAAACTTAGACCTGAAAAATCCACTGAAAAAACTCCCAATAAATAACATTAAAAACAACTAGTACACCAAATACATCTAAAATAAATGCCCCTATAAAACCCTTTAAAGTCAATCAATTTTGAAAAATCACACTAATAGTTCAAAAAATGACATTATTTTCGATCATCTTTTCAGTATTTTTAACAAATCAATGTAAAACATATTTTGAATAACAAAAAGTTACTATTTTAAAAAAATTATTTTATTTTATCAACTTCTAACCAAAACTCATTTTAAATAACAAAAGATAACTATAAAATTTATTTTATTTTACAACTTCCAGCAAAATCTAGATAAAAATTATTTTATTTTACCAACTTCAAACCAAAAACACTATAACTTATGACTAAAATGCTCAGACGTCATGCCCACGTCAAAGTATTTTCCCCATGGAATTCTGAGACTGGGGAGAATAAACAAATCCACGCGTCAAGGGGTAGTCATTCATGCCGAGACTTTGGAGCTGAAACGTTATAATCAGCATTGACCCATCCATACCATCTCATCATGATAGCGTATAGTGTTTTTTAGTGGAGATCTGAGTTGAGTGGGCGTGCAAAATGTTTTAGGAATGTCAATGCGTCCTCATCATGGACTCTCAGGAAAGTTTTCACAGCATTCAAAGTTACATCTGTATAACCTAATTCCTTGTCTCTGTCAGCTCTCCTGAGTTCCTTTCATGCTACAAAAGTGAGATATGTCTGAAGTCAATGTGTGGATGTAATGGCTTTCTATTACCCGTGCAGAATGATATCATTACATGATTCAGCAGGCTCTGACCTTAGGCCTTCAAGTAAAAGATAAAATCTGATAATAAGGAGTTGACATTTTGTGCTTCATCTCATAAGGAAACTGTAAAAGAGAGGCTCCAAGTCAATGCATTCAGTTTGATATAAATAATGAATTTGGGTTGTACTGGTCGTTTTCAGTTGAAGCTATAATAGTAGTACTACTAGTTATAGGGCATGAGGGTGCAATCTTTCATGATTGCTGTATGGAAAGGAGTTGAGCAATGTATTGGGTAAGGTTGGATGCATAAATAAATGACAGCTCCAACATGTATAGTTCAGAGTTTTTCCAAACAGACATCATTACAACTTGCATATAATTGCCACAATAATACTAGGCCATGGATCTAATTGTACAAGAATAGAGGCCATGTTGGGAGTCTTGTCAGAGGAACATTGTTGCATGTTTGAGAGAACCAAAAAAATAATATTAAAATGATTTATGCAAACCACTGTATATCTGTGGCCTTTTCAATTGGCGATTTGAAACTTCAAATAAAAACCCACTGCTCTTTATTCAACTCACCCTTTCCATTGTAACTTGCCTGGTTCGGATATGCCCAATCAACAAAGAAAAAACATTCTTTTCGGAAAAAGAGGGCTTATAGAATCGATGAAAAGCGTTATACAAAAGATAATACCAGAGGTAAAATTGGGCTGAAATAAATATCAGAGGCAATATATAACGAATAATAAATAATTCAAGCGAAACAATTAATATTTTAATTAGGTTTATGGGGTTTTAGATAGATAGTAATTGGTGCTTTTTAAAATCATTTCTTGATGTGAAGTTATTGGTGTTCTTTTAAAGCAGTTTTGATGTAAATTTATTGGCTTTTTAAGACACTCCTTGATGTAAAGTTATTCATTCAATTCCCAGCCAAATCAAAATGATATAATAGGCAGAATAAAAATATAGCCTAACCAAATTTACATAAAAAAATCAATATTTCAATCAGATAAAACAAATTTTTATTATAATCTTAAAAAAAAAAAAAAAATAATAATAATAATAAAAATAAAAAATAAAAATAAATTCTTTCCTGAAAGGCTTTTTGACTTACATAATATTAAATAAACAATGCATATACGTTCGTAATATGAATAATTTTCCCTTTCCCTCCACAATTACAATACAAACAATGTTCATCACACTACATAAAATATATTTCACTTTCCTATGTTTAATGAGATATACACGATTATAAATTTTACTATATCTATGTTGTCATCACTTCAATATAATAATTTATCACTGTATATTTTACTATGATAATTATCAATACCTGATTTTACCAGTTTTCTATCCGCAGTTATAAATTTAATCATATTTATATTTTCAATATTTCTTTTAATAGATTAGTTATCTTTTATATGTTTACTATGAAAATCACTAATGTTATGTAACATAGACGTGTAGATTAGTGTTCGGTAGGTTTCTTAAATTAAATATTTCAAATGTAATAAAATAAGTTATATATATATTAAAAGTTTAATTTAATTAGCAATCACGTAGGAATTTAATCTCTATTAAATATTTTAGAATATTTTAGTATTATGTATTAATCAAAGGTTGACATTTTCCTCTATCTTAATTAAGTTTTTTTTTCCTTTTAATTAATTACAAAAAAGTCTTATGAACACGTGTCATTTGAAGTGAGTTATGGTTTTTTGGACATGTTAGATTGACCATCCATGATATTGACACATAGTATTATAGCAAAGTCAATTTCTAGATTAAAAGACTCCATGGTAATATGAGAGTAAATATTCATTATTAATAATATTATTTTATGTATAAATGTTTAACTTATGTCTTAATAATAATAATAATAATTTACTTAGTTTTTAGTTTGTCTATTTTGGAATAGGGATTTCAAAATTTTAATGATAATTATTAGGTGGACAATAGAAATTTAACCTCCATAAAATATTTTAGGGTATTCTTAGTAGTATACACAAATGAAATGTTGAAATTAATCTCCAAAGTTTTTATGTCTTTTCTACCATTCTAATTAAATTGATTAACTAAAAAAATGTTAGAACAAGTTCATATGAAATGAGTTATGATTTTCAGACATAGTATTGTTACAAATTATTTAAAATTAAGAATCCCAATTGTAAAAAAATAGTGGATATGCATGGTTAATAATGTTGTTACATGTTTTATTTTCAATGTATAAATGTTTAATTTTTATATGAATTCTTTTTAATAATAATAATAATAATAATTTAGTTAATTTTTATGACTATTTAAATTTTAGCATGTATTATATGTAAGTGTTTTGATGCTTTTCATGGATTGATTTCTATTCGCATTTACCAACAATTCAATTTAAGCTTAGTCTAACAAATAGATGAAATGACTTTTTTCACGATATTTTCTATATTTTTAAAAACTTTAGTTTAAGTGGTTAAATGTGTGGAATTTGAGTGCCTCATTGATTTTTAGGGTGTTGAATCTATTTATGTATTCAAAAATTTATTTTAAACAACAAAAAGTCACAATTTTATTTGAAGTTGTATCAACTCATTCAGGTGAAAAAGACCATTTTGTCTATATTAAAAATGTGAATGGTATCATGAAATAAATTTTTTGATACTAATTATGAATTAATGCTTAAGGGCATTTACCAACAATTTAATTTAAATTATATGATTGGGCTAATAAATTAATTTATCACTTAAATATTTACTATAACAAAGTCACTAATACCATGCAATATAAAATTTTAAAATAAACTTTAATAAAAATCCCAACTTTACAAAAAAAAATATTTTGTATAAATTTTCTATATAAAATTATGAATTTACACGTTCACATTTTCAACACTTTATTTAATATATTAATTAACCATTTAAGTTTTTATTAAGACCCTAAGTAATACCATGTAACATCTCTCTCCAGGGTCTTACATGGGTTTTGGAAAATCCCCTAAAGTAAATGTTACAACTATTGAATAAGTTTTATAAAAAAAAAATTATTATTATTATTAAGTAATTAATAATTGGGTTGGTTTATATATGTATTTTTTTATGGGTATCAGTAAATTGAGGGGTTTGATTTGCAAATATTTTTGTGCATGACATTTTTTTATCATAACCATTTCCAATTGAGCTTCTTCTAGAAGGCTAGATATTATAATGCATTTAACTAAACTATAACAAGTGTAATATGCAACATTGTTGCTTAGTACCTTTTTCCTATGAAAAAAACAATTGATATCTAAATTAAAGTAAAATCCATAAAGAAATAAAATTACATATATCTCATCTTATGACTATACTACAATTACATTTAATCTAAAGAATGTAATAGTTTTTGATGCATTTGTAAATCATTTTACAACAAATAATTTCCTCTGATATAGACAAATGCTTTAAAAAATGAATAAGGTGTGATGTTTCCAAAAATAAAAATGAATATGATGCCTCATAGAAATACATATGTTGAACAATGAGAAGAAACACTTGGAAAAGATAAATGAACTTTCCTCAATGAATAATTTTCTCTCCAATTTTATTCAATCTATGATGAAATTCAGGCAATGTCAGCCCGAAAACCACTTCCAATAAGTGAGACATTTTAGAGAATGCCCTACATTCAATCATTCTCCTTTGCATTAATTAGACCCTCTAACATTTATTTTAAATTATTAAATATTAGTTGCACCAAGGTGTTCTTTATTTAAATCATAATTCCAATAATTCAAACTATGGGAGAAAACTAAAGTTGGATTTGAATCATGATAAGTTTCAATCTATCCAATTTTGAATAAAGTAATATATTGATTAATTCATATTTTTTTAGTTTTCAACTTTTATTATTTGAATTATTGATTTTAAATTTATTGTATTTATATTGAATTAGAGTGAAATAATTTTATTTATTCCAAAAATATTGATTGAAATATTAAATTTTGTTAATATGCTTAGTTTTAAAACATTATGTTTTATTAATGGGCAAAGGCTTGCATATATTTTGGTGGATAGTAACCAATAAAAAATCTACACATTTATATTTTTGCTCCTACTTATTAAAGTGACCAAGAAAATATAAAAAATGGTAGGCATTATCAACCCTCATAAGTGTATTTATTTACATAATGTTCCTATTCATTGTTATTTAGGTGAATATGAGCCACTTTTAAAGATTTTAATTCTTGGTGGTCTACTATCAAGCTTAGCAACCAAAAATTGTGGCATAAATATTGTAATTACATCCAAAATTTATGTAGACAAATATGAGTCTTGCATCCAAAAATTATTGTAGAAAATATATGAGGCCGTTATGGCATTGTGTTGTGCAAAAACTTATAACACTTAGCAAATAGAAATATATTTATGACACTTGGCATATATATATATATATATGTTTTAATATAATTTTTTTTATGTGATAATTCAGTTTAAAACCATATAAAAATTTCCATTCAATTAAAAAACATAATTTACATTTTTAAAAATTAAAAATTATATTTTAATTTTTAAATATTAAATTTAATATTTTTTTTTTTTTTCTAAATTTTCATAAACTTCAATATTTTTTTTTATCAATAAAATGCATCCATGTGTTATTGCGTAGATATATTGTATTAAAAAAATTAGTTGAAGTGACTCGTAGGATATTGTAACATATATAACTAAACTATCCCAAGGTATTTGGTTGGTTCTCAGTTAACACAAGATCATTTTACATTTAGTGCACTATCTTTATAGGTGTTAGAGTACGCCATCCTTATAGGTGTTGTAAATGAATCTTAGATACCATTTTGTCAAAAATAAACGGTGAGAGTACGTCATTTTATAGGTGTTGAAAATGAATTTTAGTTACTATTTTGTTAAAAAACACTGTGAAAGTAGATGGTGGAAAACGATATTACTTCGTTTTTCAAATAAAAAAATATTATTTTAATTGAAAAAGATACGACTGACTTTTTGCCAAACATATCCTTTAGACAATGTGCTAAGCTAGTACAGAAATTAAGTTCGAAAATTCTTTGAGCATCCGTTGTCGTTTTGTTTTTCAAAACAAGTTGTTCTACGAAGAGAAAATTATGTTAATCAAACAAATTCTTTATCCTTTGACCAAAAACGAGCTTACTTATATGAAAATTTAAAAATGAACAATTTCATTTCTAACTTGTTCTTTTTTCTATAATATGCCCTAACATATCACTATTCGTTAATGGTCTATCATGGGAACCCTTATTCCTACCCATGAATTGTTTATCTTGGACACCCTTAATTTTGCATGTGAGTGGATTTTTATTCTTTCTACTTTTCTTTAGACTTACACCATGGTTTTTAGCTTACACATTGGCTCTTACTTATTAAGACTTCTTGCTTCTTCTCTGCCGTCGAAAGACCTAAACCATGCCTACCAATTTACCTCTTAACTCATGCGTATGTGCTTATGAAGGGAATGTATTCAATTTCCTATTTGCTTTCATATTTGTAATGAGGTGGTTCCTACTCACTCTTTTACATGCTTTCCAATTTACGAAGAGGATTTTCTTGCTTAGTTTCCCACCCAATTTGCTATTCGTGAAGAAGTGTTCTTTGCATTGTTTCCTACTTGGACTCTTGAGCAGTTTCCTATAGGGTTCCCCAATTCAATTTTCTACTTATGAAGGAATATGGATCAAGGCCTAAATTGTATTTATAAGTATGATATGAGAATATATGTTAATTGATCGATAACCTCGTTTTTCCAAAAGGCAACAAAAGTCACTAGGTGCACATTTCTTTGATGTTAAATTTTATTCCTAAAATCTAAATACCTTTTAAGTATGCCTTTTATTATCGCGTAAAATGTCTTATGATAGTTATAAATTTATCATTTTGGCAAATGGTAAATTTCTGCTGCATATTGGACCTAAGATTGAGATCAAGGCATTTTGGTAGGACCTTGCCACTAAATCTATGCCTAAAGTGTATGAATTATCACAACATGACACTAGGGAAGTTCCAAGGTAATTGAAACCTAGTAGATAAGAGGAGGGTAAGGGAATGATGACCAAGGCGGCCTATGCAAGGCATACAACAAGAAGAGCATTAGGTGCAAGGAGGTCAAGTGCAATTAGAGCTAGGGAATAGAGGGACCTCCTTGAGCTATAAAAGATCCTAGTAGTCACCCTTCCAAAAATAACGGATGCACGTCTCTTCCCAAGGGAGAAAGACCAGTTTCCTAAACAAAAACACGAAAACCATAACGCTATAATAACAATGCTAGGAAGAGTAGAAAAATTCAATAAATTTACTAGCAATCCTAGTGTAGACACATTTCAAAATACCAAAATGGGATCCTAGTTCCAACTCTCACACTAGTTACCACTTCAACTCACTGCATTCACCCTAATTTCCATTTCAATTATGTAGAAAATCCAACTAAGTATAAGGGAAGAAAGATCAAAGTCCCAACAAGAATGGATTGGGCCTTCTGTCATAGACATAACATAATTTCATATTAAGGGGAATAAATACTCCACAAGTATCCCTATTTTGTAGCGAATACTCCAAAAAACAACAAGGAAGCTCCAACAATGCCAGGGGAAAGCAATGGTCTCACAAATTTCTATTTTAATTCTTTGCATTGTCATAATTGTAAACATGCAAAATTCCATGGGGATAGTTGGCCATGCCACCCCACTCCTTAATGCATAGGTTGGTGGTGCGGAAATGGGCCTTCTCCCCTCCTTCCTTGGGCATGCACTCGAACACCCCCATTGGTGTAAGTACAATTCAATTATAAATTACCTTTTATCAGCCAATTTTTTTTTTAAATATGTGTTATTAATATATGTGGAAATTAATAAATAGAAAATTATAAGCTTATAAAAAAAAATTTTACAACAAAAATATTCAAACAATTTGCAGTCCTTCCTTGCTATTAATACTTGGTTACTCAAACCTATTTATTATCATAGTCTAGTATCCCATTACTAGTTTATGCTAGTAGTCTAGTATCCCATTATCAGGTCATGCTACTGGTATAGTATAGTGGTTGCTAAAGACTATGGAATATCCATTAACCCAATCATCCCATGAAATTGAGTTCAATATGTCTTATTTGTAGCATACCCAACCACATTTATATACCCATTAAGGTTACAAGGTACTCCAAACACAATTATAAATCACACCATACATACATGTTGATGTGGAATTAACTTAAACATAAGTAAATTGTCCAAATTATGACCCTATAAATGAATGCAAGTTTTCTATTGCAATCCATGTCACATAAAATAAATTGAAATATGTCTAAGTTGAAGTAAACCATAAAATAATCAACAAGCCATACTCGTAAACAACCAAAAGATACTTGTCTTTCTAAGAATGATCCATTGATTAGCTATAAATAAAATAATGGTCCACAAGTTCATATAATATATATAACACATATGCTCTTTATAATAGAGGGTACATCCTAATCAGAGTTATCAATTCAGAGGAACAAAACCTACCAATTGGCTCCACCTCCTTTAACTCAACCCAAGTCTTAGAAATATCAATATATTTTATCCATTTAATAATTTGAAACAACCATATCTCCTTCATTTTATACTAAAAAAATATAGGAATGGGATCTCATTCTCTCCTAAATAATTCCTTAGGCTATCCCATTTCACTCTAGTTCTCTAACATATGCTAGAAAGGTAATCTCTACTACTATGAAATAAGAAATTTAAGCTATGAATTAAGTTTGTGTTATCTCAACAACTGCCAATAAAATTATTCATGGTTGGTTCATAATTTTATGGCTATAAAATTCCGATAGCTTAACCATCGAAGTGAAAACCTAAAGGGATAATATAAAACCAAACTGTTATTATACCAAAAAACAGAAATAATATTTTCATGTTAATAAGATACCACATGCCTTAATGAGAAACATATTATTCAAAAAATGATCTCAACATAGTTGAACAATTTAATAATAAGAAACTTTATAATAATTACATCATTAATGGGTAGATATAAAATAATATTATTTCCTCCAATTCCCATAATCTTCCTTTCTACCCCTCTCATGGATTAATATCCCCCTTCCATTGCCTTCTTCATTTGTAATCAATAGTTTATTCATATTATATTTTGATCCATATTGGATAATTATATAATTTTTCATCTATCTTAATGATTTTAGAGTGGAAAAACAGGAGACATTAGCTTGCAAGTGTAATTTTATTGGTGGTACCTAGTTTGGACAATTTAGGTCTGTTGGAGCCCAAAAAAAAATTTGTTTTAAATTTTTTTAAGTATGGAATTGCACAGGAGGATTTAGGAGTGAAAAAGGTATGGATGGTGTGTGACATAAGACTTGCACGGGAGGTAGGGCACAATGTAGGTGCATGTCGAGAAGGAAGGAGGTAGTGATGACCAAGGAGAGGAGGAACATATAGGTAAATATCATCAGTTAGGATGAAGCCGACAAAGTATGTTGTGGAAAGAAGGAGGCTACAGATATTTTGTAGGAGAAGGAGGAATGACAAAGTGGAGTAGTTCAATAGGAAGTTATTTCAAAGGGTCATTAGTAGGCATGGGCCAGCTTATAGACGAGATCAAGAAATATCCCAATGGTCTGTAGGACAGTTGGAGTAATCAAGTAGATGGTTGAGAAGATTCGAAATGCTTCCAGGTGAGGATGAGAAGGAATGTTGGAAACAAAATGCGGGTTTGAAAGAGGAAAAGTCAAAACAAAGGACCCTATTATTGGTTATGTGCATGGGATATTTACTAGGGGAGAAATACCATACCACATGCGTTTATATTGGGGGATATATATTGAGGAAAAAATGACATAATATATGGAGCATATAATAGGGGTAAATGGTTTTTATATAGGTAGGTATAAAAAATAGAGCTCAAAGTTAATGAAAAAATATAAAGTGGTATAAAAAATGTTAATGGAAAAATGGATACCGATAATATCTAGTGAAAGTAGAGGTTTATTAAATTGGTAACATGTGTTTTGTTCATATTGGCAGTGGGTTAAGTAATGTGATTTTGTGAGGTATTTTCCAAAATCTAGTCAAATTAAGGGTATCGTTTAGTATGGCACAAAAGCACGTGATATTTCATAGGTTCATTGAGTGAAGCACCCATGGTTATGTGATGTCTATGTCTACATGTTCTTAGTCGTAGGTGTTAGCACCGTTCTTTGCTAAGTCATGAGTCTATTTTATTTTTTTTATTCTTTAGGACTAGACTTTGTGAGTTTAAAAAAAAAATTGAACACTACCAAAATTAATGTAGCGTCTATATTAGCCCTTTTCGGAAAATTTGTTTTAATTATGTTTGTGTCTGTTTTTCTTTAATCCGATGCTATCGGAAATTCTGGTAACTTCCCCGTTTTAAAAAATATAAAAGAAAAGTGCATCCTCTTTGTGTCAAGCAATGTGTTCTTGTTTTAAAATACATTTTAAATCTTTTATCATGATTTAGGTCACGTGATAGGTAGGTTTTACAGTCAGTAATGTTAATTTAGAGTCATGGTTATACGTGTAGCATCTAGGTGTCAATCCACAGTTAACACAAACAACCGTTGTTTCGTCCTGTCTGTCAGCTGAGTCACCTCATTCATATGTAAAAGTAAATTTTATGTGTTGGAATAGATCATGGATCCACAGGTTTAATGCAATGACCATTTGGTTGATCACACATAAACGTTACCGGAAATTTAGACCCATCATAAAGGTTCAGTGGAGGTGACTGCCAATCACAGTTTCTCCCATCTCTAGCTACCTGTAGCATGCCATCTGAAGCTACATAGCCAACTAAAGATCATACTGACTATCACATGGTGCATGCTACGGTCTAGGATACTTACCATAATTAAAATCTATTGGATGTGAAGGTGAACCAATGTAGTTGTTTTAAACCACCGAGAAGGAAGGAAGACTATAAGTTTGAGTTTAGCTGTTGGTGAACGATATTTTCTAGTCTGCACCTTAAGAATGATGTCTTAGATTTTAGACAATATTTCATAGAAGACACAACAACACCTGTTAGGTGAGCTCTTCTAGCCTTGCCACCTATCAGATTTCAACATACAAGCTTTATAATTACTAAAGATGACTAAAAGATGAGCAAAGATAAAATGAATTGAAACAAAATAATCTGACCTAGTGGAGGAAAATTCGAATGTGAGAAGGTTTTTTGTTCAAGCAGGGTGGTATGCTATGTGTTCAAGACTGGGAAGCTCTGACTTAGGAGTAGCTCAGGTGTTTTCACATTCTTTCAATGGATAGGAAGCAACCATCTATGGTCTTAGATTCCAGGTATCAATAGATTCAATTGTTGAGGCATTCAACCTTCCACAGGAAGGAGAAATGTGGTTTAAAGGCCAAGTCATCATTGGAGGAGATCTCAACAATTTCCTTAAATGTGGACACAGAGATCCCAACTGGGAAAATGGAATTCCCAATAGTTTCCTTAAAAATGAATGGGTTGAGGCTTTTAAGCTCATAAAAATTTACCTCACATGTGAGAGGAGATACACTGTGGTTTTTCTTTATCATATGAGATCTTTGTTTCATATTTTAGGTATGAAGACCCTGAACTTCCATTCCTTTTGTTGAAGATCCTGACAAATATGTCAGCCAGGAATCAAACACACACAGCTACTTCAAAATACAGATTGTATCATAAAGACCTCATCAAAGAGGCAGTTTAGGAATTACTAAGGAAAAGAAACCAATCATGGGACCATTTTTTGTTTTATAAGACAGGCCAACCTGCACCTACACCTCTAGCTCAGCTGTCTCTAGCTTCATAACAACACCCTCAGCCTGCAAAAAGAATAAAGAGAAAGGCTAAGAAGGAGAATATCCATAAGGCCAAGAGTAGAAAAGAAAATACTCCTTAAGCCAAGGTTGAGAGGAAGTTGGAGAAAGGAGATAGCTCATCAATCAATAAACCTAAACCCATGAAAATGGTGCCTCTCATTTCTCCTTTTCCTAATGTTTATACCATATCTCGAAGAGGAAGGTCTGCAACTACAGAAAAATATAAAGCACAGGTGCCACTGGAAATTATGGAAGTAGAAATTCAACAAAAAATGTAGAAAGAGTATCAACCCACTAATTCTAATGAAGAGCTCCTTAAATATGTAGGGTATGAAATCAGTAGCAAGAGAAAGAAAATGGAGACCAAACCTATTGCTGGTACCAGAAAAATACATACCAGAGATAACAACAAGTTCAAGATCAAATACAATGTTCTAATTAATCCAATTTTGTTGAGAAAGGTCATTTATGTTGAAGGAAAATCTGAAGGAATACAAACTAAGGAGTCAAAGAAGAAAGACAAAAGAAATGTCCCTTCAGATAAACAAACAAAACCCTCAAAAAGAAGAAAGATCCAAAAGGGTTCAAAGGAGAAAAATACCATTGTGAAAGAAGCATCCATAAGGACTGCAAGATGAAAATCAGCTGCTGAAAACAAATTAGACTTGGAAAAGCTTGCTGAAGTTGCAGCCCATATGGAAGAAAGGTAAAAAGGTTTCCTACTAAAACACCTTTTTTCTTATCAAGTGAAATTTTGAACATCAACTCAAATTTAGAAATGTATAAGTCTGCATAGAATTTTCAAGTGTTTTCTATGCATTTCTGAAAAAGAAACAAATTGCTATCGGAAATTTAGGTAGCATTACAATTATTGCGCAGTTACAGGTTTTTACCGAAATTTTCGGTAGCCATGTTATAAATGATTTTTTACAACTATTAGCACAATTTCCAAGCTAGATCAGGAAAGATAAGGACTCACAACGAAATGGATATAATAAGTGATGGTGATAAGTGGTTATGAGGTTGTTGAAGGTCATATTTAATGAAGACACATGGTTATTTAAGAACCAAATACATGAGGAGATAAATCAACGGAAAAAGTGGTAGCATGTAAGTATAATCAAAATTTTAGCTAAAATTCTCTTCTATTCTTTCATCTACATCTGTCCTCTTAGTTAGATTTTGATGGGATATAGATTTAATGTCCTATGACACCTATGAAATGTTAGGAATAATGGTTCCTTATTTTTAGGAGAGATGGAGTTGGTGCCTCTCTTTCTATATATACCATTTGTAAATACCATTTCATGGTTGTATGTTGGTCTACTTGAACACTTAATATAATAAATAAAACTAATTTCTGAACATCATGCTAGAGGATTTTGTGATTTAAGGACTTTATAATGTATGTTTGGTTTCCTTCATTGTTTACTTCTTCTAATTTATGAGTTGCAACAACTATTAAGGTGTCAGTAAGAAATTGTTAGAGGATCTATAATAAATTATCTGTTGTTTAGTTTCCTGCAAATCATATAAATGTTGTGTGGAACATTTTAGTGAATATTTCATGAAGTATTTTATGCATGGAATCTACTCTCTGAATGTTGTTTACTTTATATAAAACAAAGTTTGTGTAAATAGTCATCATTATAGCTGTATGATTGATTTAGGATATGAATATTTCTTTGAGTAAGTACCATCTATCCATCTCCTTTCATTTGTTACACTCTGCTCCCTATACTACTAGTTTACCCATACAATTTATACTTGCCACAACTTGCCAAATGCATGAAAGTCTTAAAAAATAAAAATCATTTCAAACTCTTTAAGAAGCCATCCCATCACTCAAAACCTTTAAATTTGAAATGAACTATGATGTGTAAGTCTTACTCCTTTTGCAGTGAAGGAGTGACTCGTTGAGCTAACATCTTTTGCCCTATTGTTGGGGAGGTGAAATGAAGTTTATCCCTAGGTGAATGACAAAGTTATAAGTCTAGTTCTGAGGTGTACAGTTCTAGTTGTCTTTCCAGACTGATTTACACCTAGCAACTCCATTGTTGAATTTATGGCTCCTAGAAGGGCTAGAACCAGGGCTAACCCATATTCCCCTTTGAAAATCCCAGTCCCTGACCCTAAAAATATAATCAATAAAAAGAGTAAACATATTTTTTCTTCCTCTCCTACTTTTTTCACAAAGGTTGTCCCTAAAGAATTCCTGCAAACTCTATCCCCTAATTTTGTAGAAAATCCTGTACCTCCCTTTTTTTCCAGCCATCAAACAATATCTACATCAAAATTTTATGCTTCATCATCTGTTGTCTACAATCCACCATTTTTTGTTCCACAAATCCCAGCAACTCATACCATGGCAGGTCCAAACTCACCCCCCTAACCAAATGGATGTAATTGCTGCTGAAAGGTATGCCCCTTTAGCTTTACCTCACCCTATGAATGCATTACCTATAGGAGATTATCTAAAATATATGCCTAAGTTTAGTGGTGAGGGAGAGGTAACAACTGAATAACACCTTGATGATCTCTATGCCTATGCTGACAATCTGAATATTGAGCATGAAGATGTCTGGATGAGATTTTTTGTTCAGATTCTTGAAGGTGATGTTATGAAATGGTTCATTTCTTTGACAACTGATAGCATCACTAGAATTGAAACCCTAGATGATACATTTTTAAGGAAATGGGGTGATAAGAAATATTTTCTGTATTATATCACTGAATTTGGTGCAATAAAAAGAAAAGAAGGAGAATTAATTTCTGATTTTTCTAAGAGATTTAATAAGATGTATAGTAAACTACCTACTAAAATCAAGCCTATTGAAGCTTCAGCCAAAATCACTTATGTTGGTGATTTTGATCCTAATTTGTGTTTATTATTGAGAGAAAGAAGATCTAAAACACTAACAAAAATGCAAGATAATGCACTCAAGGTAGAATATAATATGTTAGTAGCTGATAGGCTCAGAGGCGGAATCGATAGAGGAAAAATGAAGAAAAAAATTGAAGTTTCATCTTCAGGAACTTCTGATATAGATCTTAAGCTAGATGAGTTGACCAAGACCATTGACCACTGAGATGTACAAGCTCAAGATAGAAGCAAGACCAACTAATACTAGAAATGTTTCATTTGATCATCATAATAGGTAGCAGTTTAGAAGACCTAATGCTCGTCAAATTTTTCAAAGAGAAAGAAGAGATGTTGATGATAAAAAAGTGCATCCCCCTTTGAAAAATGATATATTTGAAGATGAAGAGGAAGCTAAAGGGTTGGAGAAAGGTGTTGATATCAATTTTATAAGAGATAAAGAAGGAATGATTCATCTTACACAAGCAGAGTATGAAGATTTCATGTCATATACTCAGAATAATGAAGAGAGTTCTAATCATTCCATGATTGCAGTTGATCATCAAAGTAGATAAAATCTCAGATAAAAGAATATTGATAATAATTAAAAGTATATTGCACAACCCAAGAATAATAAGGATGTAGTTAAAAATCCACCAGAAAATCAAGTTGCTGAACCGAGCAAACCGGAAATTCCAGTAGCAGTTATCCCTCCTTCACTTGAGGTGAAATTGCTCACAAATTTCCCCATGTTTTCAATTTTGAGAATGAAATACAAAAGATAAAAATTATTGTTCCTCTTGTAGAACTCATGAAGAATGGTGATTTCAAAAATACTTTAATGAAAACTCTTCAGCCTCCACCTACCGATGTAGCGTCCGATTTTGTTAACCTTCAAGATGACAAGACCACTGTTATTTTAGGTCCATTGGTAGAAGATAGAGATGACTCTACTCATCCCTTCTATCTATCTCTTAATACTCATGATAAAATCTTGCATAATTTCCTAATGGACTCTAGAGCCTCACATAATTTACTTCCCAAGGTTGTCACATATGAACTAGGTCTTGAAGCAACTAGAGAATACCAATATCTCTACTCATTTGATTCCTGGAAAGTTCAATGCCTTGGTGTCATCAAATACCTTGCAGTAAGTATTTTTTTGTTACCTATGAGAGGGATGGTGATGGATATCGTTATAGCTAATATTTCTTCTATATTTGGCATGTTACTTTATAGGTCATGGATTAGAATATTGGGAGGAACTTTGCAAATGGATTTCACTTATGCTACTGTCCCTGTTTTCGGAAGAGAAAAAATAAGACTTTATAGAGAAGCTCAACTGGCATATATCATTAGTGACAACAAAGATCCCACTAATCATCCCATTTATTCTAGAACAACTAATGCTAGTTCAAGAATTTTACATATGGATAATTCTTCCTTACATGCAAAAAAAATTCAGATTTTGAAGCTTGCTGAAAAACAAATCAGTCATGAGGGTTCTAAGCTGTGGAAAATGTATTTTTATGGCTCATGTTCTAAAGAAGGAGATGGTGCAAGAATAGTTCTCATTTCCCCTTTGAAAGAGAGCTATACTTTTTCTTTAAAACTTGAATTTGAAGCAACTAACAATGTGGTGGAATATGAAGCTCTATTGATTGGTTTAAAAATAGAAAAAGACATGAATATTTCAGAAATTTCTATTTTTGGAGATGCTGAACTTATTATTCAGAAAATTAGAAATGTTTATCAAACTAAGCATTCCAGACTCAGAGATTACCACAATGCAGTATGGAGCATTGTACAAGACTCATTCTTGGTCTTTAAAATTTCTTTTGTTCCAAGAAAAAGTAATATTTTGGTTGATTCACTTTCTATTTCAGCAAGCTCATTCAAGATTCCAATACCTATAAAGCTGAAATATGAAGTGGAAGTTAGGTTTAGACCTAGCATTCATGATAATGTCAAACATTGGAAAGTTTTTGAGGATGATTAAGAGATTAGAAGATTCATTGAGGCTGCTAAATATTTTTTTGTCCTAAACATTGATCAGGATGAAGATCTCATGAATACTGATGTTGATTGTTAAGGTACCAAAAATATGGAAAAAACATATTGTTGATCAGCCTATCATTTAGTTTCCTACCAATCATATTCCCAAGGGGTTAATCCCACTTGAAAAGCTCTTTGATCACAATGATGTTTCATTCAAACCATAGTTTGCTAAAACAGAATCAGAATTGGAAGATTTCAATTTGGGCATAGAAAAAGAACCAAGGTATGTTAAGCTGTCAAAAGCTCTATCAGAAGAAAGAAAGACTGAATGCCATAAGTTTTTTTTGTGAATTTGTTGATGTTTTTTCCTGGAAATATGAGGATCTTAAGACATATGATACAACTATAATTGATCATAGGATACCATTGAAAGATGGTACTAAACCTTTCTAGCAGAAATTAAGACAAATTAATCCACTATTGTTACCAGTGATGGAGAAGGAAGTGAAGAAAATTTTGGATGCCAAAATCATCATTCCATTGAGATAATTAGCTTGCGTTTCTAATATAGTTACTGTAAGAAAGAAGAGTGGTGAAGTCAGACTATGTGTAGATTTTAGGAATCTTAGCAAATGATCCAAGAAAGATAATTATCTATTGCCAAAGATGGAGCATATTCTTCAAAAGGTAACTGAGTCAGACAAAATTTCCATGTTGGATGGGTTCTCCGAGTATAACAAAGTATCTGTTTGGCCAGTAGATCAAGAGAAGATAGCATTCACTACGCCATGGGGAAGATTCATGTAAGAAAATATGTCATTGGGTTTTATGAATGTCAGAGCTACTTTTCAGCGTGATATGGACTTTTCATTCATTGGAGAAAATGACAAATTCTTGGTCATCTATTTGTATGATATTACTATTTTTTCAGCTTTAGATCAAGAACACCTTCAGCACTTGAGACAAGTATTTGTCAAATGAAAAAAATATGGTATATCATTGAATCCAAAGAAGTCTCATTTTTCTCTCAAATAAGGTAAGATGTTGGGTCACATAGTTTCTAAAGACGGAGTGAAAATTGATCCCAAAATAGTGATTGCAATTCAGGAATTAACACTTCCAAGATCCAAGAAAGAGATTCAATATTTCTTGGTAAGATCAATTTCTTAAGAAGGTTCATTATCAATTTTTCTGAAGTGGTGAAGCATATTAATTGCATACTGAAGAAGGACAAAGAATTCAAGTGGAGATTTGAAGCTAAAAATTCATTTGAGCTGATCAAAAAAGCCATCATTGAAGCACCTCAGTTGGTAAGCCTTGAATACTCAAAACCTTTCTTGATATTCTCATTTTCATCTCAAGATACAATTGCTGATGTTTTATTAAAAAAATATGCAGAAAATAAGGAAGCCCCCATAGCATTCTTTAGCATATCTCTTAGAGATGAAAAATTGAAGTTTGAATTCTTGGAAAATCATGCCTATGCATTAGTGAAAGCTTTGAAAGCTTTTAGAGTTTATATTCTTCATGCCAAAATTATTGCCTATGTACCTTCATCTTTTGTTAGAGAAATATTAGTTCAGCTTGATATTGAATGAAAGACAAGTAAGTGGGTGACTAAAGTTCTTGAGTTTTATTTAGAGATAAAGCCTACCAAACTAATCAAAGGTCAAGGATTAACCAAACTACTAGCTAAAGAGAATTGTAAGTTTTTGGGCTTGAATTTCATGGATGAAAATCTAGAAGGGAAAATTTATGAACATATTGACATCATGGAAGTGGATGTAAAGCTTTCTGAGTGCAGCTAGTATAAGGATATCATTTATTTTCTACAACATTTTAAACCTCCTCCAAATTTTGATAAAAGCAAAGTAAGATCTTTGAGGATGAAAACTGTTAAATTATGCATCAAGGATAATTGTTTATATTGGAAAGATCCTATAGGATTTTTTTTGAGGTGAATTGACCTAGATGAGCGAAGAAAGTTATGTTTGATATGCATAGTAGTGTGTGTGGAGGTCATCACTATTAGAGAACTATTGCATACAAAATACTAAGAGCTTTCTATTTTTGGCCTAGATTATTTTCTGATATATGTGTTGAGGTGAGAGAATGTCAAAAATGTCAAAAATTCACTAGTAAGAAACATTTTAAGTCTTTGCCTCTCAAGCCCATATTTTTTTTTGAACATTTTCAGCAATGGGGCTTAGATTTCATTGGAGAAATTCATCAACCTTCAAGTGGACAACATTGTTGGACTCTTGTTGAAACTGATTACTTCACCAAATGGATTGAAGGAATATCTACCAGGAATGCTACTCATAAAGTTATTATTAATTTTATGGAGGGAATCATAACCATATTTGGATGTTCATCAAGGTTAGTAGCAGATAATGCAACCGCTTTTAAAGCTATTCCATTGGTAAATTTCTATGAAGATTATGGTATTCAACTCACTCACTCTACAACTTACTATCTACAAGGGAATGGTGTAACTGAATCATAAAAAAAAATTGATAAGAATCATCACCAAGCTATTGGAGCAAAATAAGAAAGTATGGGACTCAAAACTAAATTTTTCTTTATGGGCTGACAGGGTGAAAATAAAAAAATCTATTAATACATCACATTTTCAAATGGTTTATGGAACTGAGGCTATTTTTCCAATCCAATTAGCTGTTCCTGTAGCTAAATTTCTACAAGATCATGAAGCTGAGCCAAATGGCATGACCAGGGGAATTTCTTATATCATAGAAGTGCAGAAAAAGCAAGAACAACAATATTATTTGGTGAGAAAATATCAGCAAGATGTAAAGCAAGTTTTTGATAGAGGAATTAAAAAAGAATTTTTCCAAATTGGAGATCTAGTGTTGAAATGGGATGCAAAACATCAAGACTCAGGTAAGCATTCCAAATTTGATGCATTATGGCTTGGTCCTTTCCAAATCTCCAATATATTACAGAAAAATACTTTTGAGTTGCGACATCTTGATGGGACAGAACTGTTTGGAGGCCCATTTAATGGGCGCTTTCTCAAGAAATTATTTTACTAAGGTTGTTGGTGGCCTAAGTCCACTGTAAATAATGGTGTGTTTCATAATAAGACTCCATAGCCCAATGAAAAGGCACTAAAACTGCAAAATATTCTTAGAGCCTCGTAGGGAGAGCTCTATCCCCCATGGAGCTAATGTTAGAACAGTTCTTTGCTAAGTCACAAGTCTAGGATTAGATTTTGTAAATTTCAAAAAAAAAAATTGAACTCTACCGAAATTTCTTGTAGTGTTTATTTTGGCCCTTTTCAGACAGTTTGTTTTAATTATATTTGTGCTTGTTTTTCTTTAATCTGATGCTACCGGAAATTCCGGTAACTTTCGTGCTTTAAAAAAAATAAAATAAAGCACATCCGCTTTGTGTCAAGCCGCATGTTCTTGTTTTAAAATACATTTTAAATATTTTATCATGATTTAGGTCACATAATAGGTAAGGTTTACGGTCAGAAATGTTAAGATAGAGTCGTGGTTATATGTGTAGCATCTATTTATCAATTCGTAGTTAACACAACTAGTCATTGTTTCGTCCTGTCTGTTAGCAAAGTCACCTCATTCGTATTTCAAAGTACGTGTTATGTGTTGGAATAGATAGTGTATCTGTAGGTTTAATGCAATGGCTGTTTGGTTGATCATGCATAGACGCTGCCGAAAATTTAGGGCAGTCATAAAGGTTCAGTGGAGGTGACTGCCAGTCATAGATCCGCTCATCTCCACCGACTTGTAGCATGCCATATGAAGCTACGCATCCAACTGAATATCATAATGACTATCACATGGTCCATGATACAGTCCAGGATACTTACCATAATGAAAATCTCTTGCGTGGGAAGGTGAACAAATGTAGCTGTTTCAAACCACCAAGAAGGAAGGAAGACCATCAGTTTGAGTTTAGTTGTTGGTGAATAGGATTTTCTATTGTGCAACTTAAGAAGGGATTCTTAGATTTCAGACAAGATCTCATAGAAGACATAATAACACTTGTTAGGTGAGCTATTCTAGCCTTACCACCTATCAGATTTCAACAAACAAGCTTATTAATTACTAAAGATGACTAAAAGAGGAGGAAAGCTAAAACAAATTGAACCACAAGGAGCTGACCTAGTGGATGAAAATTCAAATGTGAGAAGGTTGTTTTTTCAATAAGGTTGGTATCCTTTGTGTTCAAGACTAGGAAGCTCTCACTTAGGAGTAGCTTAGGAGTTTTCACATTCTTTCAGACATAAGAAACCATCTATGGTCTTAGATTGCAGGTATCAATAGATTCAATTGCTGAGGCATTGAACCTTCCACAGGAAGGAGAAGGGTGGTTGAAATGCCAAGTCATCAATGGAGGAGGTCTCAATAGTTTCCTTAAATATGGACACAGAGAACCCAACTGGGCCAAAGGAATTCCCATCAGTTTCCTTAAAAATGAATGGGATGAAGTTGTTAAGCTCATAAAAATTTACCTCACTTGTGAGAGGAGATACAACATGGTTTTTCTTTATCATATGAGATTTATGTTTCATATTGGTAGTATGAAGACCTTGAACTTGCCATTATTTTTTTTAAAGAGCCTGACAAATATGTCAGTCAAGATTCAAACACACACAACTTCTTCCGGCTAATTCTTATATCATCAAGCTATCATCAAAGTGTTAGTTGAGGAAGAACTAAGGAAAATAAATCAACCATGGGACCATTTTTTGTTTTATAGGGCATGCCAACCTGCACCTACACCTCCAGCCCAACTGTCTCCAGCTTCACAACAACACCCTCAGCGTGCAAAAAGAACAGAGAGAAATTCTACGAAGGAGAATATCCATAAGGTCAAGAGAAGAAAATAAAACACTCCTTCAACCAAGTTTGAGAGGAAGTCAGAGAAAGAAGAGAGCTCATCAGTAAATAAACCTAAACCCATGAAAATGGTGCCTCCCATTCCCCATTTTCCTAATTTTTATACCATAGCTAGAAGAGGAAGGTTTGCAACTGCAGAAAAATCTAAAGCACAGGTGCTACCGGAAATTCTAGAAGCAAACATTCAACAGAAAATGCAGAAAGACTATCAGCCCACTAAGTCTGATGGAGAGCTCCTTAAATATGTAGGGTATGAAATGAGTAGAAAGAGAAAGAAAGAGGAGGCCAAACCTATTGATGGTACCATAAAAAGACACACCAGAGACAAAAAAAAGTTAAGGATCAAATATAAGGCTCTACATAATCCAAGTTTGTTGCCAGAGGTCATTGATGTAGAAGGAAAATTTGAAGGAATACAAACTAAGGAATCAAATAAGAAAGACTAAAGAAAATCCCCTTCAGATCAGTAAATAGAATGCTAAAAAAGAAGAAAGATCCAAAAGGGTTAAAAGGAGAAAAAGACCATTGTAAAAGAAGTAGCCAGGAGGACCACAAGATCAAAAATTTTTGTTGACAACAAATCAGACTTGGAAAATCTTGCTGAAGCCGAAACCCATATGGAAGAAAGGTAAAAAGGTTTCGTAATAAAACACCTTTTTGCTTGGTTTTTAAACTTCTATGGTTGTCGTCAATTGCAGAATCTAGATTATTGAAAACATCATAAACCAATGGTCGACGTTGCGAATCCCAACGGGGATACATATTCAGGGTGAGAAGTGAATGAAGAATGAAAGAAGGCCACACAGAAAAAGGCATAAATAGTGAAGGATGATGAGAAGAGCCGACAAAAATAGATTTTATTAATTTATTTTAAAAAAATTATTTTATTTTTTATAAAAAAAATTTTAATAAAAAAATTTTAATTTAAATAATTTAAAATACTTATAATAGTATGTAATATCATCTATTATTAATATAAATATTTAAAATTTATTAAAATTATTTATACAATATTACTTATTAATTTCATAATTTAATTTATTTAAAAAAAATTAAAATTAAAATTATTTTGCTTATCAAGTGCAATTTTGAACAACAGCTCAAATTTCGAAATGTATAAGTCTGCACATATTTTTCAAGTGTTTGTTGTGCATTTTTTAAAAATAAATAGATCACTATCGGAAATTCTGGTAGCATTACAGTTTTCGTGCAATTACAGGTTTTTAACAGAATTTCCGGTAGTGCCTATTTTAAATGAGTTTTTACAACTGTCAGTAACATTTCCAAGAGATTTCAAGAAAGATAAGGACTCATAATGAAATGTATATAACAAGTGATGGTGATAATTGGTTATGAGGTTGTTGAAGGTCATATTTAATGAAGGTACATGGTTATTTAAGAAAGAAAAGACATGAGGAGACAAATCAGTAGAAAAAGGCGGAGCATGTCAGCATACTCAGCAGTTTGGCTCAAATTCTCTTCTCTTTCATCTACATTTTTCCTCTCAATTATATTTCAATGGGATATAGCTTTAATGTCATATGACACCTATGTAATGTTAGGAATAGTGGTTCCTTATTTTTAGGAGAGATGGATTTGGTGCCTCTCTTTCTATATATACCATTTGAAAATACTATTTCATGGTTGGATGTTGGTCTACCTGAATAATTAATATAATCAAGAAAAATCCCCTTTTCACTTCATGCTGGAGGATTTTGTGATTCAAAGACTATCTAATGTATGTTGTGTTTCCTTCATTGTTTACTTCTTCTAATTTATGAGTTGCAGCAGTTATTAAGGTGTGAGTAAGAAATTGTTAGAGGATGTAATAGGAAATTATCTGTTGTTTACTTTTCTGCAAATCATATAAATTTTGTGTAGAACATGTTAGTGAAGATTTCATGAAATATTTATGAAATAGTTTATGCATGAACTATACTCTCTGAATGTTGTTTACTTTACATAAAACAAAGTTTGTGTAAAGATGCATCATTATACCTATGTGACTGATTTAGGATATGAATATTTCTTAGAGTAAGTACCATCTATCCATCTCCTTTCATTTGTTACATTGTGCTCCGTATACTACCAATTTACCCATACAATTTAAACTTGCCACAACTTGCCAAATGCATGAAAGTCTTAAAGAATAAAAATCATTTCAAACTCTTTGAGAAGGCATACCACCTCTCAAAACCTTTAAATTTGAAATGAACTATGATGTGTAAGGCTTACTCCTTTTTTAGTCAAGGAGTGACTCTTTGCGCTAACAGTAGGCATATATGCTAGAGTTTGTATTGGTTAGGTAGCGTTGTTGTAATGTTCATGTATACATATATATATGGCTTTCAAAGTATGAGTTTTTTTCTTGTCTATACATGGTATATATTTGAAAGGCTCGCGAGAATGTTGGTCTTATGTTTTTATCACAACGTGTTGTGCCTATTTCCTTTATGATAATATAATCTGATGGAGGGATGATTTTCCCCTTATACTTTGGATTTATCTCCAATTGTGCAATTTTTTTTATAATGTGTTAAATTCCTATGTGTTTAATGTTTCACAACAATTTTAAATACTTATGAATGGTCTTAATTGTCTAGATATTTATAAGGTGGTTAATGTTTTTAGATAATATTGTATGTTTGTAAAGGAACTAATATTTGATATTTTTAATATAACCATTAATGGCTAAAGGTGTAACCTATTGTGACTTCCCGAACATTTTCACTTATGGACCTTTTTTTTGTATAGTTAGTTGAAAGGATTAAATAACTGTGAAATGCATAGTGCTAGGTCGATGGTGAAGTGCTTGTCAGGTGGAAGTCGAGTGTCATATCTCATAGAAAATATTCTTAGACTACGGAAATCTTGTTCCAATAGCCACCTATTAGAAATTCAGGTGATACTTCACCCACTTCATGTGTGTTTTCAAAAGGGCTCATGCTAAGCAATTTTCTATTTTTCACTATGCAACGAATCTTAGTTTCTATCATAATTCCATACACCAACAAATGGTTCCATTTTTAGAAATAGGATGGTTGTGTGATTGGATTGTCTCATAGGAATGTGGAAGCCATGGAACCCCAAACAGAAGGAGTTTACCTCGTGGCTTAAATAAAATTATCATGAGTTTGCAATGAAGGAAATCAAGGATAGGAAGTAGAGCATGGAGAAATGGTTGCAAAAGTATGTGTATACTTATTTTCATGAAGTTTTCTTTGTGAAATTCCTAAATATCCTGACAGGGTGGATCTAGGGATTAAAGTAAAATAACCAGACATTTTGCCATGACGGACCAAGGAAGTGGACACAAGAGGAAGTACCCCAGCTCCAAGCGATAAGTAGTAAAATATCTCATGTTGTTTATTTATGGTTTGAAAGTGTGTTGGAAGGATGCATTATCGAATTTTCAATGGAATTAACAATTTCCAACACTAAAATGGAGTAAAGGTTTTTGAAGGGACCAAGGAAAGTTTATAAGGTCAATATTCTTACTCATCAAGATGTTACTATATGACCACGAAGTTCCACAACTAGAATCAAATAACATGAGTATCTAGGCCACACATACATAAGGGGGAGAACCATAATATTATCTAAGGAAAAGGAAAGGAGAAGAGGTAGAAGTACTGTGGTGGAAGATAACAGTAGGACCAAAATTGCGAATAGGAAGGATAAGAGATAGGATGGAGCAAGAGAGTTACGAGGGTGGAAATTTTAGGATCGGAAGGAGGTTTCGATGGGGTGACACAGGAGGAGGCCAGTCAGTGTTGATTCCTTCCAAGAGAAGCAGCCCAGATGAAGGGGCTAGGAGAGGCCATGAAATATTTCTCCTATAGTATGGTGTGATATTCCTCCCCCATTCAATCCCCCATGGTGAGGGTGGAAGTAATTCATCGAGAATTACTGTGTAAAACACAATGGCGAGAATAGACTTACTAATGCCAATGTTTCATGGTGTTGGGACATATTCAGGTACTCACACGACACCATGGATTAAAACCTATGGTATCTCAGACAGACAAACCCTACCCTTAAGCATTATACAAATGGAGATTGGGCTAGAGGCATGTATGATAAAAATAGCACTAATGGAGGAACATTCTTTTTAGGAAAGTTTTTCGTTTCTTGCCTCAACAAAAAAAAAAACTTCAATCTCTCTATCTATCGTTGAAGCATAGTATATTGTGGCAGTTGCTTGTTCTACTCAGGTGTTGTGGATGAAGAAAAATTTGAAATTTCTTCAAGAAAGTAATGATCAACCTATTTCTATCATGTATGTCAATACTGGTGCAATTAATATCCTCAAAAAGCATGTCGTGCACTTGAAAAACAAAGCATATTCGCATCAAGTGTCACTTTCTACGAGAACAAGTTGTAGATCAACCAATAAAATTGGAATACATTCCACTCAAAGAACATATTTCTAATACCTTTACTAATTCATTTCCAAGGGAATGTTTTGAATATAATAGACAAAGGATATGAGTCGTTTCTTCCTCATGGGAAGGACTATCTCACTAACTTCAACCAAGATTAAAAAGGTTTGTCCTCCAACTTTTAAAAATAGGAATATGTACATTAGGAAACTAATTTATTGATAAGGAGATATTCACATCGAAAGAAACATGGTCCTAGGTAGAGATTCCATTTACAAAATATAAGGTACATAGTGTTACACTGATTTTTGGTCATCTAACCTATTACTATTAGATGGACTAAAGTACATCATGCAAGACCAATTTTACCACAATGAAATTTCTTTCACTATGAGAAATAACTTAATAACCCATAGTTTATTGAGTTTTTTATGGTCTAAACGGGAAACCCGATGAGGAATAACTAAATAAATCCTTATTTGTTTGATTTTCCTCTTGGGATAATTAACTAAACCATTGTTTAATTAATATTCCTGGTCATATTCAACCCAAAACAGGAAAATTAATTAGATAAATCATTATTTATCTTATTATTTTCTAGGAATAATTATTTAAATCATTATTTAATAATATTCCTTGTTAAATTTGACTAAATTATTTATAAATAACTGAATAAATCATTATTTATTTAATTATTCCTTAACCACATTCTTAAAATAATAAATAAATCATTTATTTATTTATTATTTCTAAATAAAGGGATTTGACCAAATTCAAATTCCTTTTCCCTCCAACAAAAATAATAAAATATTCCATAAAAGTTGAATCTAGATTTGGTTAATAATATTTTAATTATGCACCAATATCTAGACTAACTCAATATTTTGTTATAAATAGAAGCGTTTTCCATTCATTCACCAATTTTTTTTTCCTTAAGATCACCTTTTGATCTATACTTTTGGTCTAACTTTGATCCTCCATCATTGTCATATTTTTTCTACTTTTGCTTGTGAGCTCCCTTTGAGTTTCACTTTTGTCTGGGTTTTCTGCACCATCAATAGAGAGATATCTTGGATCTGAAGCACTGAGGACATACAATAACCCATCCCATTGAGGGGAACTAGTAACATCTTTCTATGTTCCCTTCCCAAGTGTCATAATATAAAAATTATTTATAAATCCTTTTCTTGTCCATCAGATGTATGGAGCAAACTCTTGCTTATTATCGTTGTTTAATATCTTTAACTGCATAGATCTGGATTTTTGTAGCATTCATTTTGATCACCTACTGCAGATCTAAGGAAATTGACAACCACATTTGATGTTAGGGCTATTTGTTATGCACAGCTAAAGTGATTTTTTTTCGTACACTTACGATTAGAATTCACACTAACAACTGGCGACTCCACAAGGGTTTGTTAGTATGACCATTGTAGTTATCGGCCGCAGCAGAGACGAGAATTTTTTTTCTGAAACCTGCTCCCAAGACAACCGGAAGTGTAGGTCACACTTTTTGGCCCAAAAAATATGACCTCAGTGCTTAGGTAGTGAATAAATGCCCAAAAAATGCGACCTCCGTGGAAAACAGGTCAGAACCTATGACCCGTACTTTCTGTGGGATTTTTCTGTGATTTTTCAGGGTTTGTCTGGGGCACTCTTCATGGTTGTCTAATCTCCATATTCACCACTCTTAGACCTGTAATTTCTTATTTTTACTTGTCAAAGTAGGAGCCAAGCCCCCTAGGGCTTTAGTACGCTTCCACCTTTTTAGGAGGAGTTTAGCTCAAGGTCTTCTGATATTTTAGTGTTTTTGAGCCATTTTTTCATAAATGAACCTGCACTTTCAGATCCATTTCAGATCAGTAATTTATCCTTCCAAAACACATCTTTTAGGTTTTTTTTGCTTCTCCTTTAGTGTCCCCTCCATTTCCCTTTCGGTTGTAGCCTTTCGCCACCAATTTTTCAGCATTTTTCCCTCTGGTTTCTTGTTGTTTTATGCACCTCTTTCCAACATATCTTACCTTTAGATCCCTATCCCTCTTGACCTTAGATACAATGGCCAATTTTTGTGTTTTTAGTAGATTTTTTCCAACCAAAGACTAGTTGTTGGGAAGACCTCCTCCTTGGGTTTAAATTCATGCATCTTTAGTTGTTTATTTTACTATCGCTTTCAGTTCCTTTTCTGTCGCTTTCAATTTTTTTTACAGTTATACAACTTTTTTTTCTTTTTTATCTACACACATTTGGGCTTAATTAAAATTAACACACTTATCACATACATGTACACCTGAAGAGAAGAGAGTCTGGTTTACAATGTCAAACCAAGACTTAAACATTGTAATCAATTGATCTGCATCTCCCTGCCCTTGTTTACCTCTCTTCCTTATTGGGTTCCGTGTCTCTTTTCCATAATTGCGCCCCTAAGGAATTTATCCTGGAGTCTCCGAGGCCTTCATCCTTATTTTCCATTAGGAAGACTTACCCCACCACGTAAGGTTTTAGTTCGCCCTTCGCCGATTCCCCATTCCAACTCTAATTCTAGTTCATTGGGCTCCCCTTTAGTTTCTATTCTCGGCTCTCCTCCACCTTTCACCTTCATCATGTCTGGTTCAGGACCTAATGCTAGTGGTGGCCTCAGCCCTAATGCTAGAAATGCTACTAGTGGTTCCACAAATGGAACTATTCCGACTTATCCCTTGCTTCCTTATATGGCAAGCCTAAGCCTTCCTGATTTCAACTAGTTGATTAATGACCCCATACACCATGATCCACGTTGGCCTACTATGCCAACCAGGATTCCTTCAAACATCCCTAAGTTTGAAGGAAATGTTGGAGAGGACCCTACCAACCATGTTCATTCTTTCTACATGTTTTTTTCGTCTAAATATATCACTAATGACTCTATCCGTCTTCGGTTATTCCAACGTATGCTTACTGGATAAACTTCCATGTTGTATGTTGACTAGGCCTCCTCCTCTCATACTACTTTTGAAACACTTGCCAAGGAATTTCTGTCCTACTTCTAGCTTTCCCTTCACTATGACACTGGTACTGAACTTTTGACCTCTTTCTGTCAAACTTCTGCCACCTTCCTATCTAACCATGTTCAAGAATGGTGCAGAAGGAAGAGCCTATGTACAGCCCCCATTTTTTAAGACTATGTATACATGGACTGGTTTATCAGATCCCTTTTTCCCTCTATTAGTAAAGATGTCACATCTCATTTTTCTCATACCGAGGAGGAAGCCCTCCAAATTGTGTTGAAATATGACTTGATCTATGTGCAATCTGGTTATATTTATACCATCTTACTTGATCTCCCTAGACCTAGTGGTGCCAATGCACTGGGGGAATCTCATGCTGCCAACGGTATCATTAGATCCATTTCACATCCATACACTCATCCTCACATAGGTTATGGTTTCCCTCAGGGAGGGGCCAACTCCTCTAGCACGTTTCCCCCTCTTGGCAACATGTATCCATGACACGACATGCCTCACTCCTTTTCCCAACCACATCCTCTGATGCCAGGGCCTGATATTTCCCAACCTATTTACCCCAATGTTTCTCAACCTCCTTATTATCTGTATCCATAGCCTGGTGCTCCACACTATAGGTAATCCAAGAAACAATCTCCAAGGGAATACATCTAACACTGCAACCCAACAATAGGGCGCTCAGCCCAAGCAAGTCAGGCCTCTTCACACGAATAAGCCTTGTTCTTGTTGGGGTGTCGATGGTAACTATACCCATGATTTCCCCCTTTTACCTTAGATGCATCTTATGTGGAAATCTCAAGCAATGTCTCAACAATAGCAAGCCTATTCTTTGGTTCCTCCTAATGCTGTGCCTATTCAACCGGTTGTGTTTACCAATCCTTTCCCTCAGCAAGGATATGTGGCTGCCCAACCTCCTAAAAGGCAAGCGGCCACTCAGTCTCCCCCATATCATACTTCTGATTACCAAATCCTCATGATGAAATCTGACTAAGTCAATACCATCGATCTCAACCTTCAGACTCGGTCGCACCAGTACACCAAGCCTCCCGCTACATCCATAGCCGATCCCCTATCTTTAGGTGACACAGAACCAATTTTGACACCCAATGTTCCTTTATGGATCCCTCAGCCTAACGTAGAGGTACATACCAATATCCCCAAGGGATTGTTATGCCAAAATGCTGCTTCCGATAAAGGCGCACACACCTACAGTATAGTAGATGACTGGGCACAATCTCTTGTTGCCATGTAAACGTTGGAAGTCCTCCAGTCATGCCCTTCACAACGAAAAGCTCTACTAACTGCTATGGGAGATGTGGATCCTTAAGATTATCATTTGATTTTCTTTGATTTTGACAAGTCAGAGCATCCACCCCTTCCTCCATATTTCACCTTCCAAATACTTGTCAAGATCCGGAATGCCAATGTCTCTTGATGTATCATTGATGAGGGGGAATCCACCTGCGTGATGTCTCAATCTATTTGGAAACAACTCGGATCCCCTGAGTTAGCCCCTTCCATTATCACCCTTAGTGCGTGGGATGGCCACTCTTCCCAGCCCCTTGTCATTTTCTGCAATTGTCCTATTACTCTTCTGGGCAAGACTGTTTGTGTTGACGTTGAAGTCATTGATGCCCCCTTAGACTACAACATTTTATTGGGTCATTGTTACACCATTTTTTTGGTCATCTAACCTATTATTATTAGATGAACCCAAGTACACCATGTAAGAACAATTTTACCCCAAGTAAAATTGCTTTCACCATAAAAAATAACCTATTTGGTCATATTTAACCCAAAACAAAGAAATTAATTAAATAAACCCTTATTTATTTAATTATTTCCTAAGAACAAGTTATTTAAATCATTATTTAAATAATATTCTTAGTTAAATTTCACTAAATCATCCATAAATAATTAAATAAACCATTATTTATTTAATTATATTCCCATCATTCCCCTAAATTGATAAATAAATCATTTATTTATTTATTATTTATAAATAAAGGAATTGACCAAAGTCAAGAACCCTTTTCCCTCCAACAAATATAATAAAATATTCCTAAAAGGTGCTTCTAGAATTCGATTAATAATATTTTATTCATGCACCGAGTTCTAGACCGCCCCAATATTTTGTTATAAATAGGAGGGTTTTCCCCATTCATTATTCACCTCAATTGCATTAGGTCACTCTGGATCTTCTCTTCGTCACCATTTTTCTATTTTGTTTTGTGAACTCCCATTGAGTTCCATGTTTGCTTTTCCACATCCATAAGAGAGAGAAATGTTAGATTTGAAACACTGAGGACTTCCAAGAACCCATCCCACTAAGGAGAACCGGAAAACACCTTTCTTGTTTTCCTCTCAGGTGCCCCATTCTTTAATATAATATAAGATTCTTTTTAAATATATTGTTCTTGTCTTGTCCATTGGATGCATAGAGCCATTCTACATTTTATCTGCTTAATGTCTTTTATGCTTTTATGCTTAGATCTAACTTTATGCAGCAAACTTAAAGATATTTTGCAGCCATTATTGATGTTAGGGCTTCTTGGTATGCATAGCTAAAGTGATCTTTTATGACGAAAGAATCATACTAACAATTGGTGACTCCACACGGGTTTTCTTTTGCGCCCGCTGTCGTTTTATCTATTCCTGCATATCCAGCTGTTTCAGATCCTAGGGTTTCTCTTCCATTTTTTTTTTCCTATTTTTATGGTGATTTTCACCCCTAACACCATTAAAAAGTCAAATTTTTAACTTACGTGTGTTTCTGGCCTTATTGCGCAGGTGACAGACATCAGCCGCAGCTGAGACGACAAAATTTTTCTGAAATCTGCCGCTGAGAGAGCCGGATCTGCAGGTCGCACTTATCAGCCCAAAAAGTGTGACCTGAACCTCAGGACGCACTTTTCTGCTCCAAACCTATGACCTGGACTGAAAACGGGTCAGAACCTGCGACCTGCACTTTTTCTGCAAAATTTTCAACTCTTTTTCTGGGTTTGTCTGAAGCTTCTGTCAGGGTTTTCCAGCCTCTGTCTCTGCCTGTTTGGACCTGTTTCTAATCTGCTTCACTCACCTAAGAGAGAATATTTCCCCTTAGGGCTCTAGTACCCTCCAATTTTTGTGGACGAGTCGTTGCTATTTCAGAAGTTTGAATTTCCAGAGTTTCAGCCCTATTTTTCTCAGATCTGATACCTCTTTTTCAGATCCCTTTAGATCATCTCTTTCCCCTCTCAAAACACCTCATATCGTTTTTTTTGGGATCATTTCTAAGGCCACTGCCTTGCCCCTTATATTTTTATTTGATCTCCTCCGCTTCCGCAGCAACCTTGCCTCTGACTCTTTGTTGTTTTCTGCACCACTTTTCAGCAGACTTACCCTTTAGATCCCGGTCCCTCTGGACCTTAGATCTATTGGCCTCTTGTTAGCGTGCTTCACCTATTTTTTTTCCTCTTATCGACTAGTTTTGAGAGACCCGCCTCCTTCGGTTAGCTTGCTGCATTTTTAGTTGTTATTTTTCTATTCTTTTAGTCTTATTTACTACAATTTTCATTTCCATTACGCAGCACACTTTTTATTTTACTCTGAAAACGTTTGGGTTTAAACAATTAAAATTAATGCACGCCACACACTTACCCTAAGTGAAGAAGCGTCTGGTTAACACCGCCTGGCAAAGACTCTCAAATCAATTGTCACTGCACCTTTTCTGCCCTTGACCTCACTTGATTTTGTCCCTCCCTGCCCTTGTCGGTTTTCTTCTTCCCATCATCATTACACCCCCAAGGCGCCTTTCCCAGAGACTTCTTGGCCTTCACCCTCAGTTTTTTCTTGGTCAACTTCCTCCTTCCCTTCGTCATAGAGTAAGTCCTCCCTTGAGTCCACACTCTTACTCTTCCTCTGATTGTTCGAGTTCTCCCTCTAGTTCTGGTTCTCCTTCTGTCACTTTCACCATGTCTACTTCAGGGCCTACTACCAGCAGTAACCCCAGTACTACTGCTGGGTCTGTTTCTAGTGGAACCACCGCAATACCTACTTCGACTGCCCCATTACTCCCTTATATGGCTGGCGTTAGTCTCCCTGACTTCAATCAGCTGATTAATGACCCTATCTGCCATGATGTTAGTTGGCCCGCTATGCCAACCAAGCTCCCCTCTAACATTCCCAAGTTCGAAGGCCTTGCTAGTGAGGATCCCTCCAACCATATCCGATCCTTCCATATGTGGTGTTCCTCCAATTCCATTACTAACGACTTTATTCATCTTAGACTGTTCCAATGCACGCTTACAGGTGAGGCTTCTAAATGGTATGTTGAACAGGCCACCTCCTCCCATACCACTTTTGCGACCATTTCCCAAGCCTTTTTATCCTATTTCCAACTCCCTCTTCGATACGACACTGATATCAAGCTTTTAACCTCCTTTCGTCAATCCTCTTCAACCTACCTTTTCGCTCATGTACAGGAATGGTAGCAAAGACGAAGCTTATGTCGAGCTCCTCCCTTTGAAGATTGGGTTTATATGGACTAGTTCCTTTGCTCTCTCTTACCGCCTATTGGAAAATATGTTGCTTCCCATTTCCCTCAAACCGAAGAAGCCGCCCTCCAAATAGCCTTGAAGTATGACCTTATCTACGCCCAATCTGGTTATGTTGATATCGTCCTCCCTGACCTTCCCAAACCCGATGGTCCTAATGCTTCAGGGGCATCTCACTCCGTCGACGGTATCGTTGGCACCTTGTCACCTTCCTCTACCCAACCCCTTCCGGGCCATGGTTTTCCTCCAGGGGCCAGCCCCTCCGGCATTTTTTCCCTTCCCAGTAGCATGTACTCAGGGTATGGCATGCCTCCTCCTTTTTCCCACCCTCCTGTTTACCTTCCTGCTGCCCACCCTACTCCTTATCCATATCCGCAACCTGGTGTCCCAGCTCCTCCAGCATTTGGACCACTCACTCCCTTGCCTTCCCCACCCCCATAACCGCACTTACTACCCCCTCCAGGGCAAGTATTTGCACAACAGGGGCACCTAATTTTCCTACTTCTAAAAGAAGGAGACGAGGAAATCCCCCTACTTCTGGTAATCGTGGATCCACTCCTTCCCATATTGACTCTCCCACCGCCAATCCGCCACAGGGCCCTCAGCCCAAGATAGACAGGCCGCTTCGCACCAATAAGCCCTGTTCTTGTTGCGATGTTTATGGTCACTACACTCACGATTGTCCTTTATTACCACAAATGCAGCAGATGTGGGACTCTCAAGCCACTGTGAGGGGGCAACACTCCTCTCATCCCATCCCTCCCACTCCAACTACTTCCTCACCCGCTGTGTTTTCCAATACTTTCCCTCAACAAGGATTCGTGGCCACTCAACCTCCTCATGCCCCAATAACCACTCAATATTCCCCTTCTGGTTCCACTAATTACCAGATTCTCATGATGGCCTCTAACCCTCCTCTCACCGTCGACCTCAACCTTGAAACTCGGTCCCGTCAGTATTCCACACCTCCCGTTCCACCTGTCTCCAAGTCTCCATCGTCAAGTCCTACAGAGCCTCTATCGACACCCAATGGTCCCCTACAACTCCCTCTGCCCAAAGCCGTGGTTCATCCCAAGCCTCCTAAGGGACCATTACACCGAAATACTGCCCCTGGTCAGGCTACTCATTCATACAACATAGTAGATGATCTGGCCCACTCTCCTGCTGCCATTTCAACACTGGAGCTCCTCCAGTCGTGTCCTTCTCAAAAGAAGGCTCTACTATCCGCCATGGGTGTTGTAGATCCCGCTGATGACCAATTGATTGTTTTCGACACCTGTCAGTTGGAACATCCCCCTCTTCCCCCTTCGGTTTCTTTCCAAATCCCAGTCAAGATCCGAAACGCCAATGTTGCTCGGTGTATTATTTATGAGGGGGCATCTACCTGCGTAATGTCCGCTTCAGTTTGGAAACAACTCAGATCCCTTGAACTGGCCCCTTCCACCATCACCCTTCGTGCGTGGGATGGCCATGCCTCCCAACCCATTGGCCTATTCCATAACTGTCCCATTTCCCTTGCCGGAAAGACTGTTTGTGTCGACGTTGAAGTAATCGACGCCCCTCTTGACTATAACATCCTTTTGGGGTCTAGTTACACCTATGCCATGTTTTCTGTCCCATCCGCAGTCCACCGCAAGATGTTCTTCCCCCATAATGGAAAGATTGTCACCATTGACCAATTAACCTACCATGAACCAAAATCTTAGACCTCCCCTGAGTCCACCATCTCTACTGTCACCAATAAACCAATGGTTGATTCCTTGACCAGTGTTTCCCCTGGCGTCTACAAAGACTCCTCTTTGCTCGGAACTTTTCCTGGTCCTCCCCCTCCTTTGGTCTCTGACCCCAGCTCAACGAATTTTTGCATGATGCAATTGTCTCAGACTGGTCTTCTGCAGCCTGCTACGGCTAGTCAGCAACCTCCATCTTGCCCACCGCCTCCTGCTCCTAGCCCTTCGCTTCAGTCAACCGACCCTTCTTCACCTGACCCTTCCCATCACACTCTATCACCTCCCCACCCCCCTGAGTTAGTTCCCCCAAGTCTCCACCATATGGGAGCCGTCTCCCTTGGTCATTATCCTGTCGGTCAAATACCGTTCATTGGCCCACCCCCCGGCGTCTATTCGGTCCCCGTCATGGCCACCCTTTCCCTACCTAATTTAACCTTGGGAATCCTGGCATGGTATCTTACTCCTCTAGCTGAGACCCCACCAGGCCACCCCAAACCATACATAGCTGTGACAATGGTGCAACCGATTCCCTTCACTCCTTCCACCACCACAATCCCCCTAGACCCTCCGCAGCACCCTCCTCATGTTGCGATAGCTACTGGCAAGAAACAAAAAACTTGCAAGGGGGCATCCAATGACAAGGCCACCGCACCTTACACTACCCTGCCCCCACCCACCAAACCTTGCGCCTTTTGTGATGGTATCGGTCATCCCACCCATACTTGTCCTGATTTTCCTCGTATCCAACCCATGGTTAAAGTCGCATTCCCTGAATCTACGATCCTCGAAACCTCTATTTCTTCCTCATCCGTAGCCAAGAACCCGAAGACTCTCCGCACCAACAAACCCTGTGCTCTATGTGGTGTCCATGGCCATTATTCTCACCATTATCCTCACCTCACCCATTACCGAGCCTCTTTAGAGGTCATCCACGAGTACGAGGTTGAAAAAAATAAATCCCCCTCACCCATCCTTGCTCAGTATGAATCCAGTCTACTTGAGGATCCCCCCACTACCATTGACATTCCTCCCCCTGATGTTGACATGTCCAACCCCGCTGCTCCTCTTCTATACCTATCATCATCTGTGCATTCCCCGGAGTACGTTCCTTCTGAAATCACTCCACCTATTCCACTTGATTCTCCTCCAGACATGAGTTCCTCATCTTTTGACTATCCTTTTACTTACTCTTCTCTCATTCCCTGTGATGACCCGTATCTACGCATCTCTTCCCATACTGATGACTTCGGTACCTTTGCAGCATCGTCTAGTCTCTTTGACCCTCCCATTCCCTCTCCTCATCACGATCATACCATCCGTATCTTCGATGTTCGTCATAGCCTAAGTGCTCGTCTTCCCTCCCATCATCCTCCTTTCTCTCCTTCTCGTCGCCCCATGAGTCCTAGACTTCCTACCCAAACTGCTCCCTCCCATAGCCGTCATTGGAGGTCTATCCTCTACTCATGCTGCACTCCTTTGTTTCATCCTTCCCCTTTCCTGAATTATGAGACTATTACATTGGCCCTTTCGTTCGGACCTCATTTGGGCTATACTGATGGAGCCAGTCGCTATTCCTGTCATCTCTCTTCCGCAGCATGGGCCCTCTTTACCCCCTTGCATACCTTGGTCCTTGCAAATAGAATCTGCATCGGTACGGCCACCAATAATTAGGCCGAATCTGATGCAGTTCATGGTCTCTTAGCCGATGCCCTGTCTCACTGCATCCTCCTTCTGCATGTTCATTTAGATTCCATTCTTGTTGTCCTACAACTTAACGGTGTCTATCGTTTACATAACCCGTTCCTTTTTAGATAATATTTATGAGTGAAACTTTTGATACATGAATTTAGATTCATTACATTTCACCACATACCAAGAGATCAAAATCACTACGTAGATCAAATCGCAAACCATGTTCTAGACTGGCATTTATCACACACAAGACAATATCATCCACAAAATGCACATAAAACTCATATATATATATAACATGTGTTTTAAAGTCCATATACTTTGAAACATATGACATGCCCATCGCATGTTACAAAAACCAATACTACAAAATGGGGGGCACCACTTGCCCCTACACCACTACTAGGGGGCACCACCTGCCCCACACCTAATCACTCTCTGGAGGATCCCAAGCCAACGGCTCTGCTCCCGTAGCTCGTAGATCACGCACCGTCTGCCCGACCATCGCCATGCGTTGCATGATCCCTCGCCATTCCGAGGGGAGCCCAATGCACAGCTCTATGTATCGGTCGTCTAAATCCTGCCAACCCTGCTCCGACACACTGGTCAGTAGTCCCTCACATCTATGACGGAGGTCCTCCACCAGTGCATCCATCTCTTCATTCTGTCCTATCCCTGATCCACTTGTGTCTATAGCTCCTGCTGCTGCTGGTCATCCCATATATCCGGCTGGTTTTACCGGAGCTACATTTGCATCCCATACAATATAAGGATTAGCACCATAAAGACTAGTCACAAAATATAACAAGGAACATAACAGGTTAGTTTCTTGGCACTTACCATCCGATCCCCATACTCGACCAGGTGGCAGCGGCAAGTCCGGATCTCCCCAATAACTCATCCCACTATAGGGATAGTCGTCTATGTATAACGGCATCTGATCCCAATGGGCAAAGAACTCTAGTCAAACCACCCTCCCGACTGCCCCTGCTCCTCCTCTACTCAGTAGTCGTCCCCACCGACGCATCCGGGGCTCTCTCGGGCCCCCATCAGGCAACTGTATATGAGGTCGTAAGGTTGGGATCTTCTCAAATAAGAAAGAGCACAATACTGTCCCATACGCACAATCATGATTCACTTGCCGCTTACATAGTGAAAACTGTCGCTTCAGCAACACCAACATCATCTGGGCACACCCATAGTAGGTCCCACCCAACACACTCTTTACAATCATCATCTGCCCTCCAGTGATGTGATGGAGTGCCTGACTGCCCATGATCTGCAACACTGCTGCGGCCACTGCCCGGGTCTCCAACCTCTCTAGATCCCCAATCGATATCTGAGTCCCTTTGACTCAGACACTTGGTCGACAATGTCACTCAAAAAACTCCATAATGTTATGCCCCCACGGTAACACTGGCTGCGTATTCCCCACCATCCCCAATGGAGGGAATCCAGTGAAGAAATACAAATCCTAGACTGTCAGCTCGATCCTATGCCCTTGCAATATAAACACCTCATGATATGGATCCCAATAACTGATAATCCAGGCTAACAAGGGCTCTCCTGCCCTCATCAAAGGGTTCTCCAAAAACTTCAGAACCCCGTACCTGGCCAACGTATAACGGACACCCTGATCCACCTGGATCTCCATCCGTAATTTACCTAAGTCTCTCTCTCTCCACTGGATCTGTAAATCTGCCATATCTGCACAAAACCATCATTTTTGTCAGCCTCCAGATCAACAAAACCGAGTTAACTTACAAAAAAAAATAATCTCAGCCCATAATAGCACTAAAACCCCCACATCTCACAGGTCACACTTTTTGGGCTAAACTTGGGCCAGGTCACACTTTTCAGGCCAAAACCTGCATCCCAGGTCACAGCTTTTTCCCCAAAAAGTGTGACCCGATCGTAAGGATGAAGTAGGGGCACTTACTGAGATTTCAAGCCCTAATCTACAACTTGAATCCATCAAAAACAAAGCTTAAGATTAGGCCTCTTACCTCCAACTGATGGATCAAAATTCCAACGGTCGGTTTGTCCGCTACGATCACCACAAGATTTAGGGCCTTCTCTCCTCTCCACATTCACCACAGCTACATAAGCAAATGAATGAGTTTGGAGGGAAAACACCCTATTAGAAGAAAACCCTTATTTTTTCTTTTGCCTGCTACGACCAAACCGTAGCCCCGTTTGACACACCGTTCACACCGTTGGAAAGCTCTCACCGAGCACTAAAATGGGTATCTGCCATATTTTTAAGTTTTGATACTTCACCAGGACACATTTTGTCCATGAAGGGTCTATTCACCTCTTCTCAAAATAAAATTTCTTCACTTACGACACTTGTACTTGAGGCACCACTTTGCCTCCTACTTTTCTCCATTCATATTGATTTTCGTCATGAGTTACCCTATTGTTCTCATGCTTTTACAGTTCCCCATTGGACCCGTTTTATGAGGCAACACCATCGAGTCGCCCTTGTTTGGAGCATCTGCGTCGAGTCACCAGCACATTCATGGAGTCCACCCCGAGTCCCTTTGTACCCCACCATAGTCCTCCATCCTTTCCTGCTTGGTCCCTCTCTCATGTCACACATTATGGCCTTCAGTACCTCTGTTTACTATCCCTCACTAAATTGTGTCCGTCGCTGCCAAGCCATTCATCCACTTGATGCTCTAACAAGGGAAGTCGTCCAACAACTCCTCCATTCCTCTCATTCCATATTCATCATTAGTTTCTACTTGGTCGTCGCTCTCCTATTTCCCCTGTGCCTTAGATGGGGTTTCCCTTATTTCCTCACCTATAGCGGACCTCCTTCTGTCGACATCAGCTCATTTATTTCAGAATCCAGGTCTAGGGGGCAGTGTACCTTTGTTTTAGCTCCTATTAGCATGATCATGATCTATACACTTGATCATCCAGTGATGCAGTAGTAGCTATTGGTGATTCCCGAACATGTGTGAGATGTCTTAACCCTGATGAGGGGGGGGCCTTGAAAGTAGCCCCCCACATGCCCGGAAGACTTCATTTTCGCCCCTGATGCAGCTCCTCCCATTTGATGATATCAGCCTCCACCGCTTGCAGCGCTTCTTCGATTTGCACGTATCAGTCAGATATTACGAGCCCTTCCCCGCGTGTAGGGGGCATTTGGGTGTATTTGTATCTCATGTACTACCATATTATTTTATAAGTCCTGACGATTATTCCAGGCATCGCATGTATGTGGGATTCATCATGATATTTATCTGGCTCATGTTCACGCCAGCACATACTTCATTATCGCGTTCCGTGGTTTTCTGGGCGCTTTATTCTTTGTACTTTGTCTCGGTGGGCATAGGTATGCCTCCCCTGCCGCCTTTAGCACAAGTACCACTTCATCCACTAGATACTTGTTGAACCTGTAAGTCTCATCTCCTCAGGTTGTAGTCCTTTACCACATCAGACTACATTACACTTCTCTCTCTCACTTCTCTTTTGATATCTAGTGATTGAGTTCTTACAACGTACTTCAGTCATATGATTTTCTCCTAACACTCATCCGTTGGGGGGTAATCTGTTACACCGTTTTTTTGGTCATCTAACCTATTATTATTAGATGAACCCAAGTACACCATGTAAGACCAATTTTACCCCAAGTAAAATTGCTTTCACCATATTAAATAACCTATTTGGTCATATTTAACCCAAAACAAAGAAATTAATTAAATAAACCCTTATTTATTTAATTATTTCCTAAGAAAAAGTTATTTAAATCATTATTTAAATAATATTCTTAGTTAAATTTGACTAAATCATCCATAAATAATTAAATAAACCATTATTTATTTAATTATATTCCCATCATTCTCCTAAAATGATAAATAAATCATTTATTTATTTATTATTTATAGATAAAGGAATTGATCAAAGTCAAGAACCCTTTTCCCTCCAACAAATATAATAAAATATTCCTAAAAGGTGCTTCTAGAATTCGATTAATAATATTTTATTCATGCACCGAGTTCTAGACCGCCCCAATATTTTGTTATAAATAGGAGGGTTTTCCCCATTGATTAGTCACCTCAATTGCATTAGATCACTCTGGATCTTCTCTTGGTCACCATTTTTCTATTTTGTTTTGTGAACTCCCATTGAGTTCCATGTTTTCTTTTCCACATCCATAAGAGAGAGAAATGTTAGATCTAAAACACTGAGGACTTCCAAGAATCCATCCCACTAAGGAGAACCGGAAAACACCTTTCTTGTTTTCCTCTCAGGTGCCCCATTCTTTAATATAATATAAGATTCTTTTAAATATATTGTTCTTGTCTTGTCCATTGGATGCATAGAGCCATTCTACATTTTATCTGCTTAATGTCTTTTATGATTTTATGCTTAGATCTAACTTTATGCAGCAAACTTAAAGATATTTTGCAGCCATTATTGATGTTAGGGCTACTTGGTATGCATAGCTAAAGTGATCTTTTACGACGAAAGAATCATACTAACAGTCATAGTTACACTTATGAGATGTCCTTTGTCCCATATACGGTTCACTGTAATATGCGATTTCCTCACAATGGAAATATCGTCAATATAGACCAACTGACATATTACGAACCAAAGTTTCAGACCTCTCCAGAGTCCATTATTTCTTCGGTGGCCAACAAAAAAATAGTTGAACCTCTGACTACTGTATCACCCGGAGTCTATAAAGATTCCTCTTTGCTTGGTTAATTCCCTGGTCTTCCCCCTCCTATCTCTTATCCTAGCTTGTCGAATTTTTGCATGATGCAATCTTCTCGGTCTGACCTCAAACGGTCTGATTTGACTAGTTAGTAGCCTCACCCTTTGCAACCTACTCCTAGTACTTCAAATTAGCCTTTGGGACATCCTCCCCAAGGCCCTTCATCTATAGTTGGTGTCCATGATCCTATATTTCCTCCTGGAATGGTTCCCCCTAGGCTTAACCATCAGGGAGACGTTCTGCTTGGCTATTACCCCCTCAGTCAGATACCATTTATTGATCCCCCTTTTGGAGTATTTTTGGTATCTGTTATGGCTACCTTGAACCTTCCCAACATGACCCTAGGGATCCCAGTCTGGTACATTGATCCCCCAGCCAATACCCCGCCTGGTCAGCTCAAACCTTACACTGCTTTGACTCCAGTCCAACTGGTCGCTATAACTCCTCCCTTTGCTTTTGTGCCTTAGCCACCTCAACAAGAATATACTCATGTTGCAAAAGCGTCAGGGGAGGGGGGGAAGCCTACAAAAAGGCACCTAAGGACCAGGATTCCTAGACAACACCTACTCCTCCTAAGCCTCCAAAGCATACACCCCCATGTGCTTTGTGTGATGTTGATAGTCATGCCACCCATCATTGTCCTGAATTGAGTCATATCAAACCCATGGTCAACGTCGCATTTCCTGAGTCTGATGTCCGATAAGTCCATGTTACTTTACCGAATTCAACCAAGAAACTCAAGAATGTGCACACAAGTCACCCTGTGCCTTGTGTGATCTCCATGGCCACTATACTCACCTTTATCCCCGCCTCGCATACTACCACACCTCCTTGGAAGTAGTTCACCAATATGTGGCCTGTTAGTCATCAGTAATTTTTGCTGATATCAAAAGGTGACTAAGTTATAATCCTAGATTTCTAGAAACAACATTTGAGAAACATTGTGAGTTCTAGAAATCTCACTACCTTCATTATCCCAAGCTTAACTGATTCCCTAAATTTTCCTATCTTTTCCTTCTCAAAACTACCCTTATAGTCCAAGAAAAATCATTTTTCTGGGCTTATTCACCTCAATTTTTCCCTCCATGCTCCCTCCTCATTCATCCCCTTTTTCCCTTCTGAAAACCCATTTTTTATTTTCTCCTAAACCTTCATAAACCCTTATTTTTCATTAGTTTTCCTCTATAAATCCTTAAACAATGTAAAAATCCTTTTTACATTGTTTAAAACGAAGTTTAAACCTATCGGGCCCTTTAAAACCTTATAAAAACTCTGTTTTTATACTAAACCCACCCCCTTCGACAAATCAGGCCTTAAGCCCCTCTCCGCTTAAAGCCCTAGCCCCTTCTACCCATATAACCATTCCCTCTGCTCATGCTTAGCCCCTCCCCCCTATCAATTAAACCTCCATCCCTTTTCACTAACGCCACTTTTGTTATAAGACCCGAGCCACCCCCCTTAACCTTTGAAAAATAAAAAATAAACGGGCCCGCCTTCCACTAAAACCCCGCCAACCATTCACATTGCACCACCTGTCCCTAGGCTCCACCCTCCAAATTCGTTCGCCGCTCCTCAGATCTTTCCACACCGTCAATATCATCACTCGAGATCCGACATCCTAGAACCCATATCGCATAGAAACTTGCACCAGGCTTCAAAGTTATCAACCCACACAAAATGGGCGGTATTAGCTTTGCCACACATCAAAATCCCAGTGGTATCGCGTCTGATTGGTCCAAAACCACAAACCACCCTCAACGCGAGCGATAAACCACTTATGGCTTTCCAAAACCAATTTATCCCTCCAAGCGCCAAAATTCAAATCTTTTTCACCTCTGTTCGCACTATTCCTAGTTCTGCCTCCAAAACCATGCTCCTATGCCCTGTCCTCCTCTACAAAATGCCTTCCGACCACCCCGAAACTCTGAAAACAAGTCAACCCAATCCTGTATGTTTTAAAAGATTAAATGGTTTATGTTTTTGCAGGTTTTAAAATGGCGGGAATGCCCAAGATGCATTCCAATGACTCAGAAAAGACAAGTGAACCCCACATGATGATCCAAAGGGTTTCAAATAAATTTAAAGGAATAGAGATGAAGGCTTAAACCCTGACACCATCGAAATCATGATCCTTGGTGGACATACAACCTTTCAGCCATGAAGAAGACCGCATCCCTACACACAAACAAACAGAAAGTCAAAGAAGTAGTATAATAAAGGAAGATCAGAAGGATTAAAAGCTAATCTTAATCAAAGGATAAAAACATAAGATTAGCCGCTTAAAATAGAAGATTAAAGGAAAAAGAAAATTGATGAAGGTCAAAGAAAGAAAGAAGACAGTGAAAAGATCAAAGGAAACAAATCAGAATATAAAAGGAGCAGAACATAAAATTCAAAAAAGATTAAAAAAAAAATGATTAAAAGGAGACAGTAAAGCATAAAGACAGAAATTAAAAGATAAAATAAAGGACAGATTAACCCAGAACAAGCTTGAATGACTCAGCTCACAGCAGTTATTCCTCTTAAAGATATTTTTTAGCCACCTAAGTGCTTTGTTCCCTTCAAAAAAACATTAGGCAGTTATTAAGCTATTTCAGAGATATTTTTATTTGTCAAATAGTTATTGTAAAAGTTATGAATAGGCCTTAAAGTCAACATTTCACCTATTTTTCCTTATCAGTTAAAGATAGGATTTATTAAAATAAAGAAGTAGTTACAGATATTCCTGCCTTGAGCCTTGCATGGTCTTCATGGTTAAGAATGCACTTACTCTGTAATAAATGATACTCAAACCCTATGTTGGGCTTCAGCTCCTCATTTGCAGCATAAATACTGCATCTGAACTCATTATCTTGTTGGCATTCGATGACTCTTTAAAGTAATACATAGTCTCCTGGAAGTTGAAAGGAAACTGATGTCTTAGAACTTGTGGATGCCTTGATTTTCTTGCTGATGGAGGAGGCTAGATCACTGGATCCCTAAGCTTGGCTATTGGTGAAGTGCCTCTAAACTGTTATTGTTGTTTCCTGTTTTCATTATGTTTCCATCTTTCTTTGTTGCAGTAGAGAAAAATTTTTAGGCTAAGAAATGTCTTTTGAAAGCACCTTAGTTCTGTTTTCTCTTCACTGCCTTAATGTTTTCTTCTGCTAGGACATTTCAGAGAATTCTTAATTTCTCTCTGGACCCCCTAAGCTCATTTATTTCATAAATAGTTGAATATAGTTGGTTTCAAGCATGATTTATGGTTTTCCCTGCTTACTTGTTGCCATTTAAACACTGTTTTTTCGAAGTTTCTCTCTAAAGTACCATTCTTTAAAGTCTGCCAAAGAGGTTTTGTTTCAATCATGCCCTTTGTACTTGCTTATCTAATTGTTTTAGAGATATTTATAGCTATGATTACGGATGTTTAGGAGTTCCCTCTTCCCTTATTATAGTTATCTGTGTGTCTTAAATGTTTTCTTTCCTTGAAGGTGAAATCACTAGAAGTTAAATGAGTTTCTCGCCTTCTATATTTCATCGGAAAATTTTGTATTGAATAAATATCAACTATAGTTGGATCATGGAATTTATGGTTTTCCCTGTCTATTGATTGCCCCTATATGCTTTGATATTTGTTTAAGTACCTTTGTTGAGAAGTACTTATGATAAAGGATTCTTAACTACCCTTTACCCTACTTTTCATTCTTACCTTTAATGTCCATCTCATTACGCTAAAAACTTTGAAGATCCACTGGCCAAGTTAGATTTTCCCTTGGATACTCCCAGATCCATTGATGAACTTATCATGAATTTCACTTGACTCCATTGCCCAATGAATTAGATATTTCCTCATTCTACCTATGCTCTTTTACCATCATGCCCAACCAAAACAAACAACAAAACCCCATACTTAATAACTAGCCTAAAAATCAACCCTTAAAAACAAACAAGCACATATATTTTGCAAACAATTAAAGAGATCCCTCTCTGAGTCTAGGAAGGCTAGGTCCTAGGACTCTAAATACTGGTTCCATTTTACCTTGTCTTTTTGTATATCAATCTACCAAATCATGGGATACTAACATTCTGGCGATCACGGTGGGACCTTCTAAGTATATTTCATGCTTAAGCTTTCCTTAAAAAATTCAAAAACCCTTGACTAATAACATTTGGTAGTTTATCTGCCACCTTATCGCTACTCTAACACAATGGCGATCATGGTGGGACCTTATGAGTCAGTGACAATATAAGTACACCTTAGGACTCCAGAGACCCTTATCAAATCAAAGAGGATTTAGGCTATCAATCGTAGAGAAAAAAAATGGGAAATTAAAAAGAACCCTCACCAAATCCTTTCAGAATACAACAACCTTAAAAGAAATATTGGGGCAAGTGTCGAAGATTATTGCACTAGATTCAATAGTGTTTACAATGCACTTCCCCCAAACATGAAACCTCCACTAGGCTTAGCCTTAGCTAAATTTCCTGAAGGCTTTGACCCAGACATGGCCTATCAGCTAAGAGAAAGAGATCCCTTAACCTTAGAATATATGCAGAGGGGAGCCATAAGTGTAGAGGAAAATCTGATTGAGAAAAGAGCTAGATTAAAATCAAAGAAAAGAGTCACATACAAAGATGACACAATGGCATCAAACTCATCATCTGATGCCAAAATTGACAACTTAGTGAGGGTAATGGAAAAAATGTTGGAGAAAATAAACTTAAATGATAGAGTTCCTCCTAGAGAAAACCAAATCAATCCCCAAAACATAAACAGAAATCCAAACTTCATAAGAGACCCTATTCAAAACAGACAAAGAGATAATTACCAACAAATTAGGCCTCCTTTTCAATAAAACTATGTAGATCAAGAAGAAGAAAGGGAAATTGAAAGGTTTGAAGAAAATTATGTAAATCTGATCGGATTTGTTAGTGAAATAGATGTTTTTCTCACTGAAGAAGAACAAGGATTCTTCTCCTCAGATCAAATTGAAAAAAATCATGAGGATTCTGAAGATTACTAATTGGGGTTTGAAAATGCTATAATGTAGGTCCACAGACAATATGATCTTAGAAGCAAAAGAAACCAAGAGGCTTCCAATGAAAAAAACACAGACACTGCTGTTAGGAAAACTTCAAAAAATCTTCCTAAAAAGACAGTAAACAGTAATAACACATTGACTAAGAAAACCTACTCAAACAAGGACAAAACCAATCAGCAAAGTGTTGGCCCAAGTTGCCCTAGTACTTCTGCTAGTGGCCTTGAGAAATTTGTCGCAAATAACAATCCTAATAAAACTCAGCAAATGAGAATTGCTGAAAAGACTATGTTTGACAAAACATATGTAAATATGTCAAAAACACTTGTTTCTTTCAGCCTTGAGGGTGAAATTTCCAAAATCAAAAGTACCATACCCATATTTGAACTAGTAATTCAGGATGTATATAGAAATCAAGTTTTGGAAGCTTTGAATATAGGCAATGATACTGATACTTTGAACTTGACAGATGATAAACCCGAATTGTTGTTTGGCCCTGAAGTAGAAGGAAAATACCAAGAAGGGGATGTCCCTCCCTTCTATGTCAGCTTAAATATACATGATAAGATTTTACACAATGCCATGCTATACTCTGGTTCCTCTCACAACTTCATGCCAAAGATGGTGATGGAGAGATTAGGCCTAGAAATTACTAAACCTTACAAGGACCTGTATTCCTTTGATTCAAGCAGAGTCAAGTGTTTAGGCCTGATCAAGGATTTATGTGTCAATCTGGCACAACTTCCTGCTAAGGGTCTAGTTATGGACATAGTGGTTGCTGACATTCCCTTAAAGTATGGCATGCTTTTATCCAGATCATGGGGAGCCAAACTTCAGGGAAGCCTTCAAATGGACATGTCTTATTCTACCATTCCAGTTTTTAACCAAAATAGAATATTATACAGATAATCTCATATGAAATATATGGTAAGCAACATAGATAGGCCAAATAACACTCTTGTTTATTCTATTCATTCAGATTTATATTCCTTTATCTTGTACAATGAAGATGAAATCAACAAATAAGAAAAGGAAAATGAGATAGGACTAAGTCCCCCAGAACAGTAAAATCAACCACCAAAAGTAGAATCTAATAGCCCTAACCTTAGCAGCCTTAAACAAAAAAATGATAATGAGCATGAGATAGAAACACTTTGGTAAATGAGCTTTGATGGCTCTTGTAGCAAAACAGGTTCTGGAGCTGGTGTATGGATACATAATACAAACAAAGGACATTCCTACAAACTTGATTTCCAATGCACCAATAACATTGCAAAATATGAAGCTCTAATCCTTGGCCTACATTTGCTAAAATATTTAGAAGCCAATAAAATATCAGTCCAAGAAGATTCAGAGCTGATCATTAGGCAAATAAAAGTGGAGTATTCAGCCAAAAACCCAAGATTAAGATAATATAGGAATGCTGCCCTAGAGCTTTTAAAAACCTTTGAAAAATATGAAATCACCTTCATCCCTAGAGCTCAAAATAACCTTCCAAATGAAATTTCCTTTGCTGCCAAAAAAATTCCCAAATACCCCAGGTAAATGAACAATTCAATGTCAAAGTAAAAGATCAGCCTACAGTCCCTGAAAATGAAAACTATTTGAAGGTGTTTGAAGGTGATAAACACATTGATGATTTTTTGCAAACAATAAATTTTTTTGCTGAACCAACACTTAGATCAAGCCTTGAAGAAGACTATTTTGATGAAAAACAAGTCCATGAAATAGAGTTGTCCTCTATTGTTGATGTAAACCAATTTGAATATCCTTATAAAGCAGAATTATTAAACAAACCAGACAAAAAGGAACTTGAAGTTTTACAATGTAAAAATGATTCAATACCAAGGGGCCTTACACCATTAGAGGAGCTCTTTTACCTTAATGATGTAGCTAAAAAACCAAAGATGGAGCGTATAGAAACTAAAATAGAAGAGCATAACATAGGCAGCATGAATGAACCCAAAATGATCAAGTTATCTAGCACTCTCCCTACTCATATCAAACAAGATTATATTAAGCTTTTCAAGGAGTCTGGAGATGTGTTGGCATGGGGGTACAAAGATCTGAAATCATATGATACCATCATTATTCAACACAAAATTCCTCTTAAGGAAAATCAGAAACCTTTCAAACAAAAACTAAGAAGGTTAAACCCTATTTTATTACCTTTAGTTGAGAAATAGATCAAAAAGATGTATGATGCTGGGATCATAGTTCCCCTTAGATACTCACAGTGGGTTTCCAAACTTGTGTCTGTTAGGAAGAAGACTGAGGAAATTAGGCTTTGCATTGACTTTAGAAATCTGAAGAGAGCTTCCCTAAAATATAATTATCCCTTGCCTAAAATGGACCACATACTTCAAAGGGTGCTTGGATCTAAGAGAATATCATTGTTGGATGGTTTTTCAGGCTACAACCAAGTACTAGTACTCCCAAGTTATCAACACAAAACTTCTTTCACCACACCTTGGGGTACATTCATGTATGTTAAAAGGCCATTTGGTTTGATGAATGCAGGGGCCACATTCCAAAGGGCCATGGACATAGATTTTTTGGAAGACATATGCTATTTCATAATCATTTACCTTGATGACATCACTATTTTCTCCAAAACTGATAAAGAACACTTGATTCATTTGAGAAAAGTTTCTAAGAAATGTAGAAAATATGGCTTATCTTTGAATCCCAAGAAAACACTCTTTGGTCTTTAAGAAGGAAAAATTCTTGGTCACATAATATCTGAAGAAGGAATCAAAGTAGACCCTAAAAGGATTGAAGGCATATTAAAAATCAACCATCCTAGAAACCTCAAGGAATTGCAATCTTTCATTGGGAAGATCAATTTTTTGAGGATTTTCATCCCCAACCTTATTGAACTTTTAAGAAATATCACAAACATGCTCAAAAAGGAAGCAGGGGTTAAATGGACCTTAGAAGCCAAAAATTCATTTGAACTGGTGAAACAAGCTCTCACTCAAACACTAGTTCTTATTAGTCCTGATTTCACTAAGGATTTATACATTTTCTCATTTGCCTCTGAACACACCATTGTTGCAATGTTGTTGCAAAAAAATAATTCAGGGCAAGAAAAACCAATATCAATTTTCAGTAGAGCCTTAAGATATGCTCCACTCAAATATAATATCATGGAGAAACAGGCCCTAGCCTTGATAAAATCATTGAAGGATTTCCGAGTCTACATTTTACACTCTCATATCATTTCTTTTGTCCCACATACAGTTGTCAAGGACATTCTAAATCAAGACTCTAATGGTAAAATGGGAAAATGGATTGCAATTATCTTAGAATAGGATTTAGAGATCAGGCTTACCAAGTTGATTAAAGGACAGGGATTAGCAAAACTCATGGCAGAATCAAATTTCCAAGCATTATATATAAATATGGTTGATGTTTTAGAAGAAACAGAAGAATTCATAGCTCCATACATTGAAGAAATATTTTTGAATTCACCTTGGTATGCTGATATCATTTATGTGCTTCTCTATCTTAATACTCCTCCTTCTTTATCAAAGACTAAAGCTATATTCTTGAAACAAAAATATTTAAATTACCGCATTTTAGATTGAGTGTTATATTGGAAAAATGTTGTTGGCATATTGTCTAAATGTTTGCTTGAGAATGATGCAGGAAAAATCATGCATGAGTTGCATGAAGGGGAATGTGGAGGCCACCTTTACTGGAAGACCATAAAAAATAAGATTCTTAGAGCTCGCTGTTATTGGCCAACCCTGTTCCCTGATACTCAAAAACTATTCATGACATGCCATAAGTGTCAATTTTTTGATGGCAAGAGGAAACTCCTACCTTTACCTTTGCATCCCATCAATATTGAGGCTCCCTTTCAGCAATGGGGTTTAAAATTTATTGGAGAAATTCACCCAACCTCATTTGCCCAACATAAGTGGATTCTTACTATCACTGATTATTTTACCAAATGGATAGAAGCTATCCCTTCTAGGAATGCTACTGACTCAGTCATTATCAAGTTCCTTGAAACCAACATACTATCTTGGTTTGGTTGTCCTAGAAATATCATTACAGAAAATGTTGCTGCCTACAAATCCAAAAGAATGGTTGACTTTTTCTATAAATATCATATCACATTAGGACATTCCACAACTTACTACTCCCAAGGAAATAGCCTAGTTGAATCATCCAATAAAAGCCTAATCAACATTATCAAAAGACTGTTGGATCAAAATCAGAAATCTTGGCATAGTAAGTTGGTTCATGCATTATGGGCTGATAGGTTAACCACTAAGAAATCAATAAATATGTCCCCCTATTAGCTAGTATATGGCATAGATGCAATCTTTCCAACATCCTTAGGAGTTTCAGCCATGAAACTCCTTCAAGAGGTGCAATCAGAATAAAATGACATGGAGAGAAGGCTGAATCAAACCATTCATTTGCAGCAGTCAAGAGTGGAAGTATACAAAAGGACACAAATAGTTCAATAAAACATCAAGAAGATCTTTGACAGAAGAACTAAATCAAATAATTTCCAAGTTGGAGATACAGTTTTGAAATGGGATTCTAGGAGGGAAGATAGAAGTAAACATGGAAAATTTGAGAATTTGTGGAAAGATCCTTATATCATTCATTCAATTAGGGGTCATAATGGTTTCTTTTTATAAGGGTTGAATGGAGAGGAATTATTTGGAGGTCCTGGCAATGGCAGGATGCTCAAACATTAATTTTGTCAAGAGTCCTAGCTTCAAATTTTTCACCCATTATACATAAATTACATGAGAAAATCACAGAAAATACAAAAACAATGAAAGAAAAGGAAAAGGAGCGCAAATTCAAAAGAGGTATAGTCCCATACCCAAAAATAATACTACTGAAAGTGTGCAAGTCTAAATGCCACTATTGATTCCAAAAGATATCTTGTTCAGTCATCTAGCTTAATCATGGCTGAACATGCTTTAAATTTATGTTGATAATTTAGTGAAAACCATGATTGTCAAGGTTATTTCAAACTTGACTTATCAAGAAAGATAGATTAGGGAATATGAGATACTAGTTCCACATGCTCAAAACAGAACCAAGGAGGAAGATGAGGATGCATTACAAATGCTAAATCACAACCTTATCTTTCTAAATTTACTTTTATACAAATACTATTTGTGTGTAGCTTGTTCCAAATGCCACAACCATGGTAAATCAGACTGCCTAATCTTGATCTGAACCATATTTTAAATTTCATGTCAATAGTTTAAAGAATCAAGACTGCCGAACAACTTAATATTGGAAGTCAAGTAGTTAAGATAGAGAATAAAAGAGTTCACTAGTTTAATCTAAACTCTTAGAAGAAATAAGCATAGAAGTAGATAGTTTATTTATTTTTTCAAAAAATAAAATGTCAAGAGTTTTCCAATTCAAATGCACTCAAAGAAGAAAAAATGTTAGGACAACTAGGATTGGGTAGGTTGAAATTTTGTTGTAAAAAAGATATGTTGCAGATTGTTAAAATGATCACTTCAAAGAAATATCAGCAAGTGAAAAAGAAGGGAAATCTGCCCAATGAAAAAGACATTGGTCTACTAAAACTCAAAGATTTGATAAACTAGAGGTTTTGAACACCTTGAAAGGAAAGCTGCCATCCCCAAGTGGAGCCACTGTTAGCCATCAGTAATTTTTGTTGATATCAAAAGATGACTAAGTTATACTCCTAGATTTCTAGAAACAACATTTGAGAAACATTGTGAGCTCTAGATTTCTAGAAAAAACATTTGAGAAACATTGAGAGCTCTAGAAAACTCACTGCCTTCATTATCCCAAGGTTAATTGATTCACTAAATTTTCCTATATTTGCCTTCTCAAAACTACCATCCTCCTCCAAGAAAACTCCTTTTTCTGGGCTTAATGACCTCACTTTTTCCGTCCATGCTTCCTCCTCATTCATCCCCATTTTCCCTTCTGAAAACCCATTTTTTATTTTCCCATAAACCTTCATAAACCCCTCTTTTTCATTATTTTTCCTCTAAAAATCCTTAAACAATGTAAAAATCCTTTTCACATTGTTTAAAACTAACTTTAAAACTATCAGACCCTTAAAAACCTTATAAAAACTCTCTTTTTATAATAAACCCACCCCCTTTGAGAAATCAGGCCTTAAGCCCCTCTTCGCTTAAAGCCTCAACCCCTTCTACCCAGATAACAGTTCCCTCCACCCATTGTTAGCCACTTCCCCCTATCAATTAAACCTCTGCCCCTTTTCACTAACCTGAGCTTTGTTATAAGACCCAAGCACCCCCCCCCCTTAACCTTTGAAAAATAAAAAATAAATGGGCCTGCCTTCCACTAAAACCTCACCAACCATTCACATTGCGCCACCTGTCCTCGGGCTCCACCCTCCAAATCCACTCGCCACTCCTTAAATCCATCTGCACTGTCGATCTCACCACCTGAGATCCGACGGCCCAGAACCCATATCACATAGAAACTTTTGTTGGGTTTTAAAGTTCTCAACCCACGTGAAATGGGCGGTATTAGCTCTACCATGCATCAAAAGCCTAGTGGTATCATGTCCGATTGGTCAAAAACCATAAACCACCCTCAACGTGCACGATAAAACATTTATGGTTTTTGAAACCTCTTTCTCCCTCCTCGTGCCAAAATTCAAATATTTTTTGCCTCTGTTCGAATTCTTCCTAGTTCTAGCTTTGGAACCATGCTCCTACTCCCTCTCCTCCTCTACAAAACACCTTTCGACCACCCTGAAACCCTAGCAGTCAACCCAATCCCACAGGTTTTAAAAGATTAACTAGTTTGTGTTTTTGCAAGTTTTAAAATGACAGGAATGCCCAAGATGCAGTCTAATGACTCAGAAAAGAAAAGTGAACCCTAGATGATGATCTAAAGGGTTTCAAATTAATTTAAAGGAACATAGGCGAAGGCTTAAACCCTGACACCATTCAAATCAAGATCCTTGGTGGACATACAACCTTTCAGCCACGAAGAAGACCGCATCCCTACACAGAAACAAACAAACAGTCAAAGAAGTAGTAGAAGAAAGGAAGATCATAAGGATTAAGAGATAATTTTAATCAAAGGATAAAAATAGAAGATTAGCCACTTAAAACATAATATTAAAGGAAAAATAAGATTGATGAAGGTCAAAGAAAGAAAGAAGACAGTGAAAAGATCAAAGGAAACAAACCAGAAGATCAAAGGAGCAGAACATAAAAGTAAAAAAATATTAAAGAAAATATGATTAAAAGTATATAGTAAAACATAAAGACAAAAATTAAAAGATAAAATAAAGGATAGATTAACCTAGAGAAAGTTCGAATGACTCAGCTCACAACAGTTATTCCTCTCAAAGATATTTTTTAGCCACCTAGGTGCTTTGCTCCCTTCAAAAAAACATTAGGTAGTTATTAATCTGAGTCAGAGATATTTTTATCTATCAAATAGTTATTGTAAAAGTTATGAATAGTCTTTAAAGTCAACATTTCACCTATTTTTCCTTATCAATTAAAGATAGGAGTTATTGAAATAGAGAAGTAGTTACAGATATTCATTCCTTGAGCCTTGCATGGTCTTCAAGGTTAGGAATGCACTTAATCTATAATAAATGATACTCAAACCCTATCTTGGGCTTCACCTCCTCATTTGTAGCATAGACACTGCAACTGAACTCATTATCTTTTTGGAATTCGATGACTCTTTAAAGTAATACATAGTCTCTTGGAAGTTGAAAGGAAATTGATGTCTTGGAACTTGTGGATGCCTTGATTTGTTTGCTGATGGAGGAGGCTAGATCACTAGATACCTGACCTTGGCTGTTGGTGAAGTGCCTCTAAACTATTATTGTTATTTCCTATTTTCATTATGTTTCCATATTTCTTTGTTGCAGTAGAGCAAAATTTTTAGGCTAAGAAATGTCTTTTGAAAGCACCTTCGTTATGTTTGCTCTTCACTGCCTTAATGTTTTCTTTTTCTAGGACATTTCAGAGAATTATTAATTGCTCTCTAGACCCCCTAAGCTCGTTTATTTCATAAATAGTTGAATACAGTTGGTTTCAAGCATTATTTATGGTTTTCCCTGCTTAATTGCTGCCACTTAAACACTGTTTTTTTGAAGTCTCTCTCTAAAGTACCATTCTTTAGAGTCGGCCAAAGAGGTTTTGTTTCGATCATACCCTTTGTACTTGCTTAACTAATTGTTTTAGAGATCTTTGTTGCTATAGTAAGGATGTTTAGGAGTTCCCTCTTCCCTGATTACAGTTATCTATGTGTCTTAAATGTTTTTTTCCTTGAAGGTGAAATCACTAGAAGTTAAATGAGTTTCTCACCTTCTATATTTCATTGGAAAAGTTTGTCTTGAATAAATATCAACTGTAGTTGGATCATGGAATTTATGGTTTTCCCTGTCTATTGATTGCCCCTATATGCTTTGATATTTGTTTAAGTCCCTTTGTTGAGAAGTACATATGATAAAGGATTCTTAACTGCCCTTTACCCTACTTTTCATTCTTACCTTTAATGTCCATCTCATTACCCTAAAAACTTTGAAGATCCACTAGCCAAGTTAGATTTTCCCTATGATACTCCTAGATCCATTGATGAACTTATCATGAATTTCACTTGACTCCATTTCCTAATGAATTAGAGATTTCCTCATTATACCTATGCTTTTTGACCATCATGCCCAACCAAAACAAACAAAAAAACCCCATACTTAATAACTAGCCTAAAAATCAACCCTTAAAAACAAACAAGCACATATATTTTTCAAAAGATTAGAGAGATCCCTCTCTGAGTATAGGAAGGCTAGGTCATAGGAATCTAAAGATTGGTTCCATGTTTCCTTGTCATTTGGTGTACCAATTTGCCAAATCATGGGACACTAACAAGGCTGAGCACAATGAGTCCACCTCTCCCTTACTTGTGTGTTATGCTTCAGCACAACTAGAGGACACATCTAGTCCCATTGACATTCCCCCTCCCAATGTCAAGATGACGGAGCCTTCATCCACTGTCCTCAACCTGTCATCATATATGAGATCCACAGTGGAAGGCCCCTCTGGGGCATCCCCTTATGTTTCGCCTGACCTCCCTTCAGCGATCACCCTGGGCTCAACATCGGTGTATCCTTCATCTAATTGTTCTTCTGTCACCCTCTGTGATGATGTGCATGTGACCCTCACTTCTCATGATGATGATTCAGGTAGCTTCGCTGCGTCATGTGGTCATCCTTCCACCATTCATCCCATCTTCTATTGCGATGAGGAAATTATGGAAGCATTTACCACTCGTGAATTTATCTATCCAGCCCCTAAGAAAAATGGCACCATCTGTGTCTATGGTGAATTTTGCAACTTGAGCACAAGTTGTCCTCAAGACAGTTCCCCCACACCATCCACTATTTAGTGTGCGGGGTGTAGAAATTCTACCCTTTCAGATTCCCTCTCGCAGTGCTTGTTTTATTTCTACATTGTGTTCAGGTTGCCAGCATTGTTCATCATCCTCTCATATTTTGTCTTGTGGCATCTTTTAGATGAATCCCTTATCTGCACCATATATTTGCTATGCCGATGGTGCAAGTTGCTACTCCTGGAATCTAGCCTTAGCAGCATGGGCCACTTTCACCCCCTTGCATTTACTTGCCCTCTCTTACAGCATAAGCATTGGTGTTGGCAACAATAACCAGGTTGAATATAATGTCGTGAGAGGTTTGTTAGTTGATGCCTTTGACCATCACATCCTTCACCTTCATGTTCATTTATATTCTTTTTTTCTTGTCATGCAATTGAATGGTGTTTATCATGTGCATAATCTTGTCCTTTTTAGAAGATATTTACGAGTGAAGATCTTAATGCGTGAATTTGAAACCATTACATTAAATCATGTACCTAGAGCCCAGAATCACTATGTAGATAGCATTGCAAACAATATTCTAGATTCGCATTTATCACATGCATTTCACACAAGACAATAACCATAAACCATAAAATGATGCATATCCATAATATGTGTCGTTAAAAATATACAATGTTTTAGATTCCATTAACTCTGATACATATGGCATGCTCATAGCATGTTAAAAAAAACAAAACTGGGGGAACCTCATGCCCCTACATCTAATCACTATCTCGAGGGTCCTGGGGCAATGGCTCGATTCCTGTAGCCCGTAGATCACGCATCCCCTATCTGGCCATCTCCATGCGTCTCATGACCCCTAACCACTTTGAGGGCAGACCAATACATGGCTCTATGTATTGGTCATCAAGGTCCTGCCAACCACGCTCAAAAACTCGAATCAATAGCCTCTCACATCTACGGTGGATATCCTCCAGGAGGGCCACAACATCCTCATTTTGCGTTCCCCTCAATCCACTCAGTCCTACAACTCCTGACACTACGGGTCATCCCATATACCCAACCGGTTTCACCAGTGCTATATATGCATACCAAAACTTAATGAATCAATACCATATACAATATTTTGAAACATTAAAATGTGCCATAAAAGATAAGAAAATTTTCACTTACCATCTGGCCCCCATGCTCGACATGGTGGAAGTGGCAAGTCTGGGTCCCCATGATAGTTCATCCCACTATAGGGATAGTCGTCTATGTACAATGGCATCTGATCCCAATGCACAAAAAAATCAAGTCAGAACACCCATCCGACTGCCCCACATCCTCTTCTAAATAGCAACCGCCCCTAGTAGCACATCCTAGGCTCTCGCAGGCCCCCATCCTAGATCTATATACGAGGCCGAAGTGTCGGGATCTTCTCAAAGAAGAGCGATAAAAGCACTGTGACATATGCACAATCATGGTTCACCTGCCTCTTGCACAACGAAAAATGTCATTTCAAGACAACAACATCATCTGGGCCCACCCATAGTAGGTCCCACTCAATACTCCCTCAACCAGCATCCTCTGCCTTCTAGTGATGTGGTGGAGCGCCTAGTTGCCCAGGATCTGTAGTAACGTTGCGGCCACAGCACGACTCTCTAATCTCTCTAGATCTAAGATCGGTATCCGCGTGCCTTTCACATGGAAACCTGGTCAAAAGTGGCACTCTACAAACTTCATAATGTTCCACCCTCATGGTAACACTGGTTGTGTGTTTCCCACCATCCCCAGTGGTGGGATACCAGTCAAGAAATATATATCTTGGATTGTCAGCATGATCCGGTGCCCCTGCACTATAAATATATCATGATCTGAGTCCCAATAATTGGCTATCTAGGCCAACAAGGGCTCTCCTGTCCTCATCAATGGGTTCTCCACAAATTTAAGGACCCAAAAACTAGCTAATGCGGCACAGACTGCACAATCCTCTCAGATCTCAGAACGTAATGTGTCTAGGTCTCTCTCTCTCTCTTATTGATCCTCAATTCTACCATATCTGCACAAAACCATCATGTTTGTCAGCATACAGAAAGGAAATATTGTCTCATAACCATAAATCCCAGCTCTTAGCCAAAAAACAACATTGAAACCCCTCTCTCTAACAGGTCACACTTTTCAGTCCACTTCGTGGGGTAGGTCATAGTTTTTTTCCCAATACCTACTACCAAGGTCGCAGAAAGGGCCCCAAAAAGTGCGACCCGACCATGACGAAGAGCAGGGGTCTGTTCTTGAGCTCTGGGTGCCTAATCTGAAACGTTAATCCACTGAATTGAAAGAGTATGGTTACGCCTCTTACCCGAAACTAACAAATCTCGATTCCAACGGTCATTTTGTCTGATATGATCACCACAAGATCTAGGGCCTTTTCTCCTCTCTACATTCACCACATCTACAATTGCAAATGAATCAAATTGGAGGGAAAATTCCTTATTAAAAGAGAAACCCCAGACTTTTCTTTTGCTAATTACGACCAAACCATAGCTCAGTTTGACAAACCGTCAACACCATTGGAAAGCTCTCATCGAGTACTCAAATGGGTATCTTTTTTTTTTTGGTGATTTGATACTTCACCCAGAAGCCTTTTTTCCAAGAAGGCTCACTTCACCGCTTCTCAGAATTGAATTTCTTCACTTGCGACACGTGCACTTTGGGCACCACTTTGCCTTCATACTTGTTGACACTCGTGTCGATTTTTGTTGTGAGTAACCATCTTGTACTCATGTTTTTATGGTCCCCACCTTGCCTCTTCCTTGTGGCAACGTCATCGAGTCACTCTTGTTTAGAGCATTTGAGTTGAGTCATCATTGCATCCATGGAGTTTGTCCTGAGTTCCCTTTGTTTCCCGTCACAGTCTTCCATCCTTCATTGCTTTGTACCTCTCTCGTGTCACACATTTTTTCCCCCAGTCATACTATCCCCTTTCCCCTCTGAAGTCAAGTTAGTAGCTGCCAGCTCATTCATGCCCTTTATGCTCTAACACGGGAAGTCATCAGCCCCCTACTTAGTATTCACCATTCCACCATCATTCCCAGTGTCAGTCTATCAGTCACTCTACTATTATCCCTCGTGCCTTAGTTGAGGATCCCTTATTGCCTCACCTATAGAGGACCTCCTTCTGTCGACATCATATTATTCATTCCAGAAGACAGGTCTAGAGGGCGGTGTACCTTGGCTCCAGCTTCCAGTCTTGTTCGGTGCCTTAGATCAGGAAAAGGGACCCTTTATTTCCCTTTGGCTTGATTGTTTCTCTTTTCCAGCTCCTTATGGCATGATCAAGATCCGTATAATTGATGGGTCAATGATGCAGTAGATTATACGAGCGATTCCCGGGCACATGTGAGATGTTTTTAGACCTCATGAGGGGGTGGCCCTTCAGGTAGCCCCCTAAATTCCCAGATGACCACTTTCCTACAGATGATATGAAAATGGAACTATTTTTAATGCTATTTAAAGTATCCATTTCAATTTAATTTAGTGGGAAAAGTGTTCTCCATGTCTTGAAGGTTAAACAAAATAGTTTTGGTAATGTTTCTAGGTTTTATGTGTGAGGATTTGTTATTTAAATTTACTGTTTAACATATCACAGTAGAAATACACAGCAAGTAAAATTCACCATAACATAACACAACAAACTGATGATGCAGTTCACCCCTCGTAGGCTACATCTGTCGGTCCAAGGCTCCCCAATGGCATGTCCTTGCTCTATTAATTTGCTCAAAATGGTTACAAAAAGAAAAATATGCCTAAACAGGAAACAAATGCTAATAAATGTGACTTTAGAAGCTATAAATAAGCTAAAAATGGCTTTTGTTTCACCTTAAATAGTGAAGTACAACCCAATACAGCTCCATCTCCCTGATGGCCCTGATGGCTCTTTCATGTTCCCTGAAGAAAACACTGCTATAAAACACCTTTGTTTTATCTAAAACCTATTCCAAGATCTCCAGAAGGTTGAAGAAACCCAAAATTGACTAAAATTTCATCTTGTTTGGTCAACAATTGAGAAATTTATGACCCAAACAAAATTTTGCCTAGTGGCACTAGAAAACCTCCTCCAAAACTGAAGGAATTCTAGTTAACTCCAAATTCGTCGGATAGGTGGATTAGGTGGAACTGCGCTCCAATTTAGGAAAAACAATAAATGTAATTGTTTGTTTATGGGTGCATTCACATGTGCCATTTCTGGATAGTTAATGCTGGCGGATAAGTTTTAAACATGCGCCCACAGTTACGGGTCGGAGGTCATATGGAATCAAGGCTAACCACTAGGGGCTTAACCCTTTTGTTCCACCAGTTTGTAATGGGGCTTATCCCTTGGTTCATAGTGTTTGATCACATGGCTTTCGGGGCTTAGCCCTGAGGGCTTAACCCACATCTCTGCCCAATTCAACGAGTCGACCCGAATGTGCATTTACCCATTGCATGAGTCTCTGCCCGACTGCATGTTCACCAATGACCTGGATGACCGTTCAAACACCGCCCAACTCGCCCAAGGTTCAATTTCTTTTTCTATGGCATTATGGTCGGGTTTTCCTTGCCCGTGTAGTCGAGTCAGGGTTTGAAACCCATGCCTTTCAAATTTTTGAACTAACCTTCCAACCAATGGCCTGGGGCCACGTGGCAAACTCCGGGCGGGTCACGTGGCATCCACTGATAGGCCCATAAAAAATTAATAAAAATGAATTTTTGCCATAATATTTTTTTTTTAAACGAAAAAATCATAGTCAAAAAGTCTTGTTTTGGAGGTCACTGGATGAATTCAAACATCAGTAAATTTCACATACGACATCGGATTTTGAGTCCGTTCACAATGCCAGAATTGCAGAAATGAGGGCTTTTCGTTCATTCAGATTGTAACCATTTCTAAGCACTTACATTTTTGAGCATTTTTTCAACTTGGACATGATCTCTTGATCACACCTCCCCAATGGGAATCTTTTGGACCCCAAAAGCTCTTTGAATTACAAAAACGGAAGATGAGGAGACTAATTCTCCACTCTTCCAACCTTGAACCACTAAAATCTCCCTGATTTCATCAAATTGAGCTTCTCATAAAAAGACGAATTATTCCTTTAATATGTTGACCGACTGTTGCTAACCTTGACTGTGTCATGATGAAAATGATTGAAACTTGTAGAATAGCAAATGAAATTTGCAGAAATCATATTCTTCCTACAATGGTCTACCTTCAAAGGAAACTGAAAATAAGATTCACCTTGCCAACTATTCTCATGGAAAATTTTTGCCGAATGAGCCATGTACTTGTGTCGATTCCCAACCATTTTTTCTCGCCATACCAACTTGCCATTTTGAAACTAGCATTGATCCATGCTGAACTTTGTGTCCTCTTTGCTTGCATGCTTTTCCCTTTCTTGGATTCTTGCACCACTTTGCATCGACACTTTGTTCTCTACACCGATCAACACCAAAGACACTTTCTGCAACATCTTGTCATATTCTTCCAAATACGGCCTGCTTCTAGACCAAAATATATCATCATTTATATCAACAATAACATGAAAAGTATTATGTACAAAATATTTTTGTTTAATCATCAACAAAGTGAAATTTTGACTTGCATTGACAAGCCTTTTCAACTTCCTTGCATTCACTAAAAAAGTTTCTAGCTTCTTCCGATGTGCTCTCACAATAAACTCCTTGCCATCCTTGAACAAATGATACTTGTTCTCATGGCGATAGAAGATTGCTTTTCTGTCATATAAGTATGGACTACCCAACACCACACCTGTAATGTCAAGTGGTACCACATCTAATTTAACCAAGTCAACAAAATGAGCTGTTATGGCGAAGCGCAACATGCACTTCCTTGAAACTTGTAAATTAGCATCCTTACAAATCCAACCAAGTGGATATGGCTTTGGATGTGGAATGGTCTCAATTTTCAGCTTCTTGACTAAGTCTTTTGAGATGAGGTTTTCTTGTGACCCACTATCAAATAGTGTGTCTATCTTTGTGTGTTTGGAAATTATTCTCACATGAAACAGCTCTATCCTCCTCTCTTCATTTGGAGCTTCTATGTGACAGTTTAAAGTGCTAGAACTTGGATTTATTTCCTTTACAATCTCTCTCCCCTTTATGTTCTTTAGTACGATGGCTATGATTTTAGTTTCTATTAGCTCCCTGTAATCAGCAAGATTGGAAAAGTCCGGTCGCAGGGAGAAACATCGTTTCAACCACTTTGGGATTCTAGGATCTAGCCCTCCTGAATCCGGAGAGGGATCTCTCCAATAAGTGCAAAGATGGATTTGTCTTTGGAGTTTTGGATAATGATATTAGGCTAGTTATGAAGGCCAAGGGTTTGTTTTGTTTTTGGATGGTTGAGCATGAACATTGTTAGAGGTGGAAAGTTCTAAGTGCAAAGAGTTTCAAAGGTGAGAAGTTGCAAGCAAATAGAACAAGCTTTGGCCAGGAAGATAGATAATTGCAGGTTTTAGTCCATTGGGCTATGGAGTCATAATAGGGTTTAATTGAAACAGCACTAACCAATTGTCCTTCCCCTCTCTTGAGCTTAAGCCTAGTAAGCATCAAAACATGAAAACAGTCAACTATATCTTTGCATAACAACAAATGTAGAGTAAAACTCTAGCTTCAATACCAACTGATATGAAAATGGAACTATTTGTAATGCTATGAAAAGTATCCATTTCCATTTAATTTAGTGTGCAAAGTGTTCTCCATGTCTTGTAGGTTAAAAAAAATAGTTTTGGTAATGTTTTTGAGTTTTATGTGTGAAGATTTGTTATTTAAATTTACTGTTTAACATATCATAGTAGAAGTACACAGCAAGTGAAATTCACCATAACATAACACAACAAACTGATGAGGCAGTTCACCCCTCCTAGGCTACATCTGTCAGTCCAAGGCTCCCCAATGGTATGTCCTTGCTCTATTAATTTGCTCAAAATGGTTACATAGTGAAAAATATGCCTAAACAGGAAAAAAAAGTTGTAAATTTGACTTCAAAAGCTAGAAATAAGCTAAAAATGGCTTTTGTTTCACCTTAAACAATGAAGTACAACCCAATACAGTGCCATCTCCCTGATGGCCCTGATGGCTCTTTCCTCTTCCCTGAAGCAAAAGCTACAGTAAAACACCTCTATTTACTCTAAAACCTATTCCAAACTCTCTAGAAGGTCGAAGAAACCCAAAATTGACTAGCATTTCATCTTGTTTGGTCCACAATTGAGAAAGTTATGACCCAAACAAATTTTTTCCAAGTGGCACTAGAAAGCCTCCTCCAAAACTGGAGGTACTCTAGTTTACTCCTCCAAATTCATCGGACAGGTGGATTAGGTAGAACTGTGCTTCAATTTAGGTGGAAAAATAAATGTATTTTTTTGTTTATGGGCACGTTCACATGTGCCATTTCTAGACAATTAACGCTGGTGGATAAGTTTTAAACCTACGCCCATGGTCATGGGTTGGAGGTCATATGGAATCAGGCTAACCACTAGGGTCTTAACCCTTTTTTTCCACTGGTTTGTAATGGGGCTTAGCCCTCGGTTCATGGCATTTGATCGCATGGATTTCAGGGCTTAGCCCTGAGGGCTTAACCCACATCTCCGCTCGATTCAAAAAATCGACCTGAATGTGCATTTACCCACTGCACGAGTCTTCTCCCGACTGCACATTCACTGATGACCTAGATCCCCATTCAAACACCTCCCGACTTGCCCAAGGTTCAAGTTCTTTGCCCATGGTGTTATGGTCAGGTCAACCCTACCCATGTAGTTGGGTCAAGTTTCGAAACCCATGCCTTTCAAATTTTTGAACTAACCTTCCAACCAATGGCTTGGTGCCATGTGGCACCCACTGATAGGCCCATAAAAAATTAATAAAAAATATTTCTTTCCGTAATATTTTTTTTTTTAAATGGAAAAATTATAGTGAAAAAGTCCTATTTTGGAGGTCACTAGATGAATTCAAACCTCAGTAACTTTCACATACAGCGTCGGTTTTGAGTCTCGTTCATGGTGCCAGAATCATAGCGACGAGTCCTTTCTGGTCATTTAGATTGTAACCATTTCTAAGAACTTCCATTTTTGAGCATTTTTTCAACTTGGACATGATCTCCTGGTCAACAGCCTTAGACGCAACTCTACAGATTTGATTTTTCTAGCCTGAACCATTTGCAGCACCTTTTTAGTTTGCATGTATCATTCAAATTTTCAGAGCCCTTTCCTATTTTATAGGGCCTCTTTGGTTGTACTTATATCTCATGTACTCAGATATTGTTATATAATTCCTGGTTGCTTTCCCAGGCACATTATGTATGTGGGATCCATTATCATGTTTTTTTATCTGGCCCATGTTTATGCCAGCATGTACTATATAGTTCAATCCCATGTTTGTTGGATGCACCATTATTCTTTTTACATTTTCATCTTGGCAGGCATAGGTATGCTTCCCCCATCTCATTTGAGAATAGGTACCCACTCATAAAAGAGCCTTGTCACACCTGTAAGTCTCGCCTCCTCAGGTTCGTTTCCTCTCTCGCTTCATTCTCCCTTATATTTCTCTCTCTCTAACTCCCCTTGTGTTGTGAAACTAGCTCAAAAAAGAGAAGAAAAGAGATATCAACGCCTTAGAAATAAGCCACTTCGAGGGGGCAACCTCCAATACATTACATGAATGAACAATTCTTGGATGATACAATTTACAAAACCTCATTTCTATATATATGAGTCCATGGGGCCATAATGTAATCCTAGTGGGCCACAATGTAATCCTAGCCGACCTAACAATAATAATTTAAGGGCACAATAATAACAAAATGGGGGTTACAAGGATACAATAATAACAATAAGGGGTTTACACTAACAATAATAAGGGGCTATACTAGTGATATAGGGACCTAACATGCCCCTCTCCTTCAAAAAATGTGTTGTCCTCAACACTTGAGTAGCTCCGGGTGCTTCTGTATAAAATTCTCATCCTCCCATGTAGAATCTTCAGTGGGTAAGTTCTTCCACTTGATGAGATACTCCGAAATTGATCGATTCCGTAGTTGTCGAGTTCTTTTTTCCATGACTGCTTCAGGTTCCAATATGATTTTCCCTTCCCCATCAAGTTCTGGCAATACTGTTTGAACTGGAAGATTTTCACCTATAACCTTCTTTAAGCATGAAACATGGAAAATCGGATGTACTCGCGAAGAAGAAGGAAGCTCCAATTTGTATGCCATAGTACCAATCTTTTGCAACACCTTGTAAGGACCATAGTACTTTGGCGATAATTTATTATCCTTCTTAGCTTGCTTGAGGGAGATTTGTTTATATGGTTGTAGCCGTAAAAATACCCAATCTCCTACATCAAAACTTCTCTCGCTGCGATGTTGATCTACCTGTTGTTTCATTCGATTTTGTGCCAAATTCAGGTTATCCTTCAAGAGTTGGAGAACTTCTTGCTGATGCTCGATGTGATCTTCCACTGCTTGAACCTTCGAATTTTCCCTTAAAGATGATGTGATGGATGGTGGATGATATCCATAAAGTGCCATAAATGGGGTCATTTTTGCTGCAGTATGGAAGGAAGTGTCATACCACCATTCAGCGAGAAGTAACCACTTGACCCATTGTGTTTGTTTATCAGATACAAAACAATGAAGATATCATTCCAAACATTTATTTACTATCTCAGTTTGACCATCAGATTGAGGATGATAAGATGAGCTATGAGCTAATTGAATACCCAAACAAGAAAATAACTCCGTCCAAAAATTTCCAGTAAAAATGGGATCTCTGTCGCTCACAATAACCCTTGGGCTTCCATGTAGCTTTTGAATTCTGTCCATAAATGTATTAGCAACTGTACTTGCTTTAAATGGATGAGATAATGCACAAAAGTGTGCATACTTGGTAAGTCTATCAACTACCACCATGATGACACTCTTTCCTTCGGACTTAGGTAAACGTGTGATAAAATCCATTGAAATCTCCTCCCAACGTTGACTTGGAATGGATAAAGGTTGTAGAAGTCCCGGGGTCTTAATTGTCTCAACTTTATTCTGCTGGAAAACCAAACATTCCTCCACAAACTTTTGAATATCAGATTTAAGGCCATCCCAAAAAAATTCTTTCTTCACCCTGTGGTAAGTTTTTAAAAATCCTGAGTGTCCTCCTAAAGGAGAAATGTGCAATTCCAGAAGAATCTTTTGTTTTAGTTGGGAATTCTTACAAAGATATAAGCGATCTTTGTACCATAAGGAATCATTTTTCCAACTAAATGTATCAGATGTACTAGGATCTTGCTGCAAATTTTGAATGAGTGTCCATACATCTTTTCCTTCTTCCATTCATCTCTTGCTTCGGTTATCCAATCTGGTTGGATAATAGAAATGGCACAAAGCAATGCTTCCACCTCTTCATTATTTCTTGAGAGTGCATCTGCAACAACATTAAGCTTTCTTTTTTTGTAGATTATTTCAAAGTCATAACCCAACATCTTTGTGACCCATTTTTGCTGCTCTTCTGAAGATAGTCTTTGTTCCAAAAAGTGTTTAAGACTATCATGATCAGTTTTTACCTTCAAGTGTCTTCCCATTAGGTAAGTTCGCCATTTCTTTAGTGCATGCAGTATTGCTAACATTTCCTTCTCATAAATAGGTTTCTGTAAATACTTTCCCTTGATTGGATGACTTTCAAAAGCAATGGGTCTTCCTTCCTGCATTAAAACTGCACCAATTCCATTTCCTGAGGCATCACATTCCACAATAAAGGTTTTTGTGAAGTCCGGCGTAGCTAAGACCGGTGCTAGGCACATTGCCTCTTTAAGATGTTCAAAGGCCTTAGTTGCTTCAGGAGTCCATGAAAATGCATCTTTCTTCAATAATGTTGTTAGAGGTGCTGCTATTCTCCCATAATTCTTAACAAACTTGCGATAATACCCTGTTAACCCGAGAAATCCGCGCAACTGCTTTATGGTTGTGGGGCTTTCCATTCCTTAATGGCTTTAATTTTGTTAGGGTCTACTTTAACAGCCTCGTGAGATACAATATGACCCATATATTCCACCTCTTGTACTCTAAAGAAACATTTCGATGTTTTTGCATATAATTGTTTCTCCCGCAATAGTTTGAGCACCCTGTCAACATGTTCAACATGATCCTTCCAAGACCTGCTATAGATTAGTATATCATCAAAAAATACTAGCACAAATTTTCTAAGGAAGGGTTTGAAAATGGAATTCATCAACCCTTGAAATGTAGAGGGTGCATTGGTAAGGCCAAAAGGCATGACCAAAAATTCATAATGACCCTCATGAGTTCGAAATGTTGTTTTTGGAATATCTTCAGTCTTCATTCTAATTTGATGATATCCTGAACGAAGATCCAACTTGGTAAAATAAATTGCTCTATGTAATTCATCCAATAATTCATCAATCATAGGAATGGGAAATTTGTCTTTAATGGTGAGCTTATTGAGCTCCTATAATCCAAACACATTCGCCATGATCCATCCTTCTTGTGTACCAATAATATAGGAGGAGAGAAAGAACTTTGACTAGGTTGAATTATCCCCGCCTCTAACATTTCTGCAATCATACGTTCAATTTCACTCTTTTGGAAGTAAGGATATCTATAAGGCCTGATGTTTGGAGGAACACTTCCTGGAATCAAATGAATAGCATGATCATGATCATGAATAGGTGGGAGTCCTTTGGGAGTTTCAAACACCTTGAAATGATTGTCCAAGACTTGTTGGAGATTTGCAGAAATAGATGATTTTGATGTCGGAACTTCTAGTGAGCATAATTGTGCAATTACACCTCATTGTTCTTTCTTTAGAAGCTTTTTCATGACATTAGAGCTTATTATCCTTCCCGGCTTCCCTTCAATACCCTGTAATTCGACTTCCTTTCCTTCTGAAAAAAGATTCAAGAAAAGTTCTTGAAAATTAAAAGCTACCGTCCCCAAAGATTGTAACCATTGTACTCCTAGTACAACATCAACACCTCCCATAGGAATGGAAAGCATTGGACTAGTCAATACATATTCCCCATGGTTAGCTTGATATTATGGCATTTTCCAGAGCAATTTATAGTTCCTCCATTTGCAACCATCACTTGACATTCTGGTGCTGGGTATAGGAAACAATTTAATACCTTGGCTACCTTACAATGAATAAAATTATGGGTGCTACCTGAATCAATCAACACTATTACCTTTTTCTTCTTGATTTGTCCTTCTATATTGAGAGTTTGAGGAGTGGTAATTCCTGCCAGTGCATTACATGATATGGTCGGATTCATTTCTTCCTCTTCTAGGGCTAGTTCCTGGTGTATATCCTCTTCTTGTTCATTTTCTTCTTCCTCTTCACAATCTATGTAAAATAATTTCTTCTCAGCACACTTATGACCTTTAGTGTATTTTCTATCACAACCGTAGCAAAGCCCTTTTGCTCTTTTTTCTTCCAATTGTTGTGGTGTCAACCTTGTAGGTTGTGGAAATCTAGGCGTAGCAACACTTCCTTCTTTATAGAATTTAGTGGTAGGCTTCCTTGTCGCCATAATTTTACATTCAACTTTTCTTGCCAACCTGAATGCCTTCTCCAATGAATCAGGTTCCAGAACGCGAACTTCATGTTGGATGTTATCCTTTAAAGTTCCTTTGAAGAGATCAATCCTGTGTTCCTCTGGAATATCAGTTACCCTTATATTCAATTTTTGGAAGTCCTCAATGTGCTGCCCCACTAAACCCTTTTGTTTGAGATTTATCAATTGGCTAAAGAAGGTGTTGCTCTTTCTATCCTCATAATGTGCTATCATTTCTTCCGTAAAAATTGACCAAGTGATAATTTTTTTACGGGAGAAAAGCCATTGATAACATAAAAATGTATTTTGTTCTAAATGTAAAGTTGCAATGTGTACCTTTTGTGTGTTTTTCACATTATGAAGATCAAAATATTGCTCCATCTGTAGTATCTATGTTACAGGATCCTTCCCATCAATATTCCTCATATCCATTTTTGGAATATGGTGGTTCTTCCCACCAACATTAGCTTTTATGAAATTGCGATTAACATTTATTTTGTTCTCATCATGAGGTTCTTCTACTATCTTTTCACCATTAGGAAACATTTCTTGTATCAACTTGGTCAAACCTTCGATGTCTGCTTTTAGATCATTCTTCATGTTTTTCATGTTGTTTTCCATGTTATCTTTCATGTCATCCATCTTAGCTTCCATGCCAGCTTCCATGCCTTTCTTCAAACCATCCATCTTCTCTTCCATGCCTTTCTTCAAAACTTCCATTTCATTTTTTGTTGCTTTTTGCGAGAGTGAAATTTGTTGCACTTTCTCTTGTAATTTTGATAGATCATGTTGCAATTCTTCATCTTCATGAGTCATATTAGACCCTTATGAAGGCTTAATGGGTGTTGAATTATTTTTACGGGGCATCTTTTAGAACCCAATACTGATATCTATTCTACAATATGCCCTTGGAATCAATTCAAATTGATTCTTCAAACAAGACTTATGCAATTCGGAAAAAAAATACACACCTTTCTCTTGCTTTTGAGGAGCTCGATATTGAAATTGGATTATCTCTGTGATTGCAGCACTTCAATATATGAATTTTGGTACTGACGTATCCCTCTGAATTATCTTTCGAATTCCACAGGTTTGACCGGATTTGGATTTTCCAAGACAAAGTTGTGTCCAATCTCCCAAAATGACCTAATTATGGACTGGTTCGGTAGAGCGAAATTGTACGAATTACCACGTGTCATTGTTTCATCCTTTGTCTCTGAAATTCATAGCCAAGAAACTATTTTATGTGTACTTGTGACCATTTTTTACGACACTCCAATCCGATGCCCAGAGAGAGAGTTATTGAACTTTTCCCATGATCACCTCTTTGAGATGAAATTCAGGACCTTGAAAAAGCACTACGTTCCACGGATAATATCTCCAAAAATATTGTGAACCAAGCTCTGAAATTTTTTGACGAATTTATTAAGGATTTCAACTTCGCACTATAGGAATTTCAGATTTTGAACCTTCGTAGAAAAAATGTTATAGCGCAAATTCCGCGATGACCTGTTTAGGAGCCTGAAAAAAGACCTAACTTCCACAGATCATATCTCCAAAAATATTGCAAACCAAGCTTTGAAATGTTTAGAAAATATTCCTCAGGATTTCGGGTTCGTACCCTAAAAATTTCAGCTTCTAAAACGTCGTAGAAAAAAATTTATAGCAAAAATTCCACGATGACCTGTTTGGAGCAGCGAAACCCTAGAATCCAAAGCTCTGATAACAAATGTTGTGAAACCAGCTCAAAAAAGAGAAGAAAAGAGATATCAATGCCTTAGAAATAAGCCACTTCGAGGGGGAAACCTCTAATACATTACATGAATTAACAATTCTAGTGATACAATTTACAAAACCTCCTTTCTATATATAGGAATCCATGGGGCCATAATGTAATCCTAGTGGGCCACAATGTAATCCTAGCCGACCTAACAATAATAATTTAAGGGCACAATAATAACAAAATGGGGGTTACAAGGGTACAATAATAAAAATAAGGGGTTTACACTAACAATAATAAGGGACTATACTAGTGATATAGGGACTTAACACCTTCGGTGTCTTGTGATTGTGTTTTTATAGTGTACTTCGGTCATAAGATTAGCTCCTAACTCTCACACCTTGGGGGGTAATTTGTTACACCAATTTCTGGTCATCTAACATGTTACTATTAGATGGACTAAAGTACACCATGTAAGAACAATTTTACCACAGTAAAATTGCTTTCACTATGAGAAATAAATATTTTTTTTTAACAATGTCGGTTGCTATTTTGTATTCCGAAAAGGAGAAGGAAAAGTTCATTTTTTACATGCTAGAGTTATTGAGAAGCAACACTGAAGGTGGCTACAACAAAATGCTACACCTTCTTTTCTTCTTCTTTTCAGGAAGTACTGAAATATAGATAATGCATAAATTCCAAAAAAACTGAGAAAGAAGAAATATAAACTTCAAAGACATGCTTAAGGAGAGAGGAAGAGATCAGTCAATGTTGATATGGTGCCCATTCGAGGCATCTGTGTTGTCCTCATCGCCACCGTTTCTCCCATTGTTAGAACTTGAGCTAGGAGCTGTGCATTTCTCAAGTATGTATTTGACGATTTCAATTGATTCTTCAGTGTGAGAGCACTGTTTCGAGAGTTCATTGTACTGGTTCTGAAGAGAAGTAATCCTGTGGAGAAATACGTTCACATCTGCGTGATGATTTTCATCAAGGTTCTTCACATCTGTTTGCAACTTTAGATCAAGAATTTTTTAATGGGCATGAATCTACTCCAATTATGCTTGTATATCTGCACAATGTAGGTAGTCCTTGCTACGAGACATGCTATAGTAAGGAGGGGTGGAAGAGTAAATATAACTAGAAGAGAGCACTGGGAAAACAAAGAGTGTAGAGCAGGAGTGTGCAAGGTCTGCAAAGAGAATAGAGTAGGAGTAGGTAGGAGTAGGGCACAGGGTCTGCAAAGGGGAGAGATGGAACATGGAGCAGGAGGCCAATGCGAAGAGGGGAGGGAGGATCCGTTGGCACAATAGAGAATGCGCTTCAGAGACTTCAATGGAAAACATAGTGAGAAGAGCCGAAAGATGATGCATGAAGATGCAGAGGGCAGAGGAATAAATAAGACAACGCAATGAGAATGGGACCGCATGGAGGGAGACCCAAGGGGATAAGATTATAGGGAAGGGATGGAGGGGGGTACAAAAAATTCTGTAGAGTTTAGATATTTCAGAGGGATGGATCGAAAAAAATCTGAAGAACGCCTGCGACAAGATCAGGGCAAAGACACAATGTATGTGGCATCATTACACAATGTTTTTTCAGAATCTCGAGTCCAAGCCTTATTTGCGAGGGAGTCAGCCTCCTTGTTGTTCCTTCAGTGGATGTGATAAAAGGTGATTCCTTCCATATCTTTTGAGATGCTACGACACCTGCTGACTATTCGATGGAGATCGGTGTTGCTTATCGGGTGATCATGGTTCATCATATTGATGATGATGGAAGAATCACCAAAAACCATTGTGTTTGAGATGTTGAGATTTTTTAGCTGATATAAGCCTTGAAGGAGGGCGTAGGCCTCCACTCTGTTGTTGGAGAGGGAGCCCAAAACCCATTCAAATGTGATAAGGCTTCTGCCATTTTCATTTTTGATGATGCCACCAGCACCTGCAATGCTCGGATTTGATTTTGAAGCATCGTTAAAAAAGAGAGTGGGCCTTGCACAACTACCCATCCATTCAATGAAATCCTTGTCTCTGAGTCTAATCTTCCACCTTGTGGCTTTTCAAAGAGGCTGAGTTGAAGGGGGCTTCTGAATTCTAGTGTTTTCCAATAGATTGCCAAGAAAGCTTCATTCTTCCACTCGAAGTTCACTAATGTCAATTTTTCTATTGGTTTTGGAGGCTATTGTTTCAAGAGTGAGGCTCCAGGCTTTGCTGCAGACCTTTCTATAGAAGGTCTCTTTGTCATTGAAGATTTTCTTGTTTCTAATGAGCTGGATGTTCCATAAGAGCACGTAAGGCAAGGTGTCCCAGACCCTTCTCGCGAGATTGCTGTTATTTTCCCCCCATGGATAATTGCTCCTCCACGATTGAATTACTTCCACAATGGTGTTGTGCTGATCCCATTGAGGCTGATAAGAAGGGTTTAGGCCAATCCAATAGCGAGCAAAAAATGGGCACCAGATGAAGAGATGAGGTGTTGTCTCTTCGGCCTCTTGGTAGTTGGGGCACCTGGATGGTCCAAGCACACCCCTTTTTTTGAGGTTTTCAGAATTTATAATTTTCCCTTTTAGAAGAATCCATATGAAGATATTAATCTTGGGAATAGCTTCCAATTTCCACACCATTTTCCAATTAGGCTAAGTAGGAGAAGGGTAGTAGTCACTGCAGAGTTGTTTATAGGCAGTTTTAATGGAATATGTTGTGCTAGAGGGATCCCAACAAAAACTATCCATACTGTCTTTTTTCAAAGGCGCAGCACCATGGAGAAGAGTTTGAAGGTTAAATAGATTAGCTTCCAAATGAGTAGGGACATTGGGAAAAAGCCAACCAACCCTGTTTTGGGATTGGTCATCCCATTTGGGGAAATGGCTTAAGATATTTAGGCCCAGATTACTGAAATGAGAGAGGATACGATGAGTGCTAGGTTTTTCCAAGAGAGGAATTTGTCCCATGATTTTATCTTTCCCAATATTTATGCAGTTACCCCCATAGGGGACTTTAGAGAGGTTATGGGCTAAGAAAGGAGTGGATTTTTTATAGAGTGCCCAGATTTTAGAAAAAGGTCTATTAGGGATGTCATGGTCAAGAAGATGTTGTCGGGGAGAGTTGAGATACTTGGACTCCAGGACTCTTTTCCACCATGCTTGTTGACCACTGATTAACCTCCATACAATATTTCCACCAAAAGCATTGTTCAGGAGCTTGGGAGAATGAATTCCAATCCCTCCTTGTTCATAATCTTGAGTAACCTGTCTCCACTTAACAATATTGTATTTTTTCTTCTCGTTTTTTCCACCTTGCCAGAGAAACTGGCTTAGGATAGCTTAAAATTTGTGATAGATTCTAGTAGGGGCTTGAAGGAGAGTAAAATGATACAAGGGCAGAGACGAGAGGGCATATTTGAGGAGGACAATGCTGTTGGTCCTCTAATTTTCACCCTTTTTGACCATTTTTCCCTTTCCAAATCGTAATCATTTACCCTGTTTTACCTATCTTATGCGCCCTCATCCTGCACTAGTGCGAGAATGATGACACATTTTGCATTAAATTCATATTTTACATTTTAAACTCAACTTAGCATTTATTAACTATCTATTACGTGATTTCTTACTTAGAATTACTTTTGTAACTTATCGTTACCTCCTGTGCTATTTAATAGATAAACACTTATCTTGACTACTGATTTTTAGTGCAGAACAGATCTCGCACCAACACCAATGCCGTGAATCTTGGCAGCAAATCTGGATCACTTGGGTTGCCGCATGTTTTGTACTGCCTTAGCTACGATCAACGAAGACATATTCGAAGGTAGCCAAGTCCCAGCTATGACAACAGTTAAATCTAGAGTATTTGAGATCGGACTTAAGAGAGACGAACAACTGGAGATAGCTGCGGCCTATTCTATTAAAATCGATTTAATTTTGAAGGCCAAAAGCTTATTCTGCAATCGGTTATGTAATTTGTTATAATGATTTCTGTAATTGGCTATGTAATTTTTAAACGAATAAGAAGAAATGTAAATAGGACAAGATGTTCAATGTTTTGATAGAATTGAATACATCAAAGAATAGAACCAGTGAGGCTTTAACAAACTTGTCTTTTGTTATCGCCCGAATCTGGGCTGGATATGTAACCACACATGTATTTGCTTTTAGGATTTAATAAGAAGAGCTCTACCTTATGCTTCATGGATTTTATTTCTTCATGCTTAAACAATTTATGAATTGATTCAATACTGAGTAGCGTTTCCATTTGAAAGGGAAACGTGCTAGTTGGCTAAGTCCCAGCCATCCCAACATGTTCTCCCTCCTTTCTGTTCTTGCAATTTGTGTCTACTAAGTTTGATTTAATTTACAGCATTTGAATTTTTGTTTGAGTGAAAGCAGATCTTCAGTGTGAAGTAGTTAAATTTCCTTTTCTGCATCTAAATTTAAATTTTCTTTCTCCGCCTACTTCGAACAGGAGAAATTACCTGTGCCAGTGCATGTTGGTGTGCTATTCACTTTCTGCACGTGTGGTTTTTTTTCTTTGCCTAGTTCGAGCAGGAGAAATTACCTGCACCAGTGCACGTTGGAGTGCTATTCACTTTCTGCACGTTTGGTTTATTTTCTCTGCCTGGTGTAAGTAGGAGAACTGTTTCTGCACCAGTGCTGGATAGTGTGATGCCGCAAGTCTCTTTAGTTTACTTCTAACAGCTTTCTTGCTTTCAGTTACATTTTAATTAAAAATATTTTTTCTTTATTTTTGCATGCATTTATCTTTTTGATATGCAATTTGGTTTCATAACACTTGCAGTAGTTAATCATTGATTTCAAAGACTAAAAGTTAGAGTGTAAGAAGCTCAGATCAGGTACAAGAACCAATTTCTTGGTACCAGATCTAAGTGTTGTGGACTTGAGAAAGTTCAGTGCCCTTGCACGAAGAAAATCATTTTTAGTATAGACATTAATTTACACCTTATCCATAGATCGTTGTTCCTCCACTAGTGCAAGAAGACTGCACTAGTGCAAGATCGATTCTTGTGGGAAGGATATCTTTACATGAGCAGGTTTGAAAGGGCCCATATGTTGAAGACTGATAAGGTGTCTTTGCTAAAGAAAACACATTCTCAATAGATGATCAATATCCCACTAGAGTAATTTCCTTATTTTTATTTCCGAATCTCTCTTGCAAGTATATTTCCTCTTGTTCTAGCCTCGGATTGTTTTGATGGTTTCAGTTGCCTAATTCTCTAAAGTTTGATTCTGCAAATTTTCCTTTAAAAAGTAGGATTTTGATATTAGAATATTCATACCATCTATGGCATTTTCTGTGCTTCATCTCTAAGTTTACAAATCCCCCGGGTTGACAATTTAAGTGTTGAGGACTTTACTTAAGTGTAGTTCCTGCACCCCAACATTTTGGCGTCGTTGCCGGGGAGGCGATTTGATTTGGTAAGAATTTTCTGATGATGCAATAGGGGTAATTCTGCCTTTATATTTTTTTATTTTTTATGAAAGTGTGGTGAGCCTTATTTTAACCAATAACTTTGAAAATCAATTATCTTCAGATCCTTAACGTTATATCATTTTTGGGGTATTGTAAGAACCCCCGTTACTAATATGTGTGTGGAGATAGGGAATATCAATCAACCAGATGGACTTAAAGATGATAACAAATATGAAGGTTCTCTCTCAAGCCCTAGCAGCTGTTGGGATCTTGATCTCTACCTCTCAGGAAGAAAACTTCTTGACAATAGTCAAGGACTTGTCCATTTCTCCACCATCACAAGAGGATTTAGAAGTCTCTTTTGAGGAGAAAAATGAATCATGCACTATAATCAATGGAGAACATCCACTGGAACCTGAGATTGAGGAGTTCTTGACATGTCTATCAGCAAATCTAGAATGTAACCTAGAGACTACTCACCCTACGGAGAACAATCAACATGACATGGAAGAAGAGGGCGAGCAGCAAGGGCCAAATCAAGAAATGGACCAAGGCTACCATGATTACATCAAAAATTGGTTCCAAACAGCTACTCAAGCAAGGCAACATTATCCTCTTCTAAAAATCTTGTTGTCATATCATTTATATTCGTTGGTTTTTCATGCTCATGCACACTTTAGAGTTTTTATGATAAATTTGAGCATGAATATATATTTTCACCTGATCCGCACATGGCTTCATTGGAAGTCCTCCTATACATAAAAAGAAGTATTTTTCCTCTTAGGTAAAGTAGGGGAGGTGAATAAAGTTGTTAAGATGCTATTTGGGCTTTTGATTTTTAAAGTGTAGTCATTAAAACTACTTTTGATCCACATTGGTTCTTAACACACACATCTGTGACACATCTTGTTGAGTATGATTCACTCTAAATACCTCATGATTTTTCAAAGTAACTATGACTAATCACTCTAAGAATTTGTCATCTGATATATATAATTTCAGTTTCCCTTAGAAGGTGCTATTGGAAACCCCCTATGGAGGACCACTCTTGTTAAGATCATAATAAGCTACTCGTGAGAACACTAGCATTTTTTAATTCAAGAATTATTTTCGTCATTATCTGGGATATTTTAATAATTCTTTAGGGTAGAGGAACTAGTCAGTAATGATTAGTCATTAAAAACTTTTCACACCATCCCGTATTCTTAAGGAGTAGATCTATATCCCCACTTATTAAGTAACCTTTTAGGTTGATCATAATCAGAGTATACAAAATATTTAGGGAAGGATAGGAGGTCTCGTGATGAGCCGAACTACCATGATCATGAGACATAGCATGCATGACATTACTACTTCTGGTCACCAAGCCAGAGTAATGGCTTTCAACTGAAAATTTGGAAGACAGGAGGTCTCATCATGAGCCGACCTGTTCATCCATGTTACTTCTTGTGAGTGGCACTGCCATTAGTTGGTTACCAAGCCAAAGTAGTGGCCTTCATCTAAAATTAAAATAAGATAACTCTGAATCCATGCCTAGTAAGTGGGACACAAACATTTCAATGGGTCAAAAGACACCCCTGCCGAGGTTATGGACACTTGCGGACATCAAGGCTATGTATGTGGTATTAAAGTTAATTGCATACTATGATTTTCTTAGCTATCTTTCTCTTCCCCTAAACTTATCTTTTTTCCTTGGAACATGGTTTTAAAGACGATTTGAACATGATACTTTGAGTTATATCTTTCAAAAATCAAGAATCCTTAAGGATGTGGTACCCTCAGTAAAGGTTATTCTTTGTTCTATATTAAGACGGAATTTAGTTTGAATCCGAATGACAACAGAATTTAGAGTGTTCAATAAAGAGATTTCTAATTGGTATTATAAATCATTTTGACTTTCATGATATTTAGAGTTATGAATTACTCAATGATGACTGCTCACAAGATGTTGGTTGGCAACAATGTGTATTGATGGTGGTTGCCTCTAAATATGCATTGCATAATCTAGGTACAAGATTGCTATAGTAGGTGCATGAATTTGAGGTAGTTATTTTGAGATTGCACCTTTTCAACAAAATTTTATTTTCATTATAAGGCTTTGGGCAGAAAAAAAACAAGGAATTCATTTGGGACAAGGTACTAGGTATGTACCATACTCTTTTTTCCCACTGTAGTTATTTTTATTGCACCAATGCAGACAGACCTTCCAGAAAATTTTCTGCATTTCTTCATATCCCATTTTGTAATTTTCCCTTAGCTTTCTTCTCAAAATTATAGTATAATTAAACTTCCCATATTCTTCTAAATTCACCCTATCCACTTCGAAGAAATCCCACTTTAACCCTGAATTGTTTTTCCTATCCCACTTCTATTTTCCCTCTTTTGGTACTTTCCTGGAAACCCTATGACAGAATTCCTTCCCATTCTAAGATTTTCCTTTCCCACTCCTTTGTTCCCTCATGAGTTTATTGCAGGATCTTGCATACAAAGAGAAGAAGGATGTGCTCTAAAACATCAAGAAAGGGTGAAGCAAAATTCAGAATAAGTTGAGGAAATCATGTGAAATCTAGCCTATATTTTAATTCTCTATCTTAATATTATGCTTGCACTAGTGCAAGCATGTTGTCCTATATGATAAGATGAGTAGAAAAGTACCAACAGAATGATATGATTTAAGCGGTGCAAAGATTAGTACAAGCATGCACCTCATTAGCAGCATAGCACAAGTTATCATATGACATAAGAAAGTGATCATGATGGAAAGTTATATGATGTTTTTCATATGATTGACAAGTATTTACGATATTATATTACCTAGGAGGAAATTAGTTAAAAGTACAAAGTTTTTTAATTATAAATCATGATCTTTTTAATGAGTGCTAAGTTCCTTTTTTTGTAATTATGAAGAAATGTAAGAATTGTGTTAATCGTTGTTTGCATATAATCTACCCCACTCCACAATGATTTGAAAATTTCCTTCACTCATAACTCCCCCCACTCCTACATTTATCCTAAACATCCCTTCATCATGATTATTACTGCACTTAATCGTTAAACCGCCGTCGCGCATACCAATTAAGCCTGACCAGAAATGATGAGTATTTATGGCAAATGAATCAGATATATGGTAAGATCTGTATGTATGAAAGTCGATTCCCCGGTATTGCATGCAAGCCTTGCAAATTATTGTTCATAGCCAATAACAGCAATGCCGCCCGTTCGAAATGAGCCCCTGTCTCTTAGCAAGATTGAGCAAACTGCCAAAGTTCGCAATAGTCCTCCACTGTTGCATGAGTCAGGATTTCTACGGTACCTGCAGAAGTTCGATGGGTTTGACAGGGAGGTTGCCCGGCCAAGTGAGAATTGGGCCACTCGAATTCAAAGTCATGAAGAAATTTGTAGCAGTAGCAACGGGCTTGGAGAATACGGGAGTGGAGTGGTTCAAGAACCAGAAGTTGGAAAGAAAACACTAGCAATGTTTTGTGAAGGATAAGAAGATGGAGGTGAATTGGAAATGCAGAGTCCCGCACAAAGCCCTGCTGGGTCAATGGCAGGATCTCCTATTTTTTTTGCAGAAATTTGTGACCTGTGAAGGGAGGTACACCTGTACCCTGGTGTATCATTTTAGACTGCTGCAACATTTTGAAGGAGGCCGACACATTTTTTGGAGGATGAACTTCCCCTACTTTTTGCTCAAAAGCTTGGAGAAAATGGCTAGAAGCGTACAGGATGGAAGGGAGGACCAGGCTGATACACGACTATGCCATCATGGCCTAATAAAAATCTTGGTCTCAAAATAGCTGGAGAGCAAGGGTATGACATGGGAAGAGCTGTTGAAATAGCTACATGGGAAGTCAGTTGAGGGAAAGAAGGTGAAGACTCCTACCAGTACAAGTAAGGTTCTGACCAGAAGCAAAAAGGGAAGTTCTTCTCGCACTAGTGCGAAAAGAAAGCAGTCAGAAAAATCGACAAAAGAGAAGATTGTATCTTCCATTAAGGAAACTGTTAGCGCACCCACTGAAGAAACCCCTTCTACATAGGCATAGGCCTCTGAACATGACAGTCTATCGGTCCTTGCAGACACAGTGAATATTGCACAAGTCAGGGATGATACTTTGGTGGCACATTTTATCAAAATACCCCATAAGAAGAGTAAAATTGCCGATGTAGGTAAGAAACCACAACCCCCACAAGGTATGGAATGCCATTCTGCACCAGTACAAAAATAACCTGAGGAAGAGGAACTGAAAGAAGAGGAACCGGAGGAAGAAGAGGAACCCGAGGAAGAAAAATTAGACAAGGAACCAGATAAAGATGAACCAGAAGAAGAACCTAAGAAAGAGGAACCAGAAAAAGAGGGACTGCAGGTAGAAGAGTTCCTTGATGCGACCATGGCAGATATAGAAGTTCCGGAGCCAATGAAAACAACTGCTGAGACAGATAAAGGAAAATAATTGGTGACTCCTATTGCCCGCATAGCAGAATTAGAACTCCAAGTACAAAACTTGGAGCAACTTGTGACCAAAGCACAAGAGGAGAAGGAACAAAGCAGAGGAGAATTGATGGCAGAGATCAAACAAAAGAAAATCGATGTTAATGTTTGGAAATATCGAGCTGGATGCTATTTCAGGTGGTTGAGAAGGGTAGCAAAGAAGTTAAGGCACATCAAGAGGAAGAAGGTTGAAACAGTGCAGCATGAGGATAACATACTGGAACATGACTGAGTTGGAGTATTTAAAATTTTGGTTTTTTGCAGACGTAAAAAATTGTGTGAGGACACACAACAGTTTAGGGATGGGAGGATGTTGGTCCTCTAATTTTCACCCTTTTTGACCATTTTCTCCTTTCCAAATCGTAATCATTTACCCTGTTTTACCTATCTTATGTGCTCTCATCCTGCACTAGTGTGAGAACGATGACACATTTTTCATTAACTTCATATTTTACATTTTTAACTCAACTTAGCATTTATTAACTATCTATTACGTGATTTATTACTTATAATTACTTTTGTAACTTATCGTTACCTCCTATGCTATTTAATAGATAAACATTTATCTTGACCGTTGATTTTTAGTGCAGAACATATCTCTCACCAGCACTAGCGTCGTGAATCTTGGCAGTGAATCCAGATCACTTGGGTTGCCTCATGTTTCATACTACCTTAGCTATGATCAATGAAGACATATCTGAAGGCAGTCAAGTCCCAGCTATGACAAAAATTAAATCTCGAGTAGCTGAGATTGAACTTAAGAGAGACGAACAGCTGGAGATAGCCGCGGCCTATTCTGTTAAAAGAAATTTAATTTTGAAGGTCAAAAGATTATTCTGCAATTGGTTATGTAATTTTTTATAATGATTTTTGTAATTGGCTATGTAATGGTTAAACGATCCTTTTGGCATGTGGCCAAAAGGATCTATATAAGAAGAAATGTAAATAGGACAAGATGTTCAATGTTTTGATAGAATTGAATAGATCGAAGAATATAACCAGTGAGGCGGTAACAAGCCTGTCTTTTTTTATCAACCCGAATCTGGGCTGGATATCTAACCACACATGTATTTGCTTTGAGGATTTAATAAGAAGAGCTCCGCCTTATGCTCCATGGATTTTATTTCTTAATTCTTAAACAGTTGATGAATTGATTCAATATTGAGTAGCATTTCCATTTGAAAGGGAAACGTGTTGGTTGGCTAGGGCCCAGCCAACCCAACAGATTCTCCCTCCTTTCTGTTCTTGCAATTTGTGTCTGCTAAGTGTGATTTAATTTACAACATTTGAATTTTTGTTTGAGTGAAAGCAGATCTTTAGTGTGAAGTAGTTAAATTTCCTTTTCTGCATCTGAATTTAAATTTTCTTTCTCTGCCTGGTTCGAATAAGAGAAATTACCTATGCCAGTGCACATTGGTGTGCTATTCACTTTCTGGATGTGTGGTTTGTTTCCTTTTCCTGGTTCGAGCAGGAGAAATTACTTGCACCAATGCACGTTGGAGTTCTATTCACTTTCTGCATGTTTGGTTTATTTTCTCCGCTTGGTGTAAGTAGGAGAACTGTTTCTGCACCAGTGCTGGATAGTGTGATGCCGCAAGTCTCTTTAGTTTACTTCTAACAACTTTCTTGCTTTCAGTTACAATTTAATTAAAAATATTGTTTATTTATTTCTGCATACATTTATCTTTTTGATATGCAATTTGCTTTCATAACACTTGCAGTAGTTAATCATTGATTTCAAGGACTAAAAGTTAGAGTGTAAGAAGCTCAGATCAGGTACAAGAACCAGTTTCTTGGTACCAGATCTGAGTGTTGTGGACTTGAGAAAGTTCAGGGCCCTTGCACGAAGAAAAGCATTTTTAGTACAGACATTAATTTACACCTTCTCCATAGATCGTTGTTCCTCCACTAGTGCAAGAAGACTGCACTAGTGCAAGATCGATTTTTGTGGGACGGATATCTTTACATGAGCAGGTTTGAAAGGGCCCATATGTTGAAGACTGATAAGGTGTCTTTGCTAAAGAAAACACATTCTCAGTAGATGATCAATATTCCGCTATATTAATTGCCTTCTTTTTATTTCTGAATCTCTCTTGCAAGTATATTACTTCTTGTTCGAGCCTCCGATTGTTTTGATGGTTTGAGTTTCCTTCTTCTCTAAAGTTTGATTCTACAATTTTTCCTTTAAAAAGTAGGAGATGATATTAGAAATATTCATACCATCTTTGGCATTGCTTGTGCTTCATCTCTAAGCTTAGGAATCCACTGGGTTGATAATCTAATTGTTGAGGACTTTACTTAAGTGTAATTCCTGCACCCCAAAAAATGCGTCCTGCAAGATTTAGCCAGGAGGAGTCCCATTGTTGCACTTTCCTCTTCATTTTGTCTACGATAATATTCCAGAATTCAAAATTTAAAGGGCCATCACTGACAGGCATGCCCAAATAAGTGAAGTGATCCCAATTTAGTTTTTAGGGGACTCCAAATATATGAGCGATGTTGTGAATGGTTTGGCTGGTAGCATTCCAGCCATAAATGCAGTTTTTTCGATTATTAATCAGGCCTCCAAAGTAGAGCATGAATTTAACCAGAATAGTTTTAAAATGGTGAGAAATGATGATAGATGTGCCTCTGATCAAAATAGTATCATCAGAAAATATCGAATGGTTCATGTTTTTTACACCATTGCCAAATTTGATGCCCGTGATAAGGCCTAATTTTCTCATATGATCCAAGGCCCTACTGAAGGATTCTGCCATAAGGATAAAGAGGTAGGGAGAGAGGGGACACCCTTGTACAAGGCCATGAGACGACTGAAAGGAGGGTGATGGTATGCCATTGACAAGAGGAGAGATCCAAGAGATTGAAATACAAGAGTTAATGAAGGCAAGGAAATTTGAGTTGAAGCCCATTTTCTTAAGGACATAGGTGAGGAAAGAGTGCCTGACCCTATCAAAGGAATTATCTAGGTTGATCTTGAGGATAAATCATTTTTATTTGCGAGTGATACTTGAGTGGATAGCTTCTTGAAAAATGAGGACCGAATCAGAGATTTGTCTTTGGGAGATGAAACCTCCTTGATTTTTCGAGATGAGGTTATGGAGGTAGGGCTTGAGGCGCATGGAAATGATTTTAGTGATGAGTTTGTAGGAGGAGTTGCAAAGGGAGATTGGTCTAAATCTAGTGAAGGAGGAGGGAAAATTTTCTTTGGGGATAAGTGCAAGGAAAGTAGAGTTTGTATAGCCCCCAATGTTCTTCTTCCTTTGAACCCATTGTATCATTTTGACCAAATCCTTTTTTATTAGGTCCCAGTGACTCCTGCAGATGCTGATAGAGAAATTGTCAGGTCTAGGAGCTTTGTCCAGATGCAAGGACCAAATTTCTCTCTGGATTTCTTCCTAATTTATCTCTTTGTTGAATGCGCTATTCATCTCCTTTATAATCATAGTTGGTAGATATTGTAAGAGATCAGAGTAATCTTCTGACACATTTTTTTATGATAGAATATATTTGTAATTCATGGTGGCAATAGCTTTTATTAACTCTTGATCTGTTTGAATGTTACCTTCAGCATCGATAATGGAGGAGATATTAATTTTGGTTTTGCAAATAGTGGCTTGTTTATGGAAAAAAGAGGTGTTCTTGTCACTTTCTTAAAACCACATATTTCTGGATTTAACTCTCCATTTCTCCTCTTCCTTCCTATTGAGTCTGAATAATTTCGAGTAGAGATTTTTTTTCCTGACTAGAGCGTTCTTGATTGAGCCCATGCAGGCTGATGCTACTATGGAAAACGTCCAGCTTTGGATTTAATTTCAAGTTTTTTAGTTTCTAGTTCATTACAATGCTGCTTGGCCCATGCTCCTTCACAGAGTTTCTTGTGATTCAGATTGAGGAGGGGTCGGAAGAGGAGGTGGGGGGATCAGGATTGATGGGGGAGGGGCGGGGAGAGGTTAGTTGGGAGGGGATAGATAAAAGGGGAGGGTCCTCATCGAAGGGGGCGAGGGAGGAAAAGGGATTGGAGGAGTCTAGCGAAGCACTGTAGGGAGGAGTAGGGGAAGCAACAGGTTGGTGTGAGGGTTCTGAGATTTGAAGAGAGGAGGAGGAAAGGGGATCAGATTTGGGAGGGGGGATAAAGGGGGTGATGTTCTTGGGGTTAGAGGAGGTCTTCTTTTTCTTGACTGTTTCCTATTGTGAGCCAGTCTCCAGATTTTCAATATCAATAATTTTAGAGCAACGATTTGCAAAGTGGCCATATTCGTGACATACCTTGCATTTAAATGGAATTTTTTCATAGTCAAGCTGCTGGATGTGCATCCATTCATCGAATTTTAACTTGATCGCCTCGGGGAAACCTTTTCCCAGATCCACCTGGACACAGATCCTGGCACAAGCTTGCATGTTATCTTTTGGCTCACTTCGATCTATAATCTTGCCAACAACATTTCCAATAGCTCGAATGGAATCATCTCCCTAACAGTGCAAGGGAATATGAGGAAGGCGCACCCGAACAGGGATGACGTTTGGTACATCAAGTTCTGGGTCAAGATCTAGCATTCATTTGCTGAGATACAGGCCTCTAGTGTCCATAAAATATGGTCCATTCATGAAGATCAGGTCCTTGTCCTCTTTCGCTTCAAAATGAAAGGTAAAATAGGCTCTATCACAGAATTGAATGGAGATTTTTCCATTGATTTTGTCAGGCCAATTGTGCTCAACCCATTTTTGAACCATCTTCAGAGAGGGCTAAAGTCCAGTAAATTTTCCAGTAAGGCCCTTCTCGTCAAGAGAAAGGGAAGCCATGCACGGAATGGATGGAAGGAGGGAAACCTCCTAGATTCCATCAAGCTTCTTCACAAATTTTGAGATCGTCGGCCTAGGGTGTGGAGGAGCGAGGGATTTGATCAAGGCAGGGAAGGCTTGGGACCGATCCAAAAAAGAGGCCACCTTCGAGGAGGACTCTGGAGGGGCCATGTGTGAGCTAGCAGTAGGAGGAGGCAGCTAGTGCACTGGAGCAACAGCAACAAGGTGTGGGCTCAGCTAGCAGCAGCAGCAAATTTTTTTTATTAGAAATAGGATTTTACAATATCCACTATGAGAAATAACTTAATAACCCATAGTTTATTATGTTTTTTTGGTCTAAACAAGAAACCCCGTGAGAAATAATTAAATAAATCCTTATTTGTTTGATTTTTCGCTAGGGATAATTAACTAGACCACTGTTTAATTAATATTCCTGGTCATATTTAACCCAAAATAGGAAAATTAATTAGATAAATCATTATTTATCTTATTATTTTCTAGGAATACTTATTTAAATCATTATTTAATAATATTACTTGTTAAATTTGACTAAATCATTTATAAATAATTGAATAAATAATTAATTATTTAATTATTCCTTAACCATGTTAGGTTCATATATTACTAGTTTAGTCCCTTAGTGTTATTAGTGTAGCCTCGTTATTGTTATTATTGTGCCCTTACATTCTTATTGTTAGGTCGGTTAGGATTATATTGTGGGCCAATGGACTCCTACATAGAGAAGGAGTTTTTGGTCATTTGTATCATCAAAGAATTGTTCATTTATGTAATGTATTGGAGGTTTCCCCCTCAAAGTGGCTAATTTCTAAGGCGTTGATCTCTCTTTTCTTCTATTTTTGGACCTGGTTTCATAACATTTGGTATCAGAGCTTTGGATTCTAGGGTTTCGCTACTCCAAATAGGTCATTGTGGAATTTTAGCAATAACGTGTTTTATACGAAGGTTTAGATGCTGAATTTTGTACAGCACGAAGCTAAAATCCTTAGGAGCCTTTTGTAAAAATTTTAGATCTTGGTTAAAAATATTTTCAAAGATATTATCTGGGGAAGTTAGGGTTTTTTCAGGCTCCTGAATTTCAAATAAAATAGGTCATCGTGGAATTTTTGCTATAATTTTTTGTATACGAAGTTTCAGAAGCGGAAAGTTTTACAATGCGAAGCTGAAATCCTGAGGCACCTCCTGTAGAAATTTCAGATCTTGGTTCGCAATATTTTTGGAGATATGATCTGTGGAAGTTAGGATTGTTTCAAGCTCCCGAATTTCATTCCAAAGAGGTGACCATGGGAAAAACATCATAACTCTCTCTCTGAGCATCGGATTGGGATTTTGTAAAAGTAGCCTCAAGAACACGAACTGTAGTTTTTGATATATCAATTTTAGAGCCAAAGGAGGAAACAGTGACACGTGGAAATTCATACAATTTCGCTCTACTAAGCCAGTCCATAATTAGGTCATCATGGGAGATTGGGCATAAATTTGTCTTGAAGAATCCAAATTAGGTCCGACCTATGGCATTCAAAAGAAGATTCAGAGGGCTACTTTAGGGAAAATTTTTAGATATTGCAGATTCAAAATCATAGAGATAATTCATTTTCAATATGGAGCTCCTCAAAAGAAATAAAAATGTGTGTATTTTTTTCGAATTACATAAGTCTCGTTTGAAAAAAAATAGTTTGAATTTATTACAAGGGCATATTGAAGAATAAATATCAATATCGGGTTCTGAAATGCCCCCTAAAAAGAATTCAACGCCCATTAAGCCTTTAGAAGGCTCTACTATGACTCATGAAGACAAAGAAACACAACATGAGATATCAAAATTACAAGAGAAAGTGCACCAAATTTTTCTATCGCAAAGAGAAAAAAAAAATGAAATGAAAGTTTTGAAGTAAGGTGTGGAAACTAAGATGGATGGTTTGAATAAAGGCGTGGAAGCTAAGATGAATGGTTTAGAAGCTAAGATGGATGGCATGGAAATGGGCATGGAAGCTAAGATGGATGGCATGGAAACTAAGATGGATGACATGGAAGCTAAGATCGATGAAAAATTAAAGAAAACATGGAAAACATGAAGAATGATCTAAAAGTAGAAATCGAAGGTTTGGAAAAGTCGATGCAAGAAATGTTTCCTAATGGCGAAAAGATAGTAGAGGAAACTCATGATGAGAAAAAAATAAAAGTTAATCGTGATTTCATAAAATCTAATGTTGGATAGAAGAACCACCATATTCCAAAGATGGATATGAAGAAGTTTGATGGCAAGGATCCTGTAAGATGGATACTACAAATGGAGAAATATTTTGATCTCAATAATGTGAAAAACACACAAAAGGTTTGCATTGCAAATTTACATTTAGAAAAAAATACATTTGTATGGTATCGATGGCTTTGCTCCGGTTAGAACATTGTCACTTGGTCAATTTTTACGGAGGAAATGATAACACATTATGAGGATACAAAAAGCAACACCTTCTTTAGCTAATTGATAAATCTCAAAAAAAAGGGTTTAGCAGTGGAACACATTGAGGACTTCTAAAAATTGAATATAAGGGTAACTAATATTCTAGAGGAACGTAGGATTGATGTCTTCATAGGTACTTTAAAGGATAACATCCAACATGGAGTTCATGTTTGGGAACCTGATTCATTGGAAAAGGCATTTAGGTTGGCAAGAAAAATTGAATGTAAAATTATGGCGACAAGTAAGCCTACCACTCACATATATAAAGATGGAAGCGTTGCTACTCCTAGAATTCCACAACCTACAAGGTTGACACCACAAAAATTGGAAGAAAAAAGAGCAAAAGGGCTTTGCTATAGTTGTGATAGAAAATACACTAAAGGTCATAAGTGTGCTGAGAAGAAATTATTTTACATAGATTGTGAAGAGGAAGAAGAAAATGAACAAGAATCTTCAAAAGAAGAGGATATCCACCAGGAACCAACCCTAGAAGAGGAAGAAATAAGTCTGACCATATCGTGTAATGCATTGGCAGGAATTACCACTCCTCAAACTCTCAAGATAGAAGGACATGTTGAGATTGCAACAAGATGAGGAGCTTAGTGGAAAGGAGTCGCCTTCACTAAGTGGGCCTGCAAGTTATTATTGGTGCAAAGTCTATTTTTAGACTATGTATATTTTTAGACATATGGATCATGTTCTATGAGTTGCAGGATGCTGTTTGTGGATGGTTGGTCAAGTCGGAAGAAATAGATGGACTTATATTTTTAGACATACTAGGCGGAATCTATTTTTAGATTTCCAGTCTAAAAATAGATATGTCGAATATTATTAGCTCTTAATAATATTTGGACTCTAAACATTATCTTATCCTCTTGGAGCACTTCAGTTTGATGCCTGGATGTGGCACATGCAGCTGACAGAAAGAATTACGCTACTCCTAGGGTTTAGTGGAGCTATTGCATGGTTGACTTCAGTTAGAACTCATGTGATAGAGTTTGGTGGAGTTAATGAGACAGTTAATGGAGTTGTGTTCAGTTTAACTTAGTTGAGCTAGTTGTATCTAGTCTAACTGATTGATAAAATTAGTGAGAGTGGTGTGAATTAATTATTAATTAATTTTCTAATTATTAACTCATAAATCAACTAAAGAATACATCAGTTAACTGCAGTGCATGGATAGTTTCAGTGGAGACCAGTGAAGAGGTAGGTGAAAGAGCAAGTGTGACTATTAGTTGTGACTATACTGGTGCATGATATTTGCACACACATTGATGGAGAAGCCAACGAGGATTGTGCAGTACGTACTGGTGGGATTTGAACCTGGATCTCATGATTATCCATATTGGATTGCGCAGTAGAAGCAGGCTAATAGGTGGAGCAGATTGGAGCATGTGTTTTGTATGATCTGAGCTTGTGTAGTGTGTAACAATTGGAGATTGTACTGAGAGCTTGTGAGAGTTTGTACAATGATTGTTACATGATATCTATCATTATAATATACAGATAGTTGGGGGTTTTCAGCTTTAAGCTTTCCCATAAATACTGTGTTTATATGTGTGATTGTTTATGGTTTTAATGTGCACATGCGATTGTCTAATTTCCGCAAATTGATGATCAATCGTAGAAGAGGTTATGTATTATGCATGAAGCTCAAATAGTGTGTGATCAGGATAACCTCAGTGAATAATTTAACATTTGTTCAAATTTATACATGGTATCAGAGAAGTATTGATCATTGGATAAATTGCAGAACATTGAAGCGGTTGAGTTTTGTGCTAGTGGAATTCGAATTTGCAGTAGTGTTTTCTTAGTGTCGAAGTTGAGATGTCTTTCAACGGATTGCGGTGGGAGTTTCCCTTGAGGGCGGCTCGAATTATATTGCATGGAAGGACAGGATGGAGGTGGTGCTGGATGACAATGGGTTGAAGGAGTTCATAGATGCATAAATTCCAAAGCCTACTTCTAGTGATGCTGCCGTACTTGACGCATGGCAAAAGAAGACAGCAAAGTGTCGAAGGATTCTGGTGGAGGGCTTGAAGGATCACATAGTATCCAGCCTTCATAGTAAGGCTTCTCCATTCTTGATGTGGAAAGCTTGGACAGATTTATTTCAAAGAAAGAGCGATCAGAGGAAGTTGGCGCTCAAGGACAAACTCAGAAACATAAAGATGGAGAAATGCGACAGTATGCCCAAGTACCTCATGAAGTTCATCCAATGTAGGGATGAGTTGGGAAGTGTGGGGGTTACTGTTGATGATGAGGACTTGGTGAGATTGGCTCTCCTTGGGTTTCCGAAGAGTTGGCATTCGTATCAACACTCTGTCAATGGTCGGGAGAAATTGCCAGGATGGGAGCGACTTTGGTCAGATCTTGTGCAAGAGGAGATAAGGCGGAGTACCAGGGATGGATTTTCATCAAAGAACTCTGATGAAGAGAATTGTGCTTTGGCTACCAAAGCAAAGAAGGGGAAGCGCAAGAAAGCTTCTCATTCTGGTGTGAAAGGCAAGAAGCAGGACATGTCTAAGGTGAAGTGCTTTCACTGTCACCAACACGGACATTACGCCACTAGTTTTCCATAGAAGAAGAAAAATAAGTAGGCTGTTGGGATTGTAGTTGGAGAGGCCTTAGCCTCACAGTTTGAGCTACATTTTTCGCTGATCGCATGCTTGGTATCAAGTGTGACGGGTTCAGTGTGGTTTCTGGATAGTGGTACGTATTTTCACATGACAGGAGATCGAGATTTGTTCACGTGCGGATGAGGAAATATCTTGGTGCGCATCGAGATGGGCAATGATGGTAGATACGGTCACGATCGGTATCGGTACCATTTCCTTTGAGAGGGAGTATGGTAAACCTTTTATATTGAAGGATGTCATGCATGTTCTAGGATTGAAGAATAATCTGATCTTGGTGGCCATGTTGGAAGACAAGGGATATGATGTTGTATTTAGCGAGGGAAAGGCTTTCTTGCACAGTAAGGCAACTGGTGAAACCCGGAGGATAGGGCTTTGAGTTAAGAACCTTTATCAATTGCAGTTAGATGGCTACGCAACAATGGTAGGCAAGGTAGAAGGAGTGGTGAGCCGGGATGAGGGCGAGTTATGGCACAGGAGATTGGGCCATCTTCACCATGGTGCTTTGAAGAGAATCTTTTGTAGCGATTTCTACTGGGCTTCCTAAAGGCACTCTTGCGCAGTCAGATCGGTGCAAGGGGTGTACCTTGGGAAAATTTGTGAAAGCCACCTTTCACGAGAAGGATAGTCGCGCCACGACGATCCTTGAGAGAATTCACACAGACGTGTGTGGACCTTTCTCAGTAGCTTCGACAGAAAAGCACAGGTACTATGTGATCTTTGTTGATGATTTTCTCGGAAGTGCTGGATTTTCTTCATGTAGAAGAAGAGCGAGACATACTCAAAGTTCTGTGAGTTCAAGGCAGTTGAGAAGGGATGGAAGAGGTAGGGGAGCGGTGTTGAAGGCTCTTAGGGCGACAATGGTGGTGAATTCATCTGCGTGAATTCAAGGACTTTTACGGAAACGGGAAGGAATTCGAAGAGAGCTCATAACACCTCATAACCCCACAGTAGAACGGGGTGTTGAGCGGAAGAACATAATGATCATGGGTGCTGCACGGGCGATGTTGCATGATCAAGGCCTTCCCATACACTTGTGGGCTGAGGCATGCAATACTGCAGTATATGTGCAGAATCGTTGTCCTCACAGGATACTTGGCATGAGTACACCTGAGGAGGCGTTTTCTGGTATGAGGCGTGATATTTCCCATTTGAGGATTTTTGGTTCACCTGTTTACATTCATGTGACTAAGGATGCCAGGAAGAAGTTGGAGCCGACTGCAGAGGTTGGGATATTTTTGGGGTACACTGATATGCCCCACAACTATTGTGTGTATTTTCCAGATAGTCGCAAGATTGTTATGTGATGGGATATCAAATTTCATGAGGAGAAAGCCATGAAGTGTTCACTTGAGAGGGAGCCACACTTGCATGTAGATGAGGAGCTATTAGTTCCTAAGGATGAGTCTCGGGATTTGGATCAGCCAAAGGATGAGATTCATGGAGTGGAAGAAACCACTCATGCAGTGCCAACCATCAAAGGGCGGAAGTGCACTACAGAAGCTGAGCGACTAGCTCAAGATGCAGAGAAGATTGTAGGCGCACCTACATCATAGCGCCGGAATAAGGCGATCACACGACCGATATCACCAGATGTAAGTATCTTATGAGCAAATACCACCGTGAAACGAGCCGTCCTCTTTGAAGGAGCGTTCAGGATCCGCATTGGTAGATGGACTCATTTAAGAGTATGATTCAATTGTCGACGGTGCATGGGAGATTGTCCGAGACCGAAAAGGAAAATCGGTGGTGGGAGTCGAGATGGATCTACAAAGTGAAGCAAGCAGCTGATGGGAGTGTGGAGAAGTACAAGGAAAGATTTGTTGCCCGAGGCTTCTCACAGATTGAGGGGATCGATTATGAGGAAACCTTTGCACTTGTCGCGAGGTATTCTTCCATACGGATGATTCTTTCTCTCTCAGCACAGATGGGGTGGCACATTCATCAGATGGATGTGAAGATTGCGTTCCTAAACGGAGTGATTAAGGAGGAGGTGTACATAGAGCAGCCCGAAGGTTTCGAGATCTTCAGTAGTGAGTCACATGTGTGCAGGCTCAAAAGAGCGATGTATGGGTTGAAATAAGCACCTCGTGCTTGGTACACACGGATAGACAATTATTTCATTGGACTTGGATTCTCCAAGAGTGAGGCGGATCCGAACCTATACCAGATTGTGGTCGAGGGTAAGTTGCTAATCATTGTACTTTATGTAGATGATTTAATTCTGACAGGTGATGAACTATTGATACACTCATGCAAGAAGGTCTTAAGAGTTTGAGATGAAATTACTTGAGACTCATTGTTCTTCTGGGTTAAGTTGGCAATGTCTTTTTGGTGTTTGTTTCTCGGGAGTAGTATAGCATGGCTAGGGAGAATCTTTGGAGAAGTTCAACATGCATGGCTGTAAGCCTGTTGATACTCCTCTTCCTAGTGGATGGAGGAAGGAGGATGCTACTTTAGCGGAGGTAGTGGATGCCACTGTTTATTGACAGTTGGTGGGGTCACTTATGTATCTGGTTAATACACGACCCGATATATGCTATGCAGTTAACCAGCTTTCACAAGCTATGGTTAAGCCTACCAAGCTCTTTTGGAAGGCGGGGAAGCATGTATTACGTTATCTCAAAGGCACATTGGGATATGGATTGTGGTACAGACAGTCGGATGAGGTGAATTTGTGTGGCTTCACGGATGCAGATTAGGTAGGGAGCCCAATGGACAGAAAGAGCACATCTGGAGGGATTTTCAGTATCGGGTTGACAGTAGTTTCTTGTTACAGCAGGAAGCAGAGATCCGTGGCACTCAGTTCAACAGAGGCTGAGTATATGGCAACGATTTTGGCTGCATGTGAGGCTATATGGATGAGGAAGATCCTGGTCAGGTTATTGGGTTCACACTTAGAGCCTACTGTGATTTATTGTGATAATCAGAGTTGCATCAAACTCTCGGTTAATCCAGTATTTCATGATAGATATAAACACATTGATATTTGGTACCATCATATCAGAGATTGTGTGCAACGGAAGATCATGTTACTTTCTTACATTCCTACGGAGGATCGGGATGCTAATATCTTGACGAAGGCGCTCACCAGGAGCAAATTCGAATACCACAGAGCAGGATAGGGGTGGAAGATAATCCTTATCTTGTTGAGAGGGAGTGTTGAGATCCAACAAGACGATGAGCTTAGTGAAAAGAGTCGCCTTCACTAAGGGGGCCCGCGGGCTACTTTTGGCGTAAAGTCTATTTTTAGACTATGTCTATTTTTAGACATGTTGATCATATTCTATGAGTTGCAGGATGCTATTTGTGGATGGTTGGTCAAGTTGGAAAAATAGATCGACTTCTATTTTTAGACATATTGGGCGGAATCTATTTTTAGATTGCCAGTCTAAAAATAGATATGTCGAATAATATTAGCTCTTAATAATATTTGGACTCTAAACATTATCTTATCCTCTTGGAGCACTTCAGTTTGATGCCTAGATGTGGAACATGTAGCTGAAAAAAGGGATTACACTATTCCTAGGGTTTAGTGGAGCTATTGCATGGTTGACATCAGTTAGAACTCATGTGACAGAGTTTGGTGGAGTTGATGAGACAGTTAATGGAGTTGTGTTTAGTTTAACTTAGTTGAGCTAGTTGTATCTAGTCTAACTGATTGATACAATTAGTGAGAGTGGTGTGAAATAATTATTAATTAATTCACTAATTATAAACTCGTAAATCAACTAAGAATACATCAGTTAACTTCAGTGCATGGACAGTTTCAGTGGAGACCAGTGGAGAGGTTAGGTGAAAGAGCAGTGGACTATCAGTTGTGACTATACTGGTGCATGAAATTTGCACACACATTGATGGAGATGCCAATGAGGATTGCGCAGTACATACTGGTGGGATTCGAACTTGGATCTCATGATTATCCATATTGGATTGTGCAGTAGAGGTAGGCTAACAGGTGGAGCAGATTGGAGCATGTGTTTTGTATGATCTGAGCTTGTGTGGTGTGTAACAATTGGAGATAGTGCTGAGAGATTGTGAGGATTTTGTACTATGATTGTTACATGATCTCTATCATTATAATATACAAATAGTTGGGGGTTTTTAGCTTTAAGCTTTCCCATAAATATTGTGTTTATATGTGTGATTGTCTATGGTTTTAATGTGCGCATGCGATTGTTTAATTTCCGCAAATTGATGATCAATAGTAGAAGAGGTTATGTATTATGCATGAAGCTCAAATAATGTGTAATCGAGGATAATCTGAGTGAATAATTTAATATTTTTTCAAATTTTCTACGGGACATATCAAGAAGAAAAGGTAATAGTGTTGATTCATTCGAGTATTACTCATAATTTTATTCATTGTAAGGTAGCCAAGGAATTGAATTTTCCTATATCACACACGAATGTAGTGATGGTTGCGAAATGGAAGCTTATAAATTTCTACGGAAAATGCCATAATATCAAGCTAACCATGGGGGAATATGTATTGAATAGTCCAATGCTTTCCATTCCTATGGGAGGTGCTGATGTTGTACTAGAGTACAATGGTTACAATCTTTGGGGATGGTAGCTTTTAATTTTCAAGAACTTTTCTTGAAATTTTTTTCAGAAGGAAAGGAAGTCGAATTACGGGGTATTGAAGGGAAGCCAGGAAGGATAATAAGCTCTAATGTCATGAAAAAGCTTCTAAAGAAAGAACAACGAGGCATAATTGCACAATTATTCTCTCTAGAAGTTCCGACATCAAAATCATCTATTTCTGCAGATCTCCAACAAGTCTTGGACAATCATTCCAAGGTGCTTGAAACTCCCAAAGGACTCCCACCTATTCGTGATCATGATCATGCTATTCATTTGATTCCAGGAAGTGTTCCTCCAAACATCGGGCCTTATATATATCCTTGTGTCCAAATGAGCGAAATTGAACGTATGATTGCAGAAATGTAACATCTCTCTTGAGGTCTTATGTGGGGGGTCTTATGTGGGTTTTGGAAAATCCCCTAAAGTAAATGTTACAACTATTGAATAATTTTTATAAAAAAACATCATTATTATTATTAAGTAATTAATAATTGGGTTGGTTTATATATGTATTTTTTTATTGGTATCGGTAAATTGAGGGGTTTGAATTGCAAATCTTTTTGTGCATAACACTTTTATCATAACCATTTCTAATTGAGCTTCTTTTAGAAGGCTAGGTATTATAATGCATTTAACTAAACTATAACAAGTGTAATATGCATGGTCACTCTTAGTACTTGCTTTTACAAGAAGTAATTGCTTTTGCAAGAAGTATTTGATACCTAAAGTAAAAATAGTAAAGAGCTAAAATTACATAAATCCCATCTTACAACAATAGGACAATTGCATTTAGACCAAAGAATGTAATAGTTTTTGATGCATTTGGAAATAATTTTGCAACAAACATTTTGGTCTTGTGGTATAGACAAATGCTTTTAACAATGGATAAGGTGGGAGGTTTACCAACAATGAAAGTAAATATGATGCCAGAGAGAAACACACATGTTTAATAGTGAGAAGAAACACTTGGAAATGATAAATGCCCCTTTTTCAAGGAATTTTTCTCCAATTTTGTTCAATAGATGATGAAGCTTGGCAATGTTAGAGGGAATGCTTGTTCCAAAAAGTGAAACACTTTGGACAATGCACCACATTCAATCATTCTCCTTTGCATTGGCTTGATCCTCTTAACATTTATTTTCATTTATTCAATATCTGCTTATAAGATGGAAATATTTTCTTTATTAAATCATTATTCAAATATGGCTATTCCAATAATTGAAACTATATGAAAGAACTAAGGTTGGATTTGAATCATGATAAGTTTCAATCTCTCCATTTTGAATAAAAATGTATATTGATTAATTTATATTTTTAATTTTGAATTCTTATTATTTGAATTATTGATTTTAATTTTTATTGTATTTATATTGAATTAAAGTGAAATAATTTTATTTATTTAAAATATTGATTGAAATATTAAATTTTGTTAATATGCTTAGTTTTAAAACATTATGTTTTATTAATGAGCAAAGGCTTGCATATATTTTGGTGGATAGTAACTAATAAAAATCTACACATTTATATTTTTGCTCCTACTTGTCCATAAGTGACAGAAAATATAAAAAATGGTAGGCATTATCAACCCTCATAAGTGTATTTATTTACATAATGTTCCTATTCATTGTTATTTAGGTGAATATGAACCATTTTTAAATATTTTAATTCTTGGTGGTCTACTATCAAGCTTAGCAACCAAAAATTGTGGCATAAATATTGTAATTACATCCAAAATTTATGATAGACAAATATGAGTCTTGCATCCAAAAATTATTGTAGAAAATATATGGCATTGTGTTGTGCAAGACTTATAACATAGCAAATAGAAATATAATTATAACAATTGGCATTAAGAGTTTTATATCCTAACTAGAGTACGCCTATCTTTATAGGTGTTAGAGTACGCCATCCTTATAGGTGTTGAAAATGAATCTTAGTTACCAGTTCAGTTTGTCAAAAGTAAACGGTGAGAGTACGTCATTTTATAGGTGTTGAAAATGAATTTTAGTTACTATTTTATAAAAACAGTGTGAAAGTAGACGGTGGAAAACGATATTACTTCGTTTTTCATAAAAAAATATTATTTTAATTGAAAAAGATACGACTGACTTTTTGCCAAACATATCCTTTAGACAATGTGCTAAGCTAGTACAGAAATTAAGTTCGAAAATTCTTTGAGCATCCGTTGTCGTTTTGTTTTTCAAAACAAGTTGTTCTACGAAGAGAAAATTATGTTAATCAAACAAATTCTTTATCCTTTGACCAAAAACGAGCTTACTTATATGAAAATTTAAAAATGAACAATTTCATTTCTAACTTGTTCTTTTTTCTATAATATGCCCTAACATATCACTATTCGTTAATGGTCTATCATGGGAACCCTTATTCCTACCCATGAATTGTTTATCTTGGACACCCTTAATTTTGCATGTGAGTGGATTTTTATTCTTTCTACTTTTCTTTAGACTTACACCATGGTTTTTAGCTTACACATTGGCTCTTACTTATTAAGACTTCTTGCTTCTTCTCTGCCGTCGAAAGACCTAAACCATGCCTACCAATTTACCTCTTAACTCATGCGTATGTGCTTATGAAGGGAATGTATTCAATTTCCTATTTGCTTTCATATTTGTAATGAGGTGGTTCCTACTCACTCTTTTACATGCTTTCCAATTTACGAAGAGGATTTTCTTGCTTAGTTTCCCACCCAATTTGCTATTCGTGAAGAAGTGTTCTTTGCATTGTTTCCTACTTGGACTCTTGAGCAGTTTCCTATAGGGTTCCCCAATTCAATTTTCTACTTATGAAGGAATATGGATCAAGGCCTAAATTGTATTTATAAGTATGATATGAGAATATATGTTAATTGATCGATAACCTCGTTTTTCCAAAAGGCAACAAAAGTCACTAGGTGCACATTTCTTTGATGTTAAATTTTATTCCTAAAATCTAAATACCTTTTAAGTATGCCTTTTATTATCGCGTAAAATGTCTTATGATAGTTATAAATTTATCATTTTGGCAAATGGTAAATTTCTGCTGCATATTGGACCTAAGATTGAGATCAAGGCATTTTGGCAGGACCTTGCCACTAAATCTATGCCTAAAGTGTATGAATTATCACAACATGACACTAGGGAAGTTCCAAGGTAATTGAAACCTAGTAGATAAGAGGAGGGTAAGGGAATGATGACCAAGGCGGCCTATGCAAGGCATACAACAAGAAGAGCATTAGGTGCAAGGAGGTCAAGTGCAATTAGAGCTAGGGAATAGAGGGACCTCCTTGAGCTATAAAAGATCCTAGTAGTCACCCTTCCAAAAATAACGGATGCACGTCTCTTCCCAAGGGAGAAAGACCAGTTTCCTAAACAAAAACACGAAAACCATAACGCTATAATAACAATGCTAGGAAGAGTAGAAAAATTCAATAAATTTACTAGCAATCCTAGTGTAGACACATTTCAAAATACCAAAATGGGATCCTAGTTCCAACTCTCACACTAGTTACCACTTCAACTCACTGCATTCACCCTAATTTCCATTTCAATTATGTAGAAAATCCAACTAAGTATAAGGGAAGAAAGATCAAAGTCCCAACAAGAATGGATTGGGCCTTCTGTCATAGACATAACATAATTTCATATTAAGGGGAATAAATACTCCACAAGTATCCCTATTTTGTAGCGAATACTCCAAAAAACAACAAGGAAGCTCCAACAATGCCAGGGGAAAGCAATGGTCTCGCAAATTTCTATTTTAATTCTTTCCATTGTCATAATTGTAAACATGCAAAATTCCATGGGGATAGTTGGCCATGCCACCCCACTCCTTAATGCATAGGTTGGTGGTGCGGAAATGGGCCTTCTCCCCTCCTTCCTTGGGCATGCGCTCGAACACCCCCATTGGTGTAAGTACAATTCAATTATAAATTACCTTTTATCAGCCAATTTTTTTTTAAATATGTGTTATTAATATATGTGGAAATTAATAAATAGAAAATTATAAGCTTATAAAAAAAAATTTACAACAAAAATATTCAAACAATTTGCAGTCCTTCCTTGCTATTAATACTTGGTTACTCAAACCTATTTATTATCATAGTCTAGTATCCCATTACTAGTTTATGCTAGTAGTCTAGTATCCCATTATCAGGTCATGCTACTGGTATAGTATAGTGGTTGCTAAAGCCTATGGAATATCCATTAACCCAATCATCCCATGAAATTGAGTTCAATATGTCTTATTTGTAGCATACCCAACCACATTTATATACCCATTAAGGTTACAAGGTACTCCAAACACAATTATAAATCACACCATACATACATGTTGATGTGGAATTAACTTAAACATAAGTAAATTGTCCAAATTATGACCCTATAAATGAATGCAAGTTTTCTATTGCAATCCATGTCACATAAAATAAATTGAAATATGTCTAAGTTGAAGTAAACCATAAAATAATCAACAAGCCATACTCGTAAACAACCAAAAGATACTTGTCTTTCTAAGAATGATCCATTGATTAGCTATAAATAAAATAATGGTCCACAAGTTCATATAATATATATAACACATACGCTCTTTATAATAGAGGGTACATCCTAATCAGAGTTATCAATTCAGAGGAACAAAACCTACCAATTGGCTCCACCTCCTTTAACTCAACCCAAGTCTTAGAAATATCAATATATTTTATCCATTTAATAATTTGAAACAACCATATCTCCTTCATTTTATACTAAAAAAATATAGGAATGGGATCTCATTCTCTCCTAAATAATTCCTTAGGCTATCCCATTTCACTCTAGTTCTCTAACATATGCTAGAAAGGTAATCTCTACTACTATGAAATAAGAAATTTAAGCTATGAATTAAGTTTGTGTTATCTCAACAACTGCCAATAAAATTATTCATGGTTGGTTCATAATTTTATGGCTATAAAATTCCGATAGCTTAACCATCGAAGTGAAAACCTAAAGGGATAATATAAAACCAAACTGTTATTATACCAAAAAACAGAAATAATATTTTCATGTTAATAAGATACCACATGCCTTAATGAGAAACATATTATTCAAAAAATGATCTCAACATAGTTGAACAATTTAATAATAAGAAACTTTATAATAATTACATCATTAATGGGTAGATATAAAATAATATTATTTCCTCCAATTCCCATAATCTTCCTTTCTACCCCTCTCATGGATTAATATCCCCCTTCCATTGCCTTCTTCATTTGTAATCAATAGTTTATTCATATTATATTTTGATCCATATTGGATAATTATATAATTTTTCATCTATCTTAATGATTTTAGAGTGGAAAAACAGGAGACATTAGCTTGCAAGTGTAATTTTATTGGTGGTACCTAGTTTGGACAATTTAGGTCTGTTGGAGCCCAAAAAAAAATTTGTTTTAAATTTTTTTAAGTATGGAATTGCACAGGAGGATTTAGGAGTGAAAAAGGTATGGATGGTGTGTGACATAAGACTTGCACGGGAGGTAGGGCACAATGTAGGTGCATGTCGAGAAGGAAGGAGGTAGTGATGACCAAGGAGAGGAGGAACATATAGGTAAATATCATCAGTTAGGATGAAGCCGACAAAGTATGTTGTGGAAAGAAGGAGGCTACAGATATTTTGTAGGAGAAGGAGGAATGACAAAGTGGAGTAGTTCAATAGGAAGTTATTTCAAAGGGTCATTAGTAGGCATGGGCCAGCTTATAGACGAGATCAAGAAATATCCCAATGGTCTGTAGGACAGTTGGAGTAATCAAGTAGATGGTTGAGAAGATTCGAAATGCTTCCAGGTGAGGATGAGAAGGAATGTTGGAAACAAAATGCGGGTTTGAAAGAGGAAAAGTCAAAACAAAGGACCCTATTATTGGTTATGTGCATGGGATATTTACTAGGGGAGAAATACCATACCACATGCGTTTATATTGGGGGATATATATTGAGGAAAAAATGACATAATATATGGAGCATATAATAGGGGTAAATGGTTTTTATATAGGTAGGTATAAAAAATAGAGCTCAAAGTTAATGAAAAAGTATAAAGTGGTATAAAAAATGTTAATGGAAAAATGGATACCGATAATATCTAGTGAAAGTAGAGGTTTATTAAATTGGTAACATGTGTTTTGTTCATATTGGCAGTGGGTTAAGTAATGTGATTTTGTGAGGTATTTTCCAAAATCTAGTCAAATTAAGGGTATCGTTTAGTATGGCACAAAAGCACGTGATATTTCATAGGTTCATTGAGTGAAGCACCCATGGTTATGTGATGTCTATGTCTACATGTTCTTAGTCGTAGGTGTTAGCACCGTTCTTTGCTAAGTCATGAGTCTATTTTATTTTTTTTATTCTTTAGGACTAGACTTTGTGAGTTTAAAAAAAAAATTGAACACTACCAAAATTAATGTAGCGTCTATATTAGCCCTTTTCGGAAAATCTGTTTTAATTATGTTTGTGTCTGTTTTTCTTTAATCCGATGCTATCGGAAATTCTGGTAACTTCCCCGTTTTAAAAAATATAAAAGAAAAGTGCATCCTCTTTGTGTCAAGCAATGTGTTCTTGTTTTAAAATACATTTTAAATCTTTTATCATGATTTAGGTCACGTGATAGGTAGGTTTTACAGTCAGTAATGTTAATTTAGAGTCATGGTTATACGTGTAGCATCTAGGTGTCAATCCACAGTTAACACAAACAACCGTTGTTTCGTCCTGTCTGTCAGCTGAGTCACCTCATTCATATGTAAAAGTAAATTTTATGTGTTGGAATAGATCATGGATCCACAGGTTTAATGCAATGACCATTTGGTTGATCACGCATAAACGTTACCGGAAATTTAGACCCATCATAAAGGTTCGGTGGAGGTGACTGCCAATCACAGTTTCTCCCATCTCTAGCTACCTGTAGCATGCCATCTGAAGCTACATAGCCAACTAAAGATCATACTGACTATCACATGGTGCATGCTACGGTCTAGGATACTTACCATAATTAAAATCTATTGGATGTGAAGGTGAACCAATGTAGTTGTTTTAAACCACCGAGAAGGAAGGAAGACTATAAGTTTGAGTTTAGCTGTTGGTGAACGATATTTTCTAGTCTGCACCTTAAGAATGATATCTTAGATTTTAGACAATATTTCATAGAAGACACAACAACACCTGTTAGGTGAGCTCTTCTAGCCTTGCCACCTATCAGATTTCAACATACAAGCTTTATAATTACTGAAGATGACTAAAAGATGAGCAAAGATAAAATGAATTGAACCAAAATAATTTGACCTAGTGGAGGAAAATTCGAATGTGAGAAGGTTTTTTGTTCAAGCAGGGTGGTATGCTATGTGTTCAAGACTGGGAAGCTCTGACTTAGGAGTAGCTCAGGTGTTTTCACATTCTTTCAACGGATAGGAAGCAACCATCTATGGTCTTAGATTGCAGGTATCAATAGATTCAATTGTTGAGGCATTCAACCTTCCACAGGAAGGAGAAATGTGGTTTAAAGGCCAAGTCATCACTGGAGGAGATCTCAACAATTTCCTTAAATGTGGACATAGAGATCCCAACTGGGAAAATGGAATTCCCAATAGTTTCCTTAAAAATGAATGGGTTGAGGCTTTTAAGCTCATAAAAATTTACCTCACATGTGAGAGGAGATACACTGTGGTTTTTCTTTATCATATGAGATCTTTGTTTCATATTTTAGGTATGAAGACCCTGAACTTCCATTCCTTTTGTTGAAGATCCTGACAAATATGTCAGCCAGGAATCAAACACACACAGCTACTTCAAAATACAGATTGTATCATAAAGACCTCATCAAAGAGGCAGTTTAGGAATTACTAAGGAAAAGAAACCAATCATGGGACCATTTTTTGTTTTATAAGACAGGCCAACCTGCACCTACACCTCTAGCTCAGTTGTCTCTAGCTTCATAACAACACCCTCAGCCTGCAAAAAGAATAAAGAGAAAGGCTAAGAAGGAGAATATCCATAAGGCCAAGAGTAGAAAAGAAAATACTCCTTAAGCCAAGGTTGAGAGGAAGTTGGAGAAAGGAGATAGCTCATCAATCAATAAACCTAAACCCATGAAAATGGTGCCTCTCATTTCTCCTTTTCCTAATGTTTATACCATATCTCGAAGAGGAAGGTCTGCAACTACAGAAAAATATAAAGCACAGGTGCCACTGGAAATTATGGAAGTAGAAATTCAACAAAAAATGTAGAAAGAGTATCAACCCACTAATTCTAATGAAGAGCTCCTTAAATATGTAGGGTATGAAATCAGTAGCAAGAGAAAGAAAATGGAGACCAAACCTATTGCTGGTACCAGAAAAATACATACCAGAGATAACAACAAGTTCAAGATCAAATACAATGTTCTAATTAATCCAATTTTGTTGAGAAAGGTCATTTATGTTGAAGGAAAATCTGAAGGAATACAAACTAAGGAGTCAAAGAAGAAAGACAAAAGAAATGTCCCTTCAGATAAACAAACAAAACCCTCAAAAAGAAGAAAGATCCAAAAGGGTTCAAAGGAGAAAAATACCATTGTGAAAGAAGCATCCATAAGGACTGCAAGATGAAAATCAGCTGCTGAAAACAAATTAGACTTGGAAAAGCTTGCTGAAGTTGCAGCCCATATGGAAGAAAGGTAAAAAGGTTTCCTACTAAAACACCTTTTTTCTTATCAAGTGAAATTTTGAACATCAACTCAAATTTAGAAATGTATAAGTCTGCATAGAATTTTCAAGTGTTTTCTATGCATTTCTGAAAAAGAAACAAATTGCTATCGGAAATTTAGGTAGCATTACAATTATTGCGCAGTTACAGGTTTTTACCGAAATTTTCGGTAGCCATGTTATAAATGATTTTTTACAACTATTAGCACAATTTCCAAGCTAGATCAGGAAAGATAAGGACTCACAATGAAATGGATATAATAAGTGATGGTGATAAGTGGTTATGAGGTTGTTGAAGGTCATATTTAATGAAGACACATGGTTATTTAAGAACCAAATACATGAGGAGATAAATCATCGGAAAAAGTGGTAGCATGTAAGTATAATCAAAATTTTAGCTAAAATTCTCTTCTATTCTTTCATCTACATCTGTCCTCTTAGTTAGATTTTGATGGGATATAGATTTAATGTCCTATGACACCTATGAAATGTTAGGAATAATGGTTCCTTATTTTTAGGAGAGATGGAGTTGGTGCCTCTCTTTCTATATATACCATTTGTAAATACCATTTCATGGTTGTATGTTGGTCTACTTGAACACTTAATATAATAAATAAAACTAATTTCTGAACATCATGCTAGAGGATTTTGTGATTTAAGGACTTTATAATGTATGTTTGGTTTCCTTCATTGTTTACTTCTTCTAATTTATGAGTTGCAACAACTATTAAGGTGTCAGTAAGAAATTGTTAGAGGATCTATAATAAATTATCTGTTGTTTAGTTTCCTGCAAATCATATAAATGTTGTGTGGAACATTTTAGTGAATATTTCATGAAGTATTTTATGCATGGAATCTACTCTCTGAATGTTGTTTACTTTATATAAAACAAAGTTTGTGTAAATAGTCATCATTATAGTTGTATGATTGATTTAGGATATGAATATTTCTTTGAGTAAGTACCATCTATCCATCTCCTTTCATTTGTTACACTCTGCTCCCTATACTACTAGTTTACCCATACAATTTATACTTGCCACAACTTGCCAAATGCATGAAAGTCTTAAAAAATAAAAATCATTTCAAACTCTTTAAGAAGCCATCCCATCACTCAAAACCTTTAAATTTGAAATGAACTATGATGTGTAAGTCTTACTCCTTTTGCAGTGAAGGAGTGACTCGTTGAGCTAACATCTTTTGCCCTATTGTTGGGGAGGTGAAATGAAGTTTATCCCTAGGTGAATGACAAAGTTATAAGTCTAGTTCTGAGGTGTACAGTTCTAGTTGTCTTTCCAGACTGATTTACACCTAGCAACTCCATTGTTGAATTTATGGCTCCTAGAAGGGCTAGAACCAGGGCTAACCCATATTCCCCTTTGAAAATCCCAGTCCCTGACCCTAAAAATATAATCAATAAAAAGAGTAAACATATTTTTTCTTCCTCTCCTACTTTTTTCACAAAGGTTGTCCCTAAAGAATTCCTGCAAACTCTATCCCCTAATTTTGTAGAAAATCCTGTACCTCCCTTTTTTTCCAGCCATCAAACAATATCTACATCAAAATTTTATGCTTCATCATCTGTTGTCTACAATCCACCATTTTTTGTTCCACAAATCCCAGCAACTCATACCATGGCAGGTCCAAACTCACCCCCCTAACCAAATGGATGTAATTGCTGCTGAAAGGTATGCCCCTTTAGCTTTACCTCACCCTATGAATGCATTACCTATAGGAGATTATCTAAAATATATGCCTAAGTTTAGTGGTGAGGGAGAGGTAACAACTGAATAACACCTTGATGATCTCTATGCCTATGCTGACAATCTGAATATTGAGCATGAAGATGTCTGGATGAGATTTTGTGTTCAGAGTCTTGAAGGTGATGTTATGAAATGGTTCATTTCTTTGACAACTGATAGCATCACTAGAATTGAAACCCTAGATGATACATTTTTAAGGAAATGGGGTGATAAGAAATATTTTCTGTATTATATCACTGAATTTGGTGCAATAAAAAGAAAAGAAGGAGAATTAATTTCTGATTTTTATAAGAGATTTAATAAGATGTATAGTAAACTACCTACTAAAATCAAGCCTATTGAAGCTTCATCCAAAATCACTTATGTTGGTGATTTTGATCCTAATTTGTGTTTATTATTGAGAGAAAGAAGATCTAAAACACTAACAAAAATGCAAGATAATGCACTCAAGGTAGAATATAATATGTTAGTAGCTGATAGGCTCAGAGGCGGAATCGATAGAGAAAAAATGAAGAAAAAAATTGAAGTTTCATCTTCAGGAACTTCTGATATAGATCTTAAGCTAGATGAGTTGACCAAGACCATTGACCACTGAGATGTACAAGCTCAAGATAGAAGCAAGACCAACTAATACTAGAAATGTTTCATTTGATCATCATAATAGGTAGCAGTTTAGAAGACCTAATGCTCGTCAAATTTTTCAAAGAGAAAGAAGAGATGTTGATGATCAAAAAGTGCATCCCCCTTTGAAAAATGATATATTTGAAGATGAAGAGGAAGCTAAAGGGTTGGAGAAAGGTGTTGATATCAATTTTATAAGAGATAAAGAAGGAATGATTCATCTTACACAAGCAGAGTATGAAGATTTCATGTCATATACTCAGAATAATGAAGAGAGTTCTAATCATTCCATGATTGCAGTTGATCATCAAAGTAGATAAAATCTCAGATAAAAGAATATTGATAATAATTAAAAGTATATTGCACAACCCAAGAATAATAAGGATGTAGTTAAAAATCCACCAGAAAATCAAGTTGCTGAACCGAGCAAACCGGAAATTCCAGTAGCAGTTATCCCTCCTTCACTTGAGGTGAAATTGCTCACAAATTTCCCCATGTTTTCAATTTTGAGAATGAAATACAAAAGATAAAAATTATTGTTCCTCTTGTAGAACTCATGAAGAATGGTGATTTCAAAAATACTTTAATGAAAACTCTTCAGCCTCCACCTACCGATGTAGCGTCCGATTTTGTTAACCTTCAAGATGACAAGACCACTGTTATTTTAGGTCCATTGGTAGAAGATAGAGATGACTCTACTCATCCCTTCTATCTATCTCTTAATACTCATGATAAAATCTTGCATAATTTCCTAATGGACTCTAGAGCCTCACATAATTTACTTCCCAAGGTTGTCACATATGAACTAGGTCTTGAAGCAACTAGAGAATACCAATATCTCTACTCATTTGATTCCTGGAAAGTTCAATGCCTTGGTGTCATCAAATACCTTGCAGTAAGTATTTTTTTGTTACCTATGAGAGGGATGGTGATGGATATCGTTATAGCTAATATTTCTTCTATATTTGGCATGTTACTTTATAGGTCATGGATTAGAATATTGGGAGGAACTTTGCAAATGGATTTCACTTATGCTACTGTCCCTGTTTTCGGAAGAGAAAAAATAAGACTTTATAGAGAAGCTCAACTGGCATATATCATTAGTGACAACAAAGATCCCACTAATCATCCCATTTATTCTAGAACAACTAATGCTAGTTCAAGAATTTTACATATGGATAATTCTTCCTTACATGCAAAAAAAATTCAGATTTTGAAGCTTGCTGAAAAACAAATCAGTCATGAGGGTTCTAAGCTGTGGAAAATGTATTTTTATGGCTCATGTTCTAAAGAAGGAGATGGTGCAAGAATAGTTCTCATTTCCCCTTTGAAAGAGAGCTATACTTTTTCTTTAAAACTTGAATTTGAAGCAACTAACAATGTGGTGGAATATGAAGCTCTATTGATTGGTTTAAAAATAGAAAAAGACATGAATATTTCAGAAATTTCTATTTTTGGAGATGCTGAACTTATTATTCAGAAAATTAGAAATGTTTATCAAACTAAGCATTCCAGACTCAGAGATTACCACAATGCAGTATGGAGCATTGTACAAGACTCATTCTTGGTCTTTAAAATTTCTTTTGTTCCAAGAAAAAGTAATATTTTGGTTGATTCACTTTCTATTTCAGCAAGCTCATTCAAGATTCCAATACCTATAAAGCTGAAATATGAAGTGGAAGTTAGGTTTAGACCTAGCATTCATGATAATGTCAAACATTGGAAAGTTTTTGAGGATGATTAAGAGATTAGAAGATTCATTGAGGCTGCTAAATATTTTTTTGTCCTAAACATTGATCAGGATGAAGATCTCATGAATACTGATGTTGATTGTTAAGGTACCAAAAATATGGAAAAAAACATATTGTTGATCAGCCTATCATTTAGTTTCCTACCAATCATATTCCCAAGGGGTTAATCCCACTTGAAAAGCTCTTTGATCACAATGATGTTTCATTCAAACCATAGTTCGCTAAAACAGAATCAGAATTGGAAGATTTCAATTTGGGCATAGAAAAAGAACCAAGGTATGTTAAGCTGTCAAAAGCTCTATCAGAAGAAAGAAAGACTGAATGCCATAAGTTTTTTTTGTGAATTTGTTGATGTTTTTTCCTGGAAATATGAGGATCTTAAGACATATGATACAACTATAATTGATCATAGGATACCATTGAAAGATGGTACTAAACCTTTCTAGCAGAAATTAAGACAAATTAATCCACTATTGTTACCAGTGATGGAGAAGGAAGTGAAGAAAATTTTGGATGCCAAAATCATCATTCCATTGAGATAATTAGCTTGGGTTTCTAATATAGTTACTGTAAGAAAGAAGAGTGGTGAAGTCAGACTATGTGTAGATTTTAGGAATCTTAGCAAATGATCCAAGAAAGATAATTATCTATTGCCAAAGATGGAGCATATTCTTCAAAAGGTAACTGAGTCAGACAAAATTTCCATGTTGGATGGGTTCTCCGAGTATAACAAAGTATCTGTTTGGCCAGTAGATCAAGAGAAGATAGCATTCACTACGCCATGGGGAAGATTCATGTAAGAAAATATGTCATTGGGTTTTATGAATGTCAGAGCTACTTTTCAGCGTGATATGGACTTTTCATTCATTGGAGAAAATGACAAATTCTTGGTCATCTATTTGTATGATATTACTATTTTTTCAGCTTTAGATCAAGAACACCTTCAGCACTTGAGACAAGTATTTGTCAAATGAAAAAAATATGGTATATCATTGAATCCAAAGAAGTCTCATTTTTCTCTCAAATAAGGTAAGATGTTGGGTCACATAGTTTCTAAAGACGGAGTGAAAATTGATCCCAAAATAGTGATTGCAATTCAGGAATTAACACTTCCAAGATCCAAGAAAGAGATTCAATATTTCTTGGTAAGATCAATTTCTTAAGAAGGTTCATTATCAATTTTTCTGAAGTGGTGAAGCATATTAATTGCATACTGAAGAAGGACAAAGAATTCAAGTGGAGATTTGAAGCTAAAAATTCATTTGAGCTGATCAAAAAAGCCATCATTGAAGCACCTCAGTTGGTAAGCCTTGAATACTCAAAACCTTTCTTGATATTCTCATTTTCATCTCAAGATACAATTGCTGATGTTTTATTAAAAAAATATGCAGAAAATAAGGAAGCCCCCATAGCATTCTTTAGCATATCTCTTAGAGATGAAAAATTGAAGTTTGAATTCTTGGAAAATCATGCCTATGCATTAGTGAAAGCTTTGAAAGCTTTTAGAGTTTATATTCTTCATGCCAAAATTATTGCCTATGTACCTTCATCTTTTGTTAGAGAAATATTAGTTCAGCTTGATATTGAATGAAAGACAAGTAAGTGGGTGACTAAAGTTCTTGAGTTTTATTTAGAGATAAAGCCTACCAAACTAATCAAAGGTCAAGGATTAACCAAACTACTAGCTAAAGAGAATTGTAAGTTTTTGGGCTTGAATTTCATGGATGAAAATCTAGAAGGGAAAATTTATGAACATATTGACATCATGGAAGTGGATGTAAAGCTTTCTGAGTGCAGCTAGTATAAGGATATCATTTATTTTCTACAACATTTTAAACCTCCTCCAAATTTTGATAAAAGCAAAGTAAGATCTTTGAGGATGAAAACTGTTAAATTATGCATCAAGGATAATTGTTTATATTGGAAAGATCCTATAGGATTTTTTTTGAGGTGAATTGACCTAGATGAGCGAAGAAAGTTATGTTTGATATGCATAGTAGTGTGTGTGGAGGTCATCACTATTAGAGAACTATTGCATACAAAATACTAAGAGCTTTCTATTTTTGGCCTAGATTATTTTCTGATATATGTGTTGAGGTGAGAGAATGTCAAAAATGTCAAAAATTCACTAGTAAGAAACATTTTAAGTCTTTTCCTCTCAAGCCCATATTTTTTTTTGAACATTTTCAGCAATGGGGCTTAGATTTCATTGGAGAAATTCATCAACCTTCAAGTGGACAACATTGTTGGACTCTTGTTGAAACTGATTACTTCACCAAATGGATTGAAGGAATATCTACCAGGAATGCTACTCATAAAGTTATTATTAATTTTATGGAGGGAATCATAACCATATTTGGATGTTCATCAAGGTTAGTAGCAGATAATGCAACCGCTTTTAAAGCTACTCCATTGGTAAATTTCTATGAAGATTATGGTATTCAACTCACTCACTCTACAACTTACTATCTACAAGGGAATGGTGTAACTGAATCATAAAAAAAATTTGATAAGAATCATCACCAAGCTATTGGAGCAAAATAAGAAAGTATGGGACTCAAAACTAAAGTTTTCTTTATGGGCTGACAGGGTGAAAATCAAAAAATCTATTAATACATCACATTTTCAAATGGTTTATGGAACTGAGGCTATTTTTCCAATCCAATTAGCTGTTCCTGTAGCTAAATTTCTACAAGATCATGAAGCTGAGCCAAATGGCATGACCAGGGGAATTTCTTATATCATAGAAGTGCAGAAAAAGCAAGAACAACAATATTATTTGGTGAGAAAATATCAGCAAGATGTAAAGCAAGTTTTTGATAGAGGAATTAAAAAAGAATTTTTCCAAATTGGAGATCTAGTGTTGAAATGGGATGCAAAACATCAAGACTCAGGTAAGCATTCCAAATTTGATGCATTATGGCTTGGTCCTTTCCAAATCTCCAATATATTACAGAAAAATACTTTTGAGTTGCGACATCTTGATGGGACAGAACTGTTTGGAGGCCCATTTAATGGGCGCTTTCTCAAGAAATTATTTTACTAAGGTTGTTGGTGGCCTAAGTCCACTGTAAATAATGGTGTGTTTCATAATAAGACTCCATAGCCCAATGAAAAGGCACTAAAACTGCAAAATATTCTTAGACCCTCGTAGGGAGAGCTCTATCCCCCATGGAGCTAATGTTAGAATAGTTCTTTGCTAAGTCACGAGTCTAGGATTAGATTTTGTAAATTTCAAAAAAAAAAATTGAACTCTACCGAAATTTCTTGTAGTGTTTATTTTGGCCCTTTTCAGACAGTTTGTTTTAATTATATTTGTGCTTGTTTTTCTTTAATCTGATGCTACCGGAAATTCCGGTAACTTTCGTGCTTTAAAAAAAATAAAATAAAGCACATCCGCTTTGTGTCAAGCCGCATGTTCTTGTTTTAAAATACATTTTAAATATTTTATCATGATTTAGGTCACATAATAGGTAAGGTTTACGGTCAGAAATGTTAAGATAGAGTCGTGGTTATATGTGTAGCATCTATTTATCAATTCGTAGTTAACACAACTAGTCATTGTTTCGTCCTGTCTGTTAGCAAAGTCACCTCATTCGTATTTCAAAGTACGTGTTATGTGTTGGAATAGATAGTGTATCTGTAGGTTTAATGCAATGGCTGTTTGGTTGATCATGCATAGACGCTGCCGAAAATTTAGGGCAGTCATAAAGGTTCAGTGGAGGTGACTGCCAGTCATAGATCCGCTCATCTCCACCGACTTGTAGCATGCCATATGAAGCTACGCATCCAACTGAATATCATAATGACTATCACATGGTCCATGATATAGTCCAGGATACTTACCATAATGAAAATCTCTTGCGTGGGAAGGTGAACAAATGTAGCTGTTTCAAACCACCAAGAAGGAGGGAAGACCATCAGTTTGAGTTTAGTTGTTGGTGAATAGGATTTTCTATTGTGCAACTTAAGAAGGGATTCTTAGATTTCAGACAAGATCTCATAGAAGACATAATAACACTTGTTAGGTGAGCTATTATAGCCTTACCACCTATCAGATTTCAACAAACAAGCTTATTAATTACTAAAGATGACTAAAAGAGGAGGAAAGCTAAAACAAATTGAACCACAAGGAGCTGACCTAGTGGATGAAAATTCAAATGTGAGAAGGTTGTTTTTTCAAGAAGGTTGGTATCCTTTGTGTTCAAGACTAGGAAGCTCTCACTTAGGAGTAGCTTAGGAGTTTTCACATTCTTTCAGACATAAGAAACCATCTATGGTCTTAGATTGCAGGTATCAATAGATTCAATTGCTGAGGCATTGAACCTTCCACAGGAAGGAGAAGGGTGGTTGAAATGCCAAGTCATCAATGGAGGAGGTCTCAATAGTTTCCTTAAATATGGACACAGAGAACCCAACTGGGCCAAAGGAATTCCCATCAGTTTCCTTAAAAATGAATGGGATGAAGTTGTTAAGCTCATAAAAATTTACCTCACTTGTGAGAGGAGATACAACATGGTTTTTCTTTATCATATGAGATTTATGTTTCATATTGGTAGTATGAAGACCTTGAACTTGCCATTATTTTTTTTAAAGAGCCTGACAAATATGTCAGTCAAGATTCAAACACACACAACTTCTTCCGGCTAATTCTTATATCATCAAGCTATCATCAAAGTGTTAGTTGAGGAAGAACTAAGGAAAATAAATCAACCATGGGACCATTTTTTGTTTTATAGGGCATGCCAACCTGCACCTACACCTCCAGCCCAACTGTCTCCAGCTTCACAACAACACCCTCAGCGTGCAAAAAGAACAGAGAGAAATTCTACGAAGGAGAATATCCATAAGGTCAAGAGAAGAAAATAAAACACTCCTTCAACCAAGTTTGAGAGGAAGTCAGAGAAAGAAGAGAGCTCATCAGTAAATAAACCTAAACCCATGAAAATGGTGCCTCCCATTCCCCATTTTCCTAATTTTTATACCATAGCTAGAAGAGGAAGGTTTGCAACTGCAGAAAAATCTAAAGCACAGGTGCTACCGGAAATTCTAGAAGCAAACATTCAACAGAAAATGCAGAAAGACTATCAGCCCACTAAGTCTGATGGAGAGCTCCTTAAATATGTAGGGTATGAAATGAGTAGAAAGAGAAAGAAAGAGGAGGCCAAACCTATTGATGGTACCATAAAAAGACACACCAGAGACAAAAAAAAGTTAAGGATCAAATATAAGGCTCTACATAATCCAAGTTTGTTGCCAGAGGTCATTGATGTAGAAGGAAAATTTGAAGGAATACAAACTAAGGAATCAAATAAGAAAGACTAAAGAAAATCCCCTTCAGATCAGTAAATAGAATGCTAAAAAAGAAGAAAGATCCAAAAGGGTTAAAAGGAGAAAAAGACCATTGTAAAAGAAGTAGCCAGGAGGACCACAAGATCAAAAATTTTTGTTGACAACAAATCAGACTTGGAAAATCTTGCTGAAGCCGAAACCCATATGGAAGAAAGGTAAAAAGGTTTCGTAATAAAACACCTTTTTGCTTGGTTTTTAAACTTCTATGGTTGTCGTCAATTGCAGAATCTAGATTATTGAAAACATCATAAACCAATGGTCGACGTTGCGAATCCCAACGGGGATACATATTCAGGGTGAGAAGTGAATGAAGAATGAAAGAAGGCCACACAGAAAAAGGCATAAATAGTGAAGGATGATGAGAAGAGCCGACAAAAATAGATTTTATTAATTTATTTTAAAAAAATTATTTTATTTTTTATAAAAAAAATTTTAATAAAAAAATTTTAATTTAAATAATTTAAAATACTTATAATAGTATGTAATATCATCTATTATTAATATAAATATTTAAAATTTATTAAAATTATTTATACAATATTACTTATTAATTTCATAATTTAATTTATTTAAAAAAAAAAATTTAAAATTATTTTGCTTATCAAGTGCAATTTTGAACAACAGCTCAAATTTCGAAATGTATAAGTCTGCACATATTTTTCAAGTGTTTGTTGTGCATTTTTTAAAAATAAATATATCACTACCGGAAATTCTGGTAGCATTACAGTTTTCGTGCAATTACAGGTTTTTAACAGAATTTCCGGTAGTGCCTATTTTAAATGAGTTTTTACAACTGTCAGTAACATTTCCAAGAGATTTCAAGAAAGATAAGGACTCATAATGAAATGTATATAACAAGTGATGGTGATAATTGGTTATGAGGTTGTTGAAGGTCATATTTAATGAAGGTACATGGTTATTTAAGAAAGAAAAGACATGAGGAGACAAATCAGTAGAAAAAGGCGGAGCATGTCAGCATACTCAGCAGTTTGGCTCAAATTCTCTTCTCTTTCATCTACATTTTTCCTCTCAATTATATTTCAATGGGATATAGCTTTAATGTCATATGACACCTATGTAATGTTAGGAATAGTGGTTCCTTATTTTTAGGAGAGATGGATTTGGTGCCTCTCTTTCTATATATACCATTTGAAAATACTATTTCATGGTTGGATGTTGGTCTACCTGAATAATTAATATAATCAAGAAAAATCCCCTTTTCACTTCATGCTGGAGGATTTTGTGATTCAAAGACTATCTAATGTATGTTGTGTTTCCTTCATTGTTTACTTCTTCTAATTTATGAGTTGCAGCAGTTATTAAGGTGTGAGTAAGAAATTGTTAGAGGATGTAATAGGAAATTATCTGTTGTTTACTTTTCTGCAAATCATATAAATTTTGTGTAGAACATGTTAGTGAAGATTTCATGAAATATTTATGAAATAGTTTATGCATGAACTATACTCTCTGAATGTTGTTTACTTTACATAAAACAAAGTTTGTGTAAAGATGCATCATTATACCTATGTGACTGATTTAGGATATGAATATTTCTTAGAGTAAGTACCATCTATCCATCTCCTTTCATTTGTTACATTGTGCTCCGTATACTACCAATTTACCCATACAATTTAAACTTGCCACAACTTGCCAAATGCATGAAAGTCTTAAAGAATAAAAATCATTTCAAACTCTTTGAGAAGGCATACCACCTCTCAAAACCTTTAAATTTGAAATGAACTATGATGTGTAAGGCTTACTCCTTTTTTAGTCAAGGAGTGACTCTTTGCGCTAACAGTAGGCATATATGCTAGAGTTTGTATTGGTTAGGTAGCGTTGTTGTAATGTTCATGTATACATATATATATGGCTTTCAAAGTATGAGTTTTTTTCTTGTCTATACATGGTATATATTTGAAAGGCTCGCGAGAATGTTGGTCTTATGTTTTTATCACAACGTGTTGTGCCTATTTCCTTTATGATAATATAATCTGATGGAGGGATGATTTTCCCCTTATACTTTGGATTTATCTCCAATTGTGCAATTTTTTTTATAATGTGTTAAATTCCTATGTGTTTAATGTTTCACAACAATTTTAAATACTTATGAATGGTCTTAATTGTCTAGATATTTATAAGGTGGTTAATGTTTTTAGATAATATTGTATGTTTGTAAAGGAACTAATATTTGATATTTTTAATATAACCATTAATGGCTAAAGGTGTAACCTATTGTGACTTCCCGAACATTTTCACTTATGGACCTTTTTTTTGTATAGTTAGTTGAAAGGATTAAATAACTGTGAAATGCATAGTGCTAGGTCGATGGTGAAGTGCTTGTCAGGTGGAAGTCGAGTGTCATATCTCATAGAAAATATTCTTAGACTACGGAAATCTTGTTCCAATAGCCACCTATTAGAAATTCAGGTGATACTTCACCCACTTCATGTGTGTTTTCAAAAGGGCTCATGCTAAGCAATTTTCTATTTTTCACTATGCAACGAATCTTAGTTTCTATCATAATTCCATACACCAACAAATGGTTCCATTTTTAGAAATAGGATGGTTGTGTGATTGGATTGTCTCATAGGAATGTGGAAGCCATGGAACCCCAAACAGAAGGAGTTTACCTCGTGGCTTAAATAAAATTATCATGAGTTTGCAATGAAGGAAATCAAGGATAGGAAGTAGAGCATGGAGAAATGGTTGCAAAAGTATGTGTATACTTATTTTCATGAAGTTTTCTTTGTGAAATTCCTAAATATCCTGACAGGGTGGATCTAGGGATTAAAGTAAAATAACCAGACATTTTGCCATGACGGACCAAGGAAGTGGACACAAGAGGAAGTACCCCAGCTCCAAGCGATAAGTAGTAAAATATCTCATGTTGTTTATTTATGGTTTGAAAGTGTGTTGGAAGGATGCATTATCGAATTTTCAATGGAATTAACAATTTCCAACACTAAAATGGAGTAAAGGCTTTTGAAGGGACCAAGGAAAGTTTATAAGGTCAATATTCTTACTCATCAAGATGTTACTATATGACCACGAAGTTCCACAACTAGAATCAAATAACATGAGTATCTAGGCCACACATACATAAGGGGGAGAACCATAATATTATCTAAGGAAAAGGAAAGGAGAAGAGGTAGAAGTACTGTGGTGGAAGATAACAGTAGGACCAAAATTGCGAATAGGAAGGAAAAGAGATAGGATGGAGCAAGAGAGTTACGAGGGTGGAAATTTTAGGATCGGAAGGAGGTTTCGATGGGGTGACACAGGAGGAGGCCAGTCAGTGTTGATTCCTTCCAAGAGAAGCAGCCCAGATGAAGGGGCTAGGAGAGGCCATGAAATATTTCTCCTATAGTATGGTGTGATATTCCTCCCCCATTCAATCCCCCATGGTGAGGGTGGAAGTAATTCATCGAGAATTACTGTGTAAAACACAATGGCGAGAATAGACTTACTGATGCCAATGTTTCATGGTGTTGGGACATATTCAGGTACTCACACGACACCATGGATTAAAACCTATGGTATCTCAGACAGACAAACCCTACCCTTAAGCGTTATACAAATGGAGATTGGGCTAGAGGCATGTATGATAAAAATAGCACTAATGGAGGAACATTCTTTTTAGGAAAGTTTTTCGTTTCTTGCCTCAACAAAAAAAAAACTTCAATCTCTCTATCTATCGTTGAAGCATAGTATATTGTGGCAGTTGCTTGTTCTACTCAGGTGTTGTGGATGAAGAAAAATTTGAAATTTCTTCAAGAAAGTAATGATCAACCTATTTCTATCATGTATGTCAATACTGGTGCAATTAATATCCTCAAAAAGCATGTCGTGCACTTGAAAAACAAAGCATATTCGCATCAAGTGTCACTTTCTACGAGAACAAGTTGTAGATCAACCAATAAAATTGGAATACATTCCACTCAAAGAACATATTTCTAATACCTTTACTAATTCATTTCCAAGGGAATGTTTTGAATATAATAGACAAAGGATATGAGTCGTTTCTTCCTCATGGGAAGGACTATCTCACTAACTTCAACCAAGATTAAAAAGGTTTGTCCTCCAACTTTTAAAAATAGGAATATGTACATTAGGAAACTAATTTATTGATAAGGAGATATTCACATCGAAAGAAACATGGTCCTAGGTAGAGATTCCATTTACAAAATATAAGGTACATAGTGTTACACTGATTTTTGGTCATCTAACCTATTACTATTAGATGGACTAAAGTACATCATGCAAGACCAATTTTACCACAATGAAATTTCTTTCACTATGAGAAATAACTTAATAACCCATAGTTTATTGAGTTTTTTATGGTCTAAACGGGAAACCCGATGAGGAATAACTAAATAAATCCTTATTTGTTTGATTTTCCTCTTGGGATAATTAACTAAACCATTGTTTAATTAATATTCCTGGTCATATTCAACCCAAAACAGGAAAATTAATTAGATAAATCATTATTTATCTTATTATTTTCTAGGAATAATTATTTAAATCATTATTTAATAATATTCCTTGTTAAATTTGACTAAATTATTTATAAATAACTGAATAAATCATTATTTATTTAATTATTCCTTAACCACATTCTTAAAATAATAAATAAATCATTTATTTATTTATTATTTCTAAATAAAGGGATTTGACCAAATTCAAATTCCTTTTCCCTCCAACAAAAATAATAAAATATTCCATAAAAGTTGAATCTAGATTTGGTTAATAATATTTTAATTATGCACCAATATCTAGACTAACTCAATATTTTGTTATAAATAGAAGCGTTTTCCATTCATTCACCAATTTTTTTTTCCTTAAGATCACCTTTTGATCTATACTTTTGGTCTAACTTTGATCCTCCATCATTGTCATATTTTTTCTACTTTTGCTTGTGAGCTCCCTTTGAGTTTCACTTTTGTCTGGGTTTTTTGCACCATCAATAGAGAGATATCTTGGATCTGAAGCACTGAGGACATACAATAACCCATCCCATTGAGGGGAACTAGTAACATCTTTCTATGTTCCCTTCCCAAGTGTCATAATATAAAAATTATTTATAAATCCTTTTCTTGTCCATCAGATGTATGGAGCAAACTCTTGCTTATTATCGTTGTTTAATATCTTTAACTGCATAGATCTGGATTTTTGTAGCATTCATTTTGATCACCTACTGCAGATCTAAGGAAATTGACAACCACATTTGATGTTAGGGCTATTTGTTATGCACAGCTAAAGTGATTTTTTTTCGTACACTTACGATTAGAATTCACACTAACAACTGGCGACTCCACAAGGGTTTGTTAGTATGACCATTGTAGTTATCGGCCGCAGCAGAGACGAGAATTTTTTTTCTGAAACCTGCTCCCAAGACAACCGGAAGTGTAGGTCACACTTTTTGGCCCAAAAAATATGACCTCAGTGCTTAGGTAGTGAATAAATGCCCAAAAAATGCGACCTCCGTGGAAAACAGGTCAGAACCTATGACCCGTACTTTCTGTGGGATTTTTCTGTGATTTTTCAGGGTTTGTCTGGGGCACTCTTCATGGTTGTCTAATCTCCATATTCACCACTCTTAGACCTGTAATTTCTTATTTTTACTTGTCAAAGTAGGAGCCAAGCCCCCTAGGGCTTTAGTACGCTTCCACCTTTTTAGGAGGAGTTTAGCTCAAGGTCTTCTGATATTTTAGTGTTTTTGAGCCATTTTTTCATAAATGAACCTGCACTTTCAGATCCATTTCAGATCAGTAATTTATCCTTCCAAAACACATCTTTTAGGTTTTTTTTGCTTCTCCTTTAGTGTCCCCTCCATTTCCCTTTCGGTTGTAGCCTTTCGCCACCAATTTTTCAGCATTTTTCCCTCTGGTTTCTTGTTGTTTTATGCACCTCTTTCCAACATATCTTACCTTTAGATCCCTATCCCTCTTGACCTTAGATACAATGGCCAATTTTTGTGTTTTTAGTAGATTTTTTCCAACCAAAGACTAGTTGTTGGGAAGACCTCCTCCTTGGGTTTAAATTCATGCATCTTTAGTTGTTTATTTTACTATCGCTTTCAGTTCCTTTTCTGTCGCTTTCAATTTTTTTTACAGTTATACAACTTTTTTTTCTTTTTTATCTACACACATTTGGGCTTAATTAAAATTAACACACTTATCACATACATGTACACCTGAAGAGAAGAGAGTCTGGTTTACAATGTCAAACCAAGACTTAAACATTGTAATCAATTGATCTGCATCTCCCTGCCCTTGTTTACCTCTCTTCCTTATTGGGTTCCGTGTCTCTTTTCCATAATTGCGCCCCTAAGGAATTTATCCTGGAGTCTCCGAGGCCTTCATCCTTATTTTCCATTAGGAAGACTTACCCCACCACGTAAGGTTTTAGTTCGCCCTTCGCCGATTCCCCATTCCAACTCTAATTCTAGTTCATTGGGCTCCCCTTTAGTTTCTATTCTCGGCTCTCCTCCACCTTTCACCTTCATCATGTCTGGTTCAGGACCTAATGCTAGTGGTGGCCTCAGCCCTAATGCTAGAAATGCTACTAGTGGTTCCACAAATGGAACTATTCCGACTTATCCCTTGCTTCCTTATATGGCAAGCCTAAGCCTTCCTGATTTCAACTAGTTGATTAATGACCCCATACACCATGATCCACGTTGGCCTACTATGCCAACCAGGATTCCTTCAAACATCCCTAAGTTTGAAGGAAATGTTGGAGAGGACCCTACCAACCATGTTCATTCTTTCTACATGTTTTTTTCGTCTAAATATATCACTAATGACTCTATCCGTCTTCGGTTATTCCAACGTATGCTTACTGGATAAACTTCCATGTTGTATGTTGACTAGGCCTCCTCCTCTCATACTACTTTTGAAACACTTGCCAAGGAATTTCTGTCCTACTTCTAGCTTTCCCTTCACTATGACACTGGTACTGAACTTTTGACCTCTTTCTGTCAAACTTCTGCCACCTTCCTATCTAACCATGTTCAAGAATGGTGCAGAAGGAAGAGCCTATGTACAGCCCCCATTTTTTAAGACTATGTATACATGGACTGGTTTATCAGATCCCTTTTTCCCTCTATTAGTAAAGATGTCACATCTCATTTTTCTCATACCGAGGAGGAAGCCCTCCAAATTGTGTTGAAATATGACTTGATCTATGTGCAATCTGGTTATATTTATACCATCTTACTTGATCTCCCTAGACCTAGTGGTGCCAATGCACTGGGGGAATCTCATGCTGCCAACGGTATCATTAGATCCATTTCACATCCATACACTCATCCTCACATAGGTTATGGTTTCCCTCAGGGAGGGGCCAACTCCTCTAGCACGTTTCCCCCTCTTGGCAACATGTATCCATGACACGACATGCCTCACTCCTTTTCCCAACCACATCCTCTGATGCCAGGGCCTGATATTTCCCAACCTATTTACCCCAATGTTTCTCAACCTCCTTATTATCTGTATCCATAGCCTGGTGCTCCACACTATAGGTAATCCAAGAAACAATCTCCAAGGGAATACATCTAACACTGCAACCCAACAATAGGGCGCTCAGCCCAAGCAAGTCAGGCCTCTTCACACGAATAAGCCTTGTTCTTGTTGGGGTGTCGATGGTAACTATACCCATGATTTCCCCCTTTTACCTTAGATGCATCTTATGTGGAAATCTCAAGCAATGTCTCAACAATAGCAAGCCTATTCTTTGGTTCCTCCTAATGCTGTGCCTATTCAACCGGTTGTGTTTACCAATCCTTTCCCTCAGCAAGGATATGTGGCTGCCCAACCTCCTAAAAGGCAAGCGGCCACTCAGTCTCCCCCATATCATACTTCTGATTAC